>OY283141.1:19988857-20452344 GCA_958299785.1 Medicago lupulina | reverse complement strand
CGTAAGTTCAGGTTTTGCACGCTTGCGGTTCGCTTAAGCGACCTAAATGACGAAGGTCAGGAAATGCTCGCTTACGAGCTCACTTGTGGCTCGCTTGAGCGACCTGGCTATAGAAAATCTGGGCAGCTAGCTTGAATGCTCGCTTAAGCGACGGGTAGCTCGCTTAAGCGACCATTCATCTGGGCAGTGAAGAATGCTCTCGGATTTTCTAACCCTATCTCATTCAAAACCCAATTTTTAACCCCTGATTACCCAAAACGCGTTCTAACATATGTTTACAGGTTCAACATACAACAATGCACAACAAAGAACACAAAACAACAACATCAAACAGCAATTCAACTCATTCTCATCAATTTTCCAATTCTCCAAAACCTAACCCCAAATCCCTCAATTCCCACTAACTTCATGTTAAATCAAAATCAGAATTATACACTATTGTTATTGAGAGATAGTCTCACCCTTACCTGAATTTAGATGAACAAAGCTCTACAGAAATCAGATTCTCCTCTTGGCTCTTCTCCCTTGTTCTTGGTTTCTCTCCCTTTCTCCCAAAACTTTTGGTTTTCTTCTTACGTGAAAATGTTCTGACTTCCCTTTCCTAACTCTCACTATTATTCCTTAACTCCTCCTTTCATTTCACTTAACTCCTACTAAATTCTATTAATTAAAATATAACCTCCAAAACTTCAAATAAATATTCATTCTCACTTATTTCTATTAAATAATAAAAATAACTATATAATAAAATAACAACACACCACATAATCACATAAATCATTTAAAATCATATAAAAGACTTAAAATCAACCAAAAATAATTAAATAATAACTAGGGCGTTACAGCGGCGCCGCCTGTTGGCCGGCAGCCACCGCGTCGGCATTCATAGTCTCGTCGGAGAAGAGAGAGTTGCAGCAGACTCTCTCTCTCTAAATTTTATTTTTTTTGGTTTTGATTTTAGAGAGAGGAAGAGAAGTTAAAATGAAGAAACAACCGTGTTCCTCCTTTTTATAAGCAAAGGTGAACCGGTCCGGTTCTCTTGAACCAGACTGGTTCCCTTTGGTTTTCTCCCTTTCTTTCTCTACCCTCTGATTTTTAATCATGTGGCTGTGATGAACACTGCTGTGATCAGATCTGAACCTTCTGATCTATCAAATGGTTCAGATCTATCCAGCCTAAGCCTTTTTTTTTACTTACTACCTTTTCACTATTTACACCACTATTTTTACTATTTGTACATCTTTTTCACTTAAAACTTTTTTCTCTATTTCTACAAAAATATTTTGTTTCATGTTAATTGTTTAATTACCGTTTTTTATTATTTTTTACATTGTTGCATTATTTTTCTTCATCATCTCATGCATATTTTTATTTCTTGTCATTTTTTAATTGTTATCATTTTCAGTGTGTATTTAGGATTTGATGTAATTTAATTTTCCGCATTTTTATTTCTCGTCATTTATTTTTATGCAAGACTTTAGAATGTATTTAGGAAATTATGTAAATATCTTAGTAATGAGAATATGCACCGACACATGCACCGACACCACGATTTATTTTTTACCGCATTATGCCATAACCGCGATCGAGGACGAAAATGAATTAGTGACAAACTAGGACTAAAAACTTGACTAATATAATTGCCTTAAAATTGAACAACTAGTAATGTTAGGTTTGAGATTTTACTTTGGGATCCAATATCCCCGCTTTTTATCTTTTACGCTTTCTGTTACGCTTTACGCATAGTTTTTTTTACCGTTAGCTAAAAATCTTTTTTCCCAAAAAAAAATCAAATAAGCAAGAATACCAAAAATATTTTCTTAAGAAACCTTGGATTTTAACCCAAGAGATTTGTCCTTTATTTTCTTAATTAAATTTTCAATCAACTTTAATCTACACTTAGACTTATCTTTTTGCAAATAAAATCAACCAACTTCATATCTTTATTCTTCTAAGCCTTTCGGCCTCTTATCCTCTCAAAATTTTTCAAAACTTTAAAATCAACCTAACTCACCAAATAAAGTTTCAAGGTGAACTACATGATTTTGATCCCACTTTTGGGTATGTAGGCAAAAGACTTTGTCTTTCCAAATCAATAAAAACAACAAAAAACATACTTCTTCTCCCTCCATTCTTTCACTTAGACTTTAGGCAATATTTTACAAAATAAATAAGCAAGTAATTAGCACAAGATAATTTAGATAAGAGGCTCCTTCGAAGTACCGAAGTCGTTTAGGGTGCTTAATATCTTCCCTAATCGAAACCAACCCCCGGACCTTGATCTCATAAGGGTTTTTACTCATTTTTTCCCTTCCCACGAATAAAAATTGAGAGTTCAAAGATTGAAGGTTCAAAACCAATTAATGGATTGATACCCAAAAATCGTGAGCACAAGCATCCACTATCAAGATACCACATGTTGGTTGTGGTTTTCAAGCACTCCTACAAAACAAATTTATGATTTGTTAGGTACCTAATGTGATTTGGGTCCTTATAGATTAATTCCTTTCTCTATCCACATAAATTTACCATTTGGTACCAACATTTCTAATATAGCATGCATTAGGAGTATGCCCTTTATTATTACAATAAGACCATGTTAGTTTGTTACAAGACATATTTCTCCTAGAAGTATAAAAGGAATTCTTAATATAAGTCTTCTTTGATTAAAAATTATTTTGTACCCTTTTTGGTTGAACATTGTTATAAGCATTGCTAGATTTAACAAAGATTGTCTTTTTGTTTTGACTAGAATTTTCAAATTTAGAATATCCTAAACCACTTCTATCTTTGGCATATCTCTGACTGCATAGAACACTATCCAATCCATTTTGACATTTTTCATATTTGCATATAACTTGATTTAATTCATCAATTTTTTATTCAAGAGATGCACATTTATTACAAGCTAGACAATCAATTTTAGTATTTATATTTGATTTAACTTTATCTAACTCATCTTGCATGCTTTTAGATTCACTTTCTAAAGATGCAATTATTTTCTTTTGCTTAGTACATAATCTAGAAAATTTTAGACATTTATCATGCAATTCAATAAATGCATTTTGTAATTCATCATAGGAGGGTTTATTATTTCTTACCTATTGATTTTCATCATCATAGTGATGTGAAGCCATTAATGTGAGATGTGTATGTTTTTCATTTTCAGAATCTAAAGATGAATTTATTTTGTTGTCTTCTCATGCAATATATGCTTTCTTTGATCTTTTGTCCTTCTTTCCATTAAATCCATATTTCTTTTGAAGAGATGGACAATCGACCTTGATATGACCTTGTTTTCCACTCTCGAAACAAGTGAAGTTTTGATTTGATGTTGATGTTTCCTTATTCTTCACTAGTGTCTTTCCTTGACCAAATTTTATTGTCTTGACTTTCTTTAAGAATTTTCCAAATTTTTCAACTAGAATATTTATGTTGTCTTCTTCTTGTAATCTATCTTCTAGTTGATTCACATTTGACTTCGCCTTTAAGGAAATATTTTTATGTTTCTTTTCAACCTATTCATGTTGTTCCAATCGGCTAAGTTCCAACTCATGTTCTTGCAGTTTTCCAAATAGTATCGCCAATGACATTTTTCCCAGAGCTTTTCTTTTCTGAAATGATTGTCACCTTTGGTTGTCATGCTCTTGTTAACGATCTATGAACCTTCAAATTCAAATCATTGTTAGTAAAAAAAAATTCTAGGGTGGTGAGATGATTGTTTAAATGAGTGAATCTTTTTTGCATATATAGAACTTTCTCTCCCGGTAACATTTTAAACATTTCATATTCTTGGGAAAGGGTGTTGAGTCTAGATTGTTTACTTATCTGGTTCCCTCATGGGTGGTTTCTAAAGTATTCCATATTTCTTTTGTGGTCTTACAACTTAAGATCCTAAAGAATTCATCCATCGCTAAGCAGGACACATGAATGTTTATGACCTTTTTGTCGTATAGAACCTTTTTGTGACCATCATCATCCGAAGATGTGTCTAGTTTTAGTGAACTTACACCATTTACAACTGTAGTGGGAATGTGAAGACCATTTTTTAACACCTTTAGAGGATTTCTAGTATGTTGAGAAATTTTGTTACAGGCAAATCTCACCCCAAGACTTGTCTAACAATCTTTCTACACAAACAAAAGATAGCACCCCACTATCTTTAACAAAAATTCCCACCAAACACCGATGAAAATCTTACAAATTATGGTTGAAGGAATATTGTATGGTTGTATAAGATCAATATCACTTTCCAAATGAATATAACTTAATGCTCGTAAACCTTTTTGATATGAAATATGAACAAGGTTTTGATGTTTGAAAGTTTAAGCGAGAAAGTGATACTTTGATCTTAGAATCTTGAATGTGAAAGTTTTGTTAGTTGTTTGGATGTCAAATGTATTTATAGAGGTTGTAGAAAATGTCCATGAAGCAAAACGTCCCTTCAAAGAGGTTCCATTAACCATTACTAATCATTTGAATCACATTAGTTCATAAAAAATTGAATTTTGTCAGGTAGTAATGGATTATTTCGTTTTCGTAACCGATTACATGGTGTAACGTTAAAAAATTGATCATGTAATTAGTTACTTCGTTTGTGGTAACTGATTTCATCAACGTAAAAAATCATTTTTTTTTATCAATTTAAGAGCTTGTTTCACATAGACTCTTATATTTAACTTAGAAAATGATTTTGATTATGTTTCAATGATTTTTTTTTTTTATTATATCTAAGTTATATGGATGTTGAAAATGGTAAATCAAATACAAAGACCATACTTACAATTATTTAACTATACAATCCAAGTTTCTTCTTCTTGTGCCTACATATTTTTCTTCTTTTGTGATGAGCGTTTGTTTTCATCAAAATCTAGCCAAGTCTAAGAAGGAAATATTATTTGCATTAGGCATGTGGTAAAAGTTTGCATAATATCCATCTCGTGGAGTTTGCGACCTAAACACCTTTTAAGTAGCATATTGAATCTTTCCCAAGCATCAACAAGTGTCTCCCCATTTTGTTGTTTGAAGTTATCAATCTCGTGTTTCCTCTCCAAATACTATGTAGAGAGGTTGATCAAGCCAACCAAAAGCAATTGTGTTTGCTCCTTCCTTCTTCTGCTTCTGAACAATGTAATTATCACAAGAATACATCTTCAACATATCATTGTTCCTTATCTCCCTATCAAACATCTCCTCTATCTTGATCCTCATTGGAATCTCTAGTGCAAGGCCACTGTGATCAATCAAATCAAACAGCGCTGAGTAATATTTCAAGGAGTTCCACACTCTTGAATCCAACCTTGCCTCACTCTATTCCACTTCTTGTTCTGCCAAAACAACAATTGTAGGATTGGTGTTATGAATGAGACCCAAAAAAAAACCATGCTTTTGTGGAAATCATGAGAATTTTACAGTTTTATGATCTATGTGAATTAATAGTAGAAATGAAGGATATGGGTAGAAGAAATGGTGAAGGTGTGCGACTGAGATGAAAATAGAGGAAGAAAGATAGAAAAAGATGGAAGAACCAAGGTTTTTAAATTTGAATTTATGCTACACAATCAGACTCCAAGTATATTATGTAAGATTTAGTCATCTTAGTTGTATGCACCCCTAGCCCCATGACCCATTAAACACTAATTGATTATGATTTTGTTTATAGGCAAATGTTAGCGGTAAATTAGTCAATGGGATTGAGCAATTGTTATCAACATGCATCAAACTCTAAATTAAATATTCTTCTTGATACTTTTTTAGTGTTATAACTTATACCATCGACCTACCAATAATAGATTGATCCAAGTGGTAAGGGATTCAGACACCTTCAGCAAGTGGTTAGGGGTTCAATCATCGTCTCTTGTGTATGGAGAAAACTCGATTGGAAAGGGAGAACCCACCTTATGCGCCTCACAAATTTCTCAACGAAGATTAATCACTCGTAAACGACAGTAAAAACTTTATGCCGATAACATGGTAACAAAATGAAAAAACTTACACATTGAACTATATCTTCGATAACTACTTAAAAATATTTTAAATTAAGTAATTCTTTTTTATTTCAATGCATTAAATAAAATGACGTGACAAAATAAAAGATCTTTTTTTCCAACACATTTGGTAAGTCAAGACAGATTACCAACTTTGGTGAAACTATGGAAAAGAGATGTCATTCAAGATGTACATCAGCAATATTGTGTAATTTGTTTTGGAGAAATTGAAACAACGAGTCATTTATTTGCAATGGATGGGGAGATGAATTGGTTGACGATTTTTTACTCTTTAAAGAGGTATGCAAAGGGAAGAGTGATAGTAAAGCATCTCATCTAATTTTGTTAGCTACACCATGGTGCACATGGTTGGAGCATAATGACATTTTTTTTAATGGAAAGGTAGCAAATATTGCATAATTGTTTGATAGGACTAAGCAGATAACATGCTCTTGGTTTATATGTAGAGAAGGAATAAATAAGAACATTATTTTTACTAATTGGTGAGCTAATCCACTCTTTGTTTACAATGTATTTGACTTGACTCTTTGTAGTGGGTTTGAGTACCCTTATCAGGGACAAACCATAAAAACTATGAAGGGTGACAAAAAATGTAGAGTAATTCCAAAGTCGTAATCTCTAGAAGAAAACAAAGTCGTAATCTCATATTATGTAGTGTCATTTTGCTTTTATTTTGTCAATGAGTTGTGATTTGAATTTGATATTACTTTTTCTTATCCTCAGTTCTTTTTTATTCAACTTAATTATTTTTTTTATATATTTAGCTTAAATACACTTTTGATCCTCCTATTTTATCTCAAATGAGATTTTAGTCCCTCTATTTCTTAATCTTTGTTTATAGTTCCAAACATTATTGCAATTATGGTTTCCATCCATTGTTTACCCAAAAAATGACAATTTATGGCTCCAAAAGTCATCATTAGCCCTATTTTAAATTTGAAGAGAAAATAATAAAAAATTAATTCACTTTCGGTATAAAAATCACCACTTTCTAGCCCAAAAATCATCATTTTAGAGTAAAAACACTTGGCTATGACCAGACTTACAATAATGTGTATAACTTGGGACCAAAAACCTAAATTTAATGAATTACAATAATGTGTTGAATATAAACCTAAGAAATGTTTGCATTTTTTTTTGTCATGTACTGTCGCATCGCAGTAAACCCTCAAAGCATGTAATACAAAATTCAATGCGAATTTTGTTACATAACTTCAAGTCGTGTCTTATGTAGCTTCTAATGCATGTTCTCCCATCACAATCCTTCACCTATAAACCTCCTTTTTTTGTATCTTCATCTCCTTGCTTGAACCTCATGCTTTTAGGTGACTTGATGAGTAGAATCTATATGACAATTTTCTCATCCAATTATTTTATCTTCTCATGGTTATACATTAGTCACATTAGTCACCTAATGTCTTTGAAGCTTGTAAAAGAACTGGTCTATTTCTATTTTTATTAGTATATTGTTAAGTAGATGCGATGCACTTTGTTCATCATATTAGTGACTTATAGTGTGTCCGCTTTTAAGGTTTTTTCTTTCAACAAAACTCAACTGTAGAGATCCGACGATCACCATTAATTTTTTTGAACATTTATGTCATATATATATATATATATATATATATATATATATATATATATATATATATATATATATTTTGTATTGAGATGCATATATAAAAGAAGGTTGAAAAAGTCTTACATAGATAAAAAAAAATATATATTTAGGCATACACACAACAATGAAAAAAAAAATGATAAATAAATTAGTCACATAATTCAACATTATCAAACCAATTTATCTTAAAAAAAACATTTGTGTCAGTGTGCCCAAACCTCTTACCTTTGGATTTTGTCTAAATACTTATTATCAAGAAGGTTTTGCCTTCAAACGATTTTTTTTTCCTCCATACAAACCATTCAAGCACACAGTTTTTTTTAGATGATTCAAGCACATATATAATCATATACATGTGTTATTAGATTTAAATATTATTATACAAATTAAAATATTAAAGTGTTAAATATTTTAATGTTTGTTTATAATAATTAAAAACCATTTGCTAGAATGAAAAAGTACCATTTACTAACAATTTACAATATTTATTCAATTATATATCACCATGGAGATATTATATAAAGCAGTACAACAAAGTAACATAATAATTAAATTTGAAAACTTGATTGGATGATTATATAAAAAAAAATCATGAGAACAATGTATGTTCTTAAACTAAAATTTGATTAAAAAATATGCACAGTTTTTATTTGTTTTAATATACGGAACTTTTAAGTATACCAAGAGTTGATATCTTGAGTATTTTAAGAGCCTCACGGATTAGCATTCAATACAAAAGGATGAATGCACTTTAAGTATAACTACTTGTAAAGTTGCACATATACGTCAATCTACATTTTAGATTTATTAACTAATAATATGTGACATTTATCGTAGACAACATACATCATTTATTAAATAAATCTAAAATATGAATTTTTACGTATAACAGTGATCGAATGGTGTAAATGGTTATGATTTGTAGATAATGAAAAAGTTTTTAAACCATTAGTATATGTCATTTAATCATTAAGAACAAACACATATACCCTTCTATCGTATACCATTTATTTTATTTAATATTTAAAAGAGTCGAGCTACGAAACACGTTCACATTAACTAAAAAAAAATACGGAGTTACATGTTCAAACAAGACAACCACTGTCTTTTTACTATCTAACCCATCTCTACGAGATGTTGTTTATCATCTTTATGTACCAAACTACGAAATGTTATTTAACATCTTTATTTATCGTATAATGAAAAATAAACATGTACATCGCACTCAAGTCAAAATAGAAAGAGAGAGGGTTTTAATTTTTCCATGGAAAACAATTAATCACGAAATCCTAAAAACCAAACATTTTAATCCCATTCAAGGCCATAAAATCTTTGTTTCATACAAACCATTTAAGCACACAGTTTTTTTCCTGTTTGAATTCAAGCACATACATTGGCATGTACATGTTTATAAGATTTAAATATCATACACAAATTAAAATATTAAAGTGTTAAATATTTTAATGTTTGTTTATAATAATGATTTGTATTACATTAGCATTTCATTGAAAAACATGCCCAATAATGAATCAATTAAAATTTAGAAAAATGTAATTTTGACCAAATAATTAATAAGTTCAAAAACCATTTACTAAAATGAAAAAAATACCATTTACTAACAATTTACAATATTTATATGTATTTACTCAATTATATATCACCATGTTGATGTTTATGGAGATATTTTATAAAGCAGTGCAACAAAGTAACATAATAATTAAAATTGAAAATTTGATTGTATAAATAAATTTCATGAGACGAGTTTATACTCTTAAACTAAAATTCGATTAAAAACATATTAATAGTTTTTATTTGGTATAGTATATGAAACTTTAAGTATATCCAGGACGTGTATTCCCCCGGTCTATGTATCATTTTTTTTAATTTAATATATTTTCCTTTGGTCTAAAAATAAATAAATATCCAGGAGGTGTTCTAAGAGACTCATGAATTAGCATTCAATGTAAACGGATCAACTCATATGCTACATTAACTTTAACTATAACTACTTATATAATGTAACACATATATATGATTGTGATTTGTAGATAGTGTAAAAGTTTTAAAATATTAGTGTGTATGAAAATTAATCATTAAGAATGAACAAATATATCTTGTATCATATGTCATTTTATTTAAAAGAGTAAAGCGATAAAACATGTTCACATTAACTACAAAATAAAATACAGAGTTACATGTTTAAACTCGACAATCACTATCTTTTTACCATCTAAACCATCTTTACAAGATATTATTTATCATCTTTATTTATCGAAATACGAAACGCTATTCATTATTTTTTTTTACAACGCTATCCATCATCTTTATATAGTGTAAAGAAAAATGGATATGTTCATCACACCCAAATGAATATAGAAAGAGAGAAAAAGTTTTAATGTTTACATGGAAAACAATTAATCACCAAATCCGAAAAACCAAACCATTTTAATCCCATTCAAAGCCATAAAATCTTTGTCAAATAAATAATAAATAAACGATACGTTGTGATTACACCGTTGAAAAAAAGAAGAAGATATTTTCAAAAACATAAAACAATTTCCTTAAAAACAAAAATAACATAAAAAGAATAATAATAATAAAAAAAGATTTTCTTCTCCGATGATAACAACTCCCGCGTCATCAGGCACGTGATTCTCCCTCTATAAAACGAAACACAAAATTCACATTTTTAAAAAAATCAAAAATCTGAAAAATTAAAATTAAATATTTTTAGCGTCAAAAACAATACCAAAAGCGCGCGAACTCTCCCGCGTTAGTTCTTCTTATATTTTTATTAAAACACATTCGCACTCTCATCTTTCTTTCTCTCGTTCCTCACAATGCAACACTCAATTAACGCCGCCGCGTCTCAATCTTCACGCGGCGGCGACACCGCCGAAAGCTCCGATATAAAAAAAGGAAAGAAACGTGGCAGTTACAATTGTGGACGTTGTGGCCTTCCAAAAAAAGGACATAACTGTAATATCAAAACACCAATCTCCACCACAACCACCACCACTACGCCGGTAGATTCATCGTTATCTATCGTTTCTGTACCGTCTGCGGTCTCGGTGATTCGTCAACCGCCGTCGAATCTCCGACGAGCGCTTTCGTTTGACGGTCTTGACGATCGAGGCAGTGGACTTGATCTGTTGAGGCTTGACGATAAAGCTTATGGTGATGGTGATGGAGATGGTGATGGAGATTTGTTGGATCTAGAACCAGATCTGGAACTAGATCTAGATATGGATTTTGATTCCAGCGGTTTGCCGGGGAATTTACGGTGGGAAGTGTTGAGGAGGTTACCGCCGGCGGGATTGTTATCGGCGGCGAAGGTGTGTAAGGGATGGAGGGAGACGGCGAGGAAACTGTGGAAAGCGACGGAGGAGTTGAAGCTTAGGGTTCCGGTGAAGGTTCATGTTGGATTTGTTGCATCGATGCTGCAGAAATGTCCTGGGATTTTGAGGCTTTCGCTTAGAATGGAAAGGTGTGAAATTTTCCAGATCCACGTTAAGAATAAGATTAATTGATGAATTATATAACATTGACTAATTTAATCGAGAATTAATGGTTTAATACTGTAAAATTATATAATGCATGTGTAAATTGAAATATGTGTGTTGATTTCTGAAGATCCATACATAAAAATAGTTATAATCTGAATCTCAATTTATTAATTAATCAGTTTGGTTATAGAAGGATGATGAAAAAAATTGGATCTTATAAATGAGATTGTGAATCTGATTTGTTTGAAAAAATTTGTATTGTATTATTTATGTTCTAAGATTTGTACTGTATTATTTATATGTTCTAAGATTGTATAGTATTATTTATGTTATGAATCTGATATGTTTCAATTTGCAGTGATTTTGATTCAACCATGCTGGCTTGCATTGCATTTTCATGCCCTAATCTGGAGTCTATGGAGATCTCTGTCTTTGACACCGCAACCAATCGGATCAATGGGTATTACTCATGCTCCTCTCTTTTAATTTTTTAAACCCCTTTTTTTGCTGCTTTGTGTAATGAGTTTTCGATTCTTGAACATCTAAGTATGCAATTAATGTTGGATATAATTTAATTTTATACAATGTGAAAGTGAGGCAAGTAAGTTGTTTAGTTAAGACATAATGACTAATTATTTATTGTATGATTCCTAGATTTTTAGATCCGTGTTTGGCATTGTTAATTGGTTAAATGTTGTTTATCGTTCAAATGCCACGATGTAAATGGATGAAATCCCGATGGTGTATTGCCATGTTTTAGATTGTAACTCTGCCTTTATCAGCAGAGGTGCAACTTTCGTTTTGTCCCATGGAAGATTTAAATATCAGATTTTCCCCCCCAGATTTCTGTTTAATTTCTTTAGATGCCTAGCTACTAAAGCCTTCGGGTGCAGCTAGAGCTTACATTATTAGCATATATGCATAGTTAAGTAACGAATAATGCTTTCTGCTGATTAGCTTTATATGTTGTTCAACTATGATAATGCAGGGATGAACTAGGCCGATTTGTTGCTGACAAAAGAAACCTCAAAAGCCTCAAGATGGAAGGTTGTTCCAATCTAGGGGGTTTTGTCCTCTCTTCATCTAGTTTGGCTACACTTTGGCTATCAAATCTGCACTCTCTGTCTAAGATGGTGATTGTTACCTTTCTCAGTTGTTATTTATTGTGATGTGATTGATATTGATATTGATTATACCCTGAGGTCGCATTCATATTGAATCCTAGTTGCTAACTAATGCTTCTAAATTGTAGGTATTTAACTGTCCGCAGCTGAGAGAGATTTCACTTGAATTTTCTTGCCAAGAAAATGCCAGCACTGACCTCATAACTATGATTGAAGGATTGGGAAGAAGTTGCTTGAAATTACAAAACATCCATATAGCTTCAATGCGGCTTTCTCATGCTGCTGTGCTTGCTCTTACTGCTGCTCAATTGAGGTTTGCCTTTTCTTTGGCAATTTATTGTGTGTTTTCATGTTGTTATTGGCATTAGCCACATGTGTTGAAATTCCATCTGTTATAAAAGTTTGTAATCTGTGATGTTTTGAACTTTCTGTTTTTATGAATTTATAATGTTTTTAACTCTTTTTCTATGTATTTGCACTATCTTTTGTATGAACCAACCATTATAAAAGACCAAACATAGGATCATGTCGAATTTTATACTGCCTGCCAAATATGGTGTCTGAAATAATATGAAACCAATTATTATAACTACAATGCTCAACAAGTATACACACTAATAAAAATTAGGCATTGATAAAAACTTGATTTTATTCCCAAAGTTATGAATATCTGAAATTCCGATCCTTTAACTGTTGGACTAAAGGTTATATGTAATAGATTTATCATGGGGATCTCATGGTGTGCATAATCAGTGAAAATGTCTTTCTTAATTGTGCTTTCTTCTGTTTTTAAGAAATGAGTTAATGCTACTAACATCCCACTCAGTTGAAGATATTAATGAAATTCTGTCCAAATATACAATTAATCAGGGGGCTGCGAATGCTTTCTCTTGTTCTGGGATCTGAATTAACCGATGCATCTGTTGCTGCAATTGCCTCAAGCTATCCAAATCTAGAGTTGCTTGACCTCAGTGGGTATGAATCTGTACCGATTCTTATTGACTTTGAAGTTTTTGTTGAAGTTTTGAAAATGTATTTACCTTGGAGACAAAAGAAGCGTGATGGAACTCAATACCGTAGATAAATTACAATCGAAGTTTTAGTATAAGAACTTATTTATATTTCAAATACATATTTTTTTAATTACCATGTCTTTGTTTAAGAAATCAAGTTTGATGGGTTGCTGTCATAACAGATCTGGCATAAGTGACAGCGGCATTGGAATGATTTGCAACGTATTCCCTGAAACACTTAAAAGACTTCTCCTTGCTCTTTGCCCTAATGTGACTTCAAGTAATCTTTTGTTACATCCTCAATTAGTTCACAAAACTTGCACGTTATTAGATTATGTTTGTTTATACTAATCTGCTGTCACATGTTTCAGGTGGCATTCAATTTGCTACAGCTCAGTTGCCACTTCTTGAACTTATGGACTGTGGCATGACCATATGTGATCCTAATTTCCCAGATCCAACCACTGACGAAAATAATGGCACATCACAGAAAACATCCAGTGCAAATCTACAGCATATAAACCAAAAGCTAATCATCAAACATAGCCGTTTAAAGAAACTCAGTTTGTGGGGTTGCACCGGCTTGGATGTGAGTTTCAATTTTCACTAGACTGATGCCATTTAAAGCATATTCTTTTTTAGGCTTCTAATCTGTATAGTTCTTTTCAAATTTATATGCAGGCCCTATACTTAAACTGCCCAGAACTCAATGATCTGAATCTAAATTCTTGTAGAAATTTGCATTCAGGTTTGCCCCTTCATGTTCCTGTTTTGTAACTGTCAAATCATTTGTTGCAACTTGCCAGGTCTTCCTTTAAAAATGTATGATTGATTATATTCATTTATTAATTCAGAGAGGCTGTTGCTTCAGTGCCCCACTTTGGAAAATGTTCATGCATCAGGTTGTCAGGATTTGTTAGTCCAGGCTATCCAAAGTCAGGTTGTCCTTTCATGTTTCAGTAGCGTTCCATAATTAATAAATCAATGTTCTCTTTGAGATGTGAGCTTTATAGATTGCTTGTAGATATGAAGAACAAGATCCCTTGAAACAATTTTCTTTGCATGAATAATATTTATGATCTAGTTTGTTCGATATTTATTCCAGGCTTTCCTGGTTCTAATTTAAAATATACTTAATGATTTGTTTGCAGGTCCGCAATGTTTTTCCTGCTATAGATAACCATTCGCCTTCTAAACGTCTACCTGATGGCTCCAAAAGGGTTCGGGTTCCTTATTTACTTAGTGGCGAGGTAAAGCTAAAAGAAATAATATTATGCATATTTTAAAAACGTATTGTGTTTATCTAGGATGGAAAAATAATATTTACTATGTAGCTATCTCTAAATCTAGTCTAAAGTAAGTTTGTGCATCAATGGCATCAAACAATTGTGTCTTTACTGTGTGAACTGGTTTTGTTTCAAGCCTCCACAGAAGAAAAATTGGATTTTCTAGGGTAGTTTTTTCAAGTCATTCTGTACATAGTTACAGTCTAGCATGAATCTGATTTTATTTTGAATGTGAAAATTTAACATACAATATTATTTCTTATTTTTTCTTTGTAGTCCCCTGAACCTGAAAAAAAGCGAAGGAGGATCGAGAGACTTCCGTGTAATGTGCTTGTGGACTGATCTCCCTTGAAACTTATTCTAATTTTTCTGTATGGTGATGAAGGTGGGCTGGAGCTTGTTTTATTTTATACATAAGAATGTGCAATATCTTGTATGTTATATCACATGTATTATCCCTTAGCTACCAAACAGGTAATAATTTTTCAATTTAGGCTCTCAAACTGGTTCCCTAGATGAAACTGTATCGCATCTTAAACAAATGTTTATGTTTAGAATACTCTTGTATGAACTATGGTCTATTGATGAATGCCTCATTTTTAATGAAATAAAGTATTTTATGAAAATTCCCCTACTAGACTACCAAGTCATTTAATTGGGTACTGATTTAGGGTGAATGCCCATAGAATTGTTAATGCTTCATACATGTGCCATTCTTTGATCATTACACACAATCTCGATGTTGAGGCAAAGTATCCAGTGACAGAGGCGTTTAAGAGAAGTTTGGAGTTTCCTGGTTTACATGAGGAGATTTCAATATGTATCCTTACAAAAGGAAAGAGCAGATTGAGGGTTGGGAAACAACCAAGGGTAAATTGTGTTTGAGAATGTTGGGGTTGAGCCATCTGTTCAATGTCCATGCATTTGAACATTAGACACCTTGATATGTACCTTTCCTTTCGAGTCGTGAAATGTAGCTCGAACTTGTGAACTCAAGTATTTGATGGGTTTCAGGATACAGTCGATGGATGTAACTCAAGCAGATTTTGCATTATCTTTCACAAAAGATTGCTAGCTAAGTTGAAAGGAATTGACAGGAAAATGGAAGACTGTTACAACCACAATTTGGAGAATTGCATAAATTGTGGAGAGA
The DNA here is from genome assembly GCA_958299785.1 of Medicago lupulina. NCBI lineage: Eukaryota > Viridiplantae > Streptophyta > Magnoliopsida > Fabales > Fabaceae > Medicago > Medicago lupulina. The sequence goes on along the minus strand of OY283141.1, from coordinate 20,436,633 downwards.
TTTTAAGGCTATTCTATACAAGGATGACTTATTATGGTACCAATGAGTGAAACAACATTGGTTCATATTTGGAGATCAAAGCACTCCCTACTTTGATCTCAAGAGTGATCGTAAGGAATCATAACACTACTTATGTCATTTTTTTAATGACAAATATTAGTAACTAGATGTTTTATCTTGTTCGGATAAGAGCTCAAATCAGTTGAAATCCTTATTCTTTAGCAAGAGCAATTTGATCTTGCACGAATGACAGTGATTTGTATGTCTGCTTGAATTGCAATTTGCAACTACAGATAACCCAAGTCCTTCCGAATGAGGTTGGAGACTTATTCACGGATCACATTGAAACAGATCCCAATCCCTTTCGCTGAGGACTTGCATACATCCAAGGGTGAAGGGACCCTAGGGGCCCTTGAAGAGTGACCCCATAATTGCTTTCTTTGCCTTCTAGGGAATTTTTGAATATCATTCAGTGGTCCAATCTAGATTGCAAAGTTAGAGCCGTGCTCTTTGCATTGGACCTCAGAAGATACTACGACTTGGTGATTATACCATATCTTTCAGATTTTTTTCCTGCCCCTATCACAATTTTTTTTGATATGTGCCCCTGGTTGTTCTCCAATTGATTTGGCGATCATAACCATTTTTTCAACACTCTCTGGACTTTTTCTGAAGCTCCTGCGCGTTCTACAAATGAAATGGCGAACATGATTTTTTTTTCCTGTTCTTTATTTGAAATGGCGAACAAGCCATTTTTTTTTTTTTTTGGTTTTTCTTTTTGTGTTCCAAGCTTAAAATGGTGATCATGCTTTTTTATTTTTGGGGTAGACAATGAAAAATATATTTTGGGGTGGTGCCATAACTATTTCTCTATGTTCAAAACCGGGTTTGATGAATAACATCATGCCATTCCACTGTACATATAGACCTCACCATTTGTTACACATGCAAAAATTTGTGTTCTATGTTCAAAATACCGAGTGCTTTACATAACAACCCCATTGCAGTGAGTGGTTTACATAATTTATCATGCTCGCCATTTTAAACTTAGAACACAAAAAAAAGGCCATTTCAAATAAACAACCAGGAAAAAAAATCATGCTCGCCATTCTATTTGTAGAACGCACAGAAGTTTCAGAAAACAAAAGTGGAGCATTTGTATCAATAGCTTTCAACTAGGGGCATACATATCAATGTTTTTGTTGATAGGGGCAGGAAAACAGAAAGTCTCCTTTCATCCCCCTGAATAAATTATGGAAAATGTTAACCGGTGCCCTCGGGGCACTAGTTAAGGAAACTAAATATAGTATGAGTATCTTGGAATTTGTGTAGTCACAGTTTAAAGAGTGTAAAATATGATATTTTCAATGCAAATATTTTTCTTTTTGTTTCCTTAACTAGTGCCCGGGGGCACTGGTTAACAAAACCCATAAAATATAAGCAAAAATGATATTTAAAAAACTTGATTTATGATGCCAAACTTTTAAATCACATCAACTTTTTAAATACCCTTTTTTTATAGGCTTAATAGCAGTTTTAGCCTCTTAACTTTTCAAAAGTTGCGATTTTGGCCCCTTAAGAAAAAACTACAAAACCGTCCACTAAATTTTGCACTTGTGGCAGTTTTGGCCCCCAAGGTCAATTTTGACTTGGTCTATGCTGACGTGGCACCCTAAGTGAGGTACCACGTGTTATTTTTTTATTTTTATTTTTGCCTTAGGGGCCAAAACTGCTACAGTTGCAAAACTTAGGAGGCGGTTTTGTAATTTTTTTTCTTAGGAGGCTAAAACTGCTATTAAGCCTTTTTTATATACATTTTTCACTAGAATATTTAGGCTAATCAGTTTGCAATTTAGTGAAGTGGATTACCAATGCATGCTTCTATTATTTGCGCAAAAGTAGTGTTTCACTTCGTCATGGAGATGAAATGTGGAACTTCAACATCGTTCTCAACTTCCTACCTACTCTATAGTTTGAGATTATGGTTGCCAAAACGTGTTCTGTAACCATAAAACCATAATGTTTTCTCAAGGTTAAAAAATGTAGATAATTGGTGACAAAAAAAAATGCAGATAATTTATAATTAACCATTTTAGGATTATAGGATATTAAAATTCTCACAATGCTGTCAACTTCTACAAAGTGGTCAAAGAACTTTTATATGGATTGATGAGTCCTTCTCCTTGCAATACTTGATGGTGGGACTTCTGCTATAAACTTTTAAAATGAAGTGTATGCATGTTTTCTTCACAATTGCATCTTTTGGTAGATAGTAGATGCCCTTTTAATTAGTAATTGTCCATTCAAAGGGATTTTATTTTAAATATAAATTATGTTTTCCTTTAATTGACTTTAATTATCATTAGACTAAATAACAATCCTCTAAAAAAAAGGCCGAACGAAAAACCATCTTTTATTTAGTTTCAATCTATTATTTGCACAGACCATCAAAGAACATTGAAAAATGATCTAACAATGGCCCCTACTCGAACCATGCAATGACTTGAAGATACCATATTTATGCATCTTCCAACTTGATCATGAACATGTCTATCCTATTAAGTTAACGTTTGACTTGGTTAAACTAATTCATTTAATTTGGTTTATGAATCAAGTAAGTTGAATTTGAGCTAAAAATTGAGCTTGTTAAATAAAGGAGCTGAAATTGTGTTATGCATTATTCCACTTATTGGACTCATGAATTATTTGTATCCATTACATATCAAATTATTTTATAATGGTGTCAAAGTTATAGATATTATCTACTCCCTCTTTTTTTTTTGGTCAAGATATTATCTACTCCCTTTATCTCATAATAAATGTTTTATATGCAAAAATAAATAAATGTAATTAAGTCCCAAAATAAATGTAATAAGTGTTACTGCTTACTTTGCTCAAAAAAAAAAAGTGTTACTGCTTACGTTTATTATTCTAAAGATTCTAGCAACGAAACTCGCGTACTAAATGTTGATAAGTTGAAAATCGTAGGTTTAACTTCATACTCTAGTATATTAAATGTCTTTGAAATTTCTATCTAAGTAATGTCACTTATCTTGTTTAATGCAACATTAATTGTTTTATCGGCGTTGCATTTTTTTTTTATCAAGTTGTCTAGTGGTTAGAGCTCACACAATTTAATTGTAAAGAAGTGGAGTGTCCGAGGTTCAAACCCCGACTCCTACATATATTATGCAATATCCCTACCAACTGAGCTATGCTCACGGGGATTCGTTGTATTCTCTTTAATTAGTACTACATACATATTCTAATTAATCAATTATCCGCCACTTTATATTTATGATTATGGCAACTAAACTCGTAATTTATAAAGTAAAGTTATAAAATTATTATTATTTTTCTTTTAAGTGTAGTTTCTCTTAATTTGTGTGAAATAATAACAACCTTTCGACCTTGGTGTTGATGTGAGTGTTGGTCATAAAGGATATGGGTGTTGATGAGGGAAGGGGGCAAAATTGTCCGTCTTTTGGTGGTGGTGCAATTTTTTGTGTGTTGGGTGTCAGATGTTTTGTGGCTAGAATCTTGCCTGTTAGTTTTTAATTGATGGGTTGTTGAGGAAGGATGAAGGGTGATAGAAGGAAAGCTGATTGTTAATCGATTTTGTACGCATGGTGGACTTAACAATGTGGGAAGGGAAGGATAGCTGATTACTTGGACTTAGTAGTGGTGGTTGCAACTTTTAGGTGGTCTCAACTATCAATGTGTTTTAAGGGTGGATATTTTATTTGTTGAGATTCACGTGTTGATAAGGGTGTTGGTCATACAGGTTGAAGGTGTTGTTGAGGGGGAGGCATAACCGTGTATCATTTGGTGGTGGTATGATTTTGTTGAGTGTTAGTTGTTTGTGACTAGAATCTCGTTTTGGTTATTAACTGGATTAGGTGATGACCTCAGATATGGGTCCATCTCCGTCGCTGCTTACTCGTGTTGGTTTTGGGTTGTTTATGTGTTGGTTCATGGATTGATTGGGTGGTTCTTTTTTTGGGTTGTTTTCGAGCTTGTTCAATTTGAACTACTATTCCAATTGTCGACTACCTCGAGATTTGTCTTCTGGTGGGCCTATCGTTTTTAATTCGAGATCGGAAGTTAGCATCTAGTTTCAAGTTTTTGGGATGGTTAAGGTGTCTTCTCTGAAGGTTCGGGAGTTTAGGGGTGCCTTAGTGATTTGTTTGTGGATTCTGGTAGGCCGATCACTTTTGATTCAAGATCGAAAGTCAGTTTCTTGACTCAAGTTTTTTGGCTTGTTTTGGTGTCTTTTCCGACAGACCTAGGATTGATTGGTGGTGTAATCCAAATGAGTGCGGGAATTTGGCTCAGTTGTGGTGACGAGAAGGTGAGCTGTTGTTTGTGGTTTTGAGGGGTTTCAGTGGGTATGATGGTTTTTCATAGTTGCTTTGGGGTGAGAAGAAGTTGATAGGTATTTGGTTTTTGTTTTTGCGGCCATTCTCGATGGAGAGTAAGGGTTTGATTCAACTTTTGGTTTATGTTGGTTTTGGTGTTGATTAGGTTTTGGAGTTTTTTTATTGGTGTTTAAGATGTACGATGTATACATTTTCTTTTGGGTGTTCCGCCTATATACAACTCATTTGTTTTATAGTTTCTATCTTATTGGTCCCTGTTCATCTTATCCATGGACTTAGTTATTAATAAATTTTGTCGTTAAAAAAAAGAGACGAATATATAGACTATATTATACTATCATTTAATCCAACAATATTAAATTTTATAATATAGAGATTCATTAATAAGTTATTAGTTTTGTCAAAAAAAAAGAAGAAGTTATTAGTATATTAAAAGTAACCAAAGATAAACAGCAGTTTAATTTAACTCCCCATTTGTCCTTATACTATCAATAAACAAGTTTGACTATAATTTTACAAGCATTACTTAGAAACCATAATTCAGTGTAAACAAACAGGGAATTTAAACTTCTCTCAAAAAAAAAAAAAAAATTTAAACTATATTTATTTATTTATTTGAGGAAATAAAATAAAAAATCAAACTAATACCAATGGGTATGCATAAATGCTATTTGAAAATGCACATGGCATTGTCCCCCACCCAATCAATCCACCATGTTTAGGGACTAGCTACGTTCTTGACCTAACTAACAATAAAAGATCAAAAACCAATTTCTATGCAAATTAAATATATAATTTTATTACTATTATAATTGCACATATAATTGAAAAAATCATTAATTTAATACAAGGAATCGCATATGAATGATAACAGAGAAAAATTTAAAGACAACTTGGAAGAGAAGAAAACGAAAAAAAAAAAAAAAGTTACAACAGACAAGCGCATTATCATACTTATTCTTATGCAAGCACACAACAAGTAAACATAAATAGAGTTTTGCAACAGAAACACATAATTTAGAGTCATTATCGTTTCTGTTCATAATTTATACTTGGACATCTCAATGCTTAATTAATTTGTTTGAAATAATATATAACAAGCCATATAATGTTACACATACACAAATTATATCTATATATTTTTAACAGCTAGCTGAGTCCATATGTTTCTGCTGCAGCTTAACGTTGCTTCAGTTGCCAAGTCAACTGGGCATCACATGGAGCAGGTTATGGACTGTAAAGACTAGTCTAGCTAGCTCCTGTTCTTGCATTTTTCCATGGCTCTTGGTGCTGAGATATATAATAAAAATTACCGTTATTTTGCTTAGAATGTCAATAAAATCAACAATATAAAGATAGACATTTTTTAACAAGTAAAAGATATTTTTATAACTAAAGGGAGTATTCGAAACCGTCTCGTGAATACAATTCAATTGGTAAAAAGTTCCGGAGATATTATGTGAGATTTAGGATCGAACTCCCAATTCTCTGTTCCCAGTAGGTGAGTTTCATCATCAGACCAATTAACTCGTGTTTTTGAATGGATCGAGTACCTCTTATACTTAATGCAAATTTATAAGTATACCGTCAATTGTATTTTTTTTGTTGAAAGGATATTATTAATGGTACTGATTTCCACATCAATATAAACTTTATTTGCAGTTAAAAAAAAATTAAGGAAAGATCATACTAACCGAGTCCAATGGCTTCCTTTCCTTTCATGATACGTAAACGTTTGCATGATTCAATAAACATCCTGTCGACACAAAGAAAATAAATATGTTTTCGTTAGCTATATATTGTGGTCGTGGTTTCTCTGTCTCATTATAGATCGATCTTTTATAAATTAACAACAAATGTGTTCTTTTGTAACAAAAAAATAATATTATTTTTAATTATGATTGAAATTAGTACGTAGGTGTAATTGTTGCAGACAATTACTAATAAAATAAATAAAATAGGGTCACTACCAATTAATTCAGTGGAAGAATGAATTGAAAACTTACTCCCATGGTACATCACCGACAAGCATCCAGTCGCCATCTTTGTCTTCATAAGTTGGGACATAGTCGGAGCTGTTCAATAGATCCATCAACTTATTACTCTCATTCATGAAATCCTTAATGCCTTGGGATTCACAATTTCCTTCAATCAATTTCAATATAAAAAAGAAAGAACACACCATTAATACTTGATATCGATCATCCATGTGTATATTCACATGCACCAATTAATATACTCAAGTTCCTATTTCTATGAAATTCAATTTATTCTTTCATGGTAGATAGATAGATGAATGAGCCATGCAATATTAAGATAAAATTAAGGCATGCATATTATAAATATACATGCATACAATAAAATTTGTGGTTAAATTCCCTCAAAAATAAAATAAAATTTGTGGTTAAATAAATACTCCCCTGGTCTCAAATATAAGAAGAGATTCATTTTTCGTGTTTATTGAATAAATGATATATCTGATTTATATTATAAACCAAATACATTATTTATTAAATGAATTTTAAAAATAAATATTTTCTTATATTTGAGATAGGAGGAAGTAATCAGTTGTATGGTAATTGAAGTGAAAGAGCGAAATGATAAGGAGTTCAGATGTTTGATCCCTCATCTAACCTATTAATAATACTAAAATTTACTATAGTTAATTTTTTTTACCTGTGGTAAAGGAGTTAAACATTTTGGCTAAGGCATCAGAGAGCTCTGGGTAACTCTTGTACATCTTGAGGTCTACTTTGCGGAGGTAAGGTGCTCCATCCATGCTAACTTTCACAAAGCTTATTGGATTAGTAGTGCTATTCTTCTTTTCACTTTCTTCTGATCCTCCACTGCTCTTTTGGGCTGCAAACATGTTCTTACGGAATGACCGCACTGGTGGCCACCCTACCACTTGTGCCCTATAAGTACAGTTCAACTAGTTAAATATATATATATTTTAAGGAAAATGTTAACAAGTGCCTTTAAGACACTTGATAAGAGGTTTAAAATAGAAATTTTGTTTTGAAATTTGTGTATTCAACACATTAAAACATTAAAAAGTAACTTTTTATATATAAAAGTTATCAATTGTTTCTATTTTTTGAATCCTTAAGAAGACCCATATTTTAAACTAAAAATGAAAGAGAAAATTCTCAAGTTTTTGAAGGACCAGTTCATGATTGTATTGCTTTGGTACAGCTAGTAGTACCATTTATTTTAGCACTGAAATTAATTTTGTCTTTTCAAAAAAGAAAAAAACAGTTGATGATTACACAATAAAAATATATAATAGGTATTGTTAGTTCATTATTATAAAGTTGATAACTTTTGAGATTTCCTTGTCCTTTAATATAAAACTATTTTTAAAATTTATATGGATTAATAGTTTATTTATAAAAATATCCATATTTAATTCACAATTAAAAAATTTATATTTGTTTTCTCTTTCTTATGATAACAATAATATATAGTAAGGACTCGACCAAAAAAAAAATGGTAAGGATACTAATAGAAAAAAGTAAGGGTCAAGGACAATTAGAAAATATAAATTTGTTATAAGTAGATGACTCAAAATTTGCTACTTGTTATGAGACGAGTTCACATCAAGACTAATTGGAAATTTTTCAATAAATAATTCATTATGATAAACAATGAAAATATCTTTATATATATATATATATATATATATATATATATATATATATATATATATATATTACATTCAATATAATATAAATTATTAATTACAAAGGAATGGAACACATGAAATTATGTTTCTTTTAATGTAAATGTTAGTTATGTTCCAATTAATTTTATAGATCGGAAAAGATATCATATATAGAATGAAAATTTACAAAAACATATGAAGAATTAACTAGAATTAATTCTATGATTTTTATGCATGCTAAAATATTTATAAGGTTTATGAACAGCTTACTTAGCAGGAGGCTTGGCGCCAGAATCAGAGAGCAGAAGAGCCTTCTCCTTTGGCTTAAATTGTGGATCTGTTGCTCCTTCCTTAGTAGAAAGATTAAGCTTCAAATCCACAGTGGTTGTTTCACTTTCACTCTCAGTTTCAGAAAAACCTCTCTTCCTTACCATTTCTGTTGTTTTCACAGGCAATCCCAGTCCTAGCCTCAGTTCAGTTTCCTCAAAAACCATATTTTCTTCCTTTTTCAGCCCTGCAACTTCCATTATCAAGTTTTTTCTCTCTCTAAATTTCTCTTTCTCTCTCTAAGCATTCAGTGTGATTTGATTGGTTTGTGACAATAATAGAGGAAGGGGTATAGAAAGGCAAGAGCACGTTGAAGTGGGGGGAAGTCTTTTACGTTTGAGCGGGGTGGCCATTAATACAAGGATGGGATAGGGCATTTTTGTCATTTTAGTATTATCAATAAAATATAAAGGGTTTAATATCAAATAGGATTGTGACACGTGGAGGAATGTGTGAACAAGACTTGTTTTTCCAACCTTGCTGGGATAGGTAACGACATGGTCATGTTATCTTTCCTATGATTGTTCTATACAACAAGTGGAAGTGGGCACCCACTGCCACTGCTGCCTCCTAATTATATACTTTCTATTATTTCGACCTACCTACCTAGGGTTTCCACGTTTCACCAATTTGGTAAATTTTCTTATTCCTCAAAGTTTATCTAAGAAAGCAATCGTGTGTATGCATTCTTTTGTCTCCACTTTCAAAGTACATAGATACTTTTTTTTTTATTGTTTAATTTTAATTTTCCAACCTCAAATTCACATAACTGTTGTTATCGTGTATGAAACTTTATGATTTTGTCTTTATAAAATGTGTTAAATTGAGTTTAGGAACCAATATAGAAATTTACAGGCTGTTATCAACTTCATTGGTACGCGCAAAGTACACTCTCATTCATCTATTTTTGCACATAATCCACCTCTTTTATATGCTGACTTGAATGTTGGAATGCTAACGTGTCCGTATTCACCATTCTCTTTCGATAAAGAAGCTTGCAATCCTCCACATTGGAGCACCGCGACATCAACCATTCTCGGAGACCACCAGTACATTTCTTCACCGAACAGGTCAATAAACCATTGCAAAAAAAAAACATTTCTTTAATATTACATTGCATATATATAGCTAGTGGAGGAGTAGTGGTACCACTCTATTATTCTATATTGAACTTTGGATTGAGCAACAGGTTGTCGATCCGTCTTGGATCCATGTAAATCCTAGGATCTGTCAATATATGTGAGATTATTAACTAGACTTTCACTTCCCCAGAATGCATAACTATACATATGAACTACTAATTAAGATATAGAAAATACTGCACGCCATCAGTTTTATGCTTTGTGATTCTGTAGTAAATTCATTCTGGAACAATAAGATATTTTCTTCTACAAGATGCAGAATTTCGATGAAATAAAAGCAGCAATGTCCATGAATGAAATATAGCATCATATTAAATCGGTATAATTACTGAAAAAGACTATCGTTGATCTTCCATGACAAGAGAATTTTTGTTCTACCGACTATACGTGTGTATGAGTGAGTATCTTGACATGTCTTTAAGAATCATCTATAAATTTATTTATTTATTTTCACGGGTATGAGTAATTGTCAAAGTTAATGCGTTATTTATTTCTGAAATTGGACATGTCGCTTATTAAGAACCATGGAGTTAGTAGATTCATGTTCTGTGGCACAAAATCAAATTATGATTTTAACACTATTGTAGTAATTACTAATTACTGCATGCTTCCCACACTATCAATTATGCGTTTGATTTAGTCTACAAACTTCTAATTTTAGAACTACGTACTTTATGCTCATTTAGATTTATTTTTTTAGACAAAGCTTATTTAGAAAGTTAAAAAGTTAATGATGGGATGTGAGGGACGAGGATAAAAAAAAAATAGAAAATTGCTTTTCTGACATGAAACTTTCTATTGACACAAGTAAATGACGGTTTTATCAACAACGACAGTTAACTGCCTCTGGAGGAGCCAGCAATAGTTAACGGCCTCTGGAGGAGCTAGCGCCAGTTAACTGCCGGTACTTAGGCTAACGGTTGTTAACTCGCGCTGAAGGTAAAAACGTCATTTATTTGTGTCAATAGAAAGTTTCCTATATCATAAAAGCAATTTTCAAAAAATTATGGGAGTAAAAGGAAATATAGCAGTGCAATTATTTGAAATGAGCACGCTTTACTATTTGGTGTGACACTGTGCATATATATATATATATATATATATATATATATATATATATATATATATAGTTAGATGATATGTTTGCTGCTTCCGAATTGCATGAACACATGTTGAGTCCAAAATGCTCTCTGTCCCCTTAAACACTGTTGCTAACCGCAAGCAAAGTTGGACAATGATGATTGATGAGTACTCTTGTTTGGTCATAAGTCTAAACAAAATTGATTTAGGACTCGTTTGAATTTGCTTATTTTTAAGCTTATACAAATAAACTAACTTTATGTATCATTCATTAGTTTGTCAAAAAAATGTATTATTCATTAGTTCGTTAAGATAGTTTATAAAAAGACATCTTATGACTAAACGTAAACTGCTATTTGACCCTTGATACATGTTCTGAAACTAATGAACTCTCTGAGCCTAATTCATTTGAACTTTTTATTAGAAAAGAATCATAGTTAAAAAATCTAAACTTTGTGCTCATTGTTTAGAGACACAATGGAAACACCTTATTTTTAGGTAGATTATTTTTTTTATGCATTATGTTGTACAAAATGTTACACATTCATTTAATAAAATTACACCATATATAATATAGGCTTATTCAATCAGTCGGTCCCTTAACTTAATTGATTGTCTCAATTTCGTTCCCTAACTATAATTTGTATCAATTTGGTCTCCTATGTTTTGCTTCCTTATTAGTTTTAGTCATTTCTGTTAGTTTCTCTAAAAAAACGTTAACTTATGTACCAATTTGGTCTCCTATGTTTTGCTCCGTTACTAGTTTTAATCCTTTATGTTAACGTTTTTTTGAGAGAAACTAACAGAAAGGACTAAAACTAGTAACAGAGCAAAACATAGAGAACCAAATTGGTACAAATTATAGTTAGGGGACCAAATTGAGACAATCAATTAAGTTAAGAGACCGGCTGATTGAATAAGCCTATAATATATTTATTTGACGTCAAATATAATTTTATTAACGAAAGTCTGACAATAAATAAAAGGTCAAGATCGACTTCATAAATATAATGTTGAGTCTATTTAATTCACATGCAATATGAATTATAAAGATCATGTTTGCGAGAGTCATAGGCAACTTGGCTAGCCTCACACCTAACATGTAAAAAATTTAAATTGTGAAAGCAAAACATTAAAATTAATACAACCCCTAATAATAGATCTGATATAGGTCAGAGATTCTTGATGAGAATTCAACATCAAAATCACATTTGATGCATTTTATTTTGCTATAAGATTCAGAAAAGTCATCTCTTTTGCAAACGTCAAACCCTTCAACATAGCTAACCTGGTAATGAAAGTACTTATCACCAGTTAGTAGTAACCACAACACCGTAAGTATCACTTGCCGGCTGTGAAGCCCCGATACTTCAAAATGGATGATGTATCGTATCCCCTGCGTATCCTGCATCGATACCTGCCTGATACTTCCCGATACGTATCATGAGAGTATCAAAAGATTCAATTTTATTTTTTAAAAAATAATTATCCGATATTTCCCGATACATATCAGGAGAGTATCCAATTTATCCTACATCGATATTTTTCCCAATACTTCCCAATTAATGTTAACTAAAATAACTTAACTCTTGAGTATATTGCTTCTTTTTTGGATCATATAGTATAGCACTAACAATGCTCCTTTTGACATATAACATAACACTTACGGTGCTCTTTTTGGGATATATTGTGTATGTAATTGACTAATCATCACTCTCTTAATCGTCAATATTATTTATATTTATGTTGATGTGCTACGAGCCTATGACTAGTTTATTTTGTTTGTTAATATATTTGCATATTAAAAAATGGTTATAAATATATTGTACATTTAATTATATAATTTTTTTTATTAACGTATCCCAACCGTATCGTATCTTGATTTTTGAAATTTTCCCGTATCGGTGCAGTATCGTATCCGTATCATATCTTGTATCCGGGCTTCATAGCTTGCCGGCAGTTATTTCTAGTACACATATTCATAACACAAGGTCAACACATGGATTATAATATCCTCATTTGCATCAATATAATATTTCTTACCAATGATTCATGAAATTTAGACATAACAATGGGGCGCAGTGGGAAGGGGTTTTACCTTCCCCGTCTACATACCCTACTCCCAAATACTTACCCATACCCTATCCATACCCAATAGGGACGAGAAATCAAATCTCATCCCCGTCCCCGATGGGTTCGGGTATCCTCGCCTCATCTCCATCCCCGCAATGGATAATTTTTTTTTAATAAAAAAGAAATATTTTTCATACCCGGACTCAATGTTGTAATGCATTATATCCACCAAAGATATGATGACGGTCGATGCCTATGGTGATGGAGAAAAGAGAGACCGAGGGTGTGAGTTGTGGAAAGAGAAGAGAGAGAACTTAGAGAAGTGAGTGTCGTCTGAAAGACAAATACCTTGATTGTGAGTAAAATGATTTAGGGTTTGAGTTTCATTTTATATAAATGGATAATAAATTGATTTTTCTTTTTTGCATTATGGACGTGTTTGAATATACATTCGAGGTGTGTACTTATATCTCCATTATCCGTCTCCTATCCATGTTTTGAAAAAGCCCAAACTCAATTAAAGCCAAAAAAACCTTGTTAATTTAGGTTTGGTTCAGCAGGTATGCACATATATGAGCTTGGTTCCCATGTCTAATGAAATTGTTTATGCCTAGAATTATGTGAATTAAATATCACATCTAAAAAACATACCATGAAATTATGAATCACAACTGATTTCTTTTTAGAAGAACTTTTTACGGGTGTTTTTGAATATAGAATCCTCCAAACACTCCATAATATCAATTCAACGTGAATTTCTTTTTCCTGAAAAATATCTACTCAAACTATAGATATTGTAAGCTTGTCCTAATCACTTGATGTAGACTAGGGGTGCTGTCTCAAACCGTTTTATTTTCCATAAGCGAAACTATACTAAACAACCGGTATTAATAAACAAGTGTTAAAATGTTACACAAATATGAAAGCGTAAGACGATCAGATTATCCAGAGCTGCTAACCATGTTTTCGAACGAACTTCTGATCAAAGTCAATGGTGTATAAAAAGTCGATGCTAATATATCATATTAAAAAACAAGTATCAACATTTTGTATATATCCCCTAAAAAAAACATTTTGTAAATATAAAAAAGTAAACAAGTATAAAAATTTATTCGGTTTGATTCAGTTTTTAAAAAGTGAATTTGAAATCCAATTCAAATGATTTTCAAAAAACAGCATACAAACATATTAAACACCGTTCGATTTTGCATATCTTCTTTATTTTATCTTATTACAATGCGGTTACAATTTTGATTGATTTAGATATAGAGACACGTAATCAAAAGTTAAATCATCCTAACAGTATATTTCACGAGATATTGTTAAATACATATAGAATTTTTTTTTCTTTTGAAAATATAAAATTTCATTATAACTTTAAAAAAAATTCATTATAAGAAACATGATTAAATATGTTTTTTGTTTCTATAAATATTCTTTTTTTTTTTAGTGCTTTTCGGAAATTTCTTCGATTTTTTGTCCTTCAATACTTTTTCATTCACATTTTTGACCTGTTTTTAAGTTAGGTCATGTACTCTTCAAATTTTTGAATATTTATTTGCATAAATGTTTATATTATTATGGAAATATCTCTAAACAAAATGGATTTTCTTGAACAAAACATTAATTAAATATAAATTTTTAAGCAAAAAATACATAAAAGTTCATATTTAATTCATATTTTGTTAAAGAGTTCTATTTTTTTTAATTCTTATAATATTATAAACATGACTACGAAAAAAATTAAAATTTCAAATAATACACATAAATTGACTAAAAAACAATGACCAAAAATCGTGATAAAAAAACTTTAAAAAGATTTAAACTAAAAATTATTTATAAGGTTCAAAAACGTATTTAAACTGAACTTGATTTGGTTTGATAAATTTTGAAATATGTCATCTGAAATAAGAAGTTTCATGTAGAGGGGAATGTGGGAAGTACTAATAAGGACTAAGCATGCAAAGTGGATACCAAAATTGGTGAGGCAACTGATTTCTCTGCTGCACTTTTCTTCCTTTATTTCCCCCTAATTTGGTATTGAGATGAAAGGGTTGAAGTAAGTGGGACCCAGCACCACGTGGTAAGATTCATTGGCTAACTAGAGGCGTGGGGCCCATAAAAGAAGGCATGTGAGTATGCTGAACTTATGTAGCCTTAAGGGTCAAACCCTATCCCATGTGCGCCGCTGCAGGGCACCCCACTAAACTGACCTCCTCCTTTTTCCTCTCCCACTTACTATCATACTCCCACTCTTTTTTTCTAAAAAAGAATCTCATACTCCCTCTTTTTCTTTCTTTAAGAAAAAATTTAAAGTTTTATGTTCAATTCTTTTTTATATTAACATAACTTTTTTTTAAAAATAAATAATATATATGATTAAAAATTTAATCTACGTAGATCAATTTTTTAGCTATCATTAGTGTTTATATTTAATTTTGAAATATCCTATTTCGAAGGATACTTATGACTAAGACGCATGTTTGATTTATATTTCCAAAACATAATTTTTTTTAATGAATTTCTTAAACAATGTATTTAGAACACTTGTTAGAATCTTTAAAAAAAACATTTGTTAGCATGATTTAATTTTTTAATCTAATCCTATTTTCTTTTCTCTTTCTCTCTTCTTTCTACGATTTATCCATCTATTATTAATTATGTTATTATTTTTCTATATTTAAGTGTCATAGATCTATAAAATCTAAGCCTTTATATATTTATATAAAAAAATATATTCGTTTATTTTATTGTTTTCTTTATTCTAATTTCTAACTCAAAATTTAAACAAATAAAATTGAAGTCCTTTTACGTCAATTGTTTTTGTTAGAAATATGTTTTGTGGAAAATGCTGCAACACTTATAACAATGAAGAAAACAGTGAAGGATACGTGTTGATCACCGAAGTCTGAGTTTTCACACTAAACTTTAGATTCGATTTGCCCCAACAATAAAACATATTGAATGCAAATGGTATGATAAGTGAATCCCCTTCATGTTATTTTAGATGCCTTAATGTGATTTGCATAAGCACACTAAGCGTATCTTTTGATAATAGTTTACTGAAGAATGTTTCCTACACTTCACTCATGCATTAGAGTAAGAAAATGGGAGAATAAGGCTACGAAACTTGCCAAATTCATTACATTTTGATGGATACAGATCATGTATTTATAACACATGATATATCACTTCACATATGAGAAAATAACATTTCACCAAGAGTTGCAATTCTTTGAAATCAGAACTTATGATTTAAGAAATGTATTGGTTCACTTACATGTACGCTTGTGTTTGGATTCACGGCTGGAGCATTATTTACGCGTCATGAGACATTTTTCACGGTGATTTAAAGAAGCTCCAAAAGCGAGCTTCTTCTCCAACATGGTTTTTTGCCGCTGAAATGATAAATCCACCACTATAACAAACATGCTAGCAATGAAACAATAAGCTCCAATCAAATCTATAAACAATTACAACCATTGGAACCCAAAATATGAGAAAAACCACACAAAACACATGTTTTCAAATGGCACAAAAATGCACCTTGCACTTTCACGATCGACGCTCAACTTAGTATGGCGCTTGTACGGGCGCTTAGCTCCAACCCTTGGCGTCCACAAACAGAGAATCAACGTCTTAACTTAATTCTCCGACATGCAGTGCCGTGTTTTGATCATTTCATGGTGTTTTTACATTATGTAATTGGTCTTGAGTCTTCGAATAAATCTAAAATGATTTCATTATTTTAGAAATGACTCACAGTTTCTACTTTGATAATTATATAATTTAAAGACTAAATTAAAGGGAAAAAATAACCGTTTGAGAACCCAATTGATGATTTTTTTTTTTGTAGTAGCCGGGGTTCAAACCTCAGACTTTACATATATTATGCATTGTTTATATCAATTGAACTAAGCTCACAAGAACACGCAATTGATGATTTATTCAAACTAAAACTCATAAACTACTTTGAGTTGTAGTTTATTTTTTAAAAAATCATTACTGAAGAGCATCTTTAATGATTAAATTTTAAACATACGATATAATTCATTATGGAACCTCTTAGAGATGCTCTAATAACCACAAGCGGCTTGGTGGTTGGAGAGGGAACTGCTATAACATAAGAATGTAGACAAAAAACAGACGTATTTTACATTTTGTTGATGTTGAAAATAATTGTTCAATGATTATTGATCTTGGATATTGCCAATTTATTCGCGGGTCGGTGGTTTAAAAACGCAACAAGAGATCTATATAAAAATAGAGGTCAGAGTGTTATTGACTATACTATGACCTTAGTGGGATTTTGTATTATAGTCTAGAATGTAGCAGAAATTAAAAATGGAAAATCAGAAGGTGGTTAGTTAGTTACATTAAGCTTAGTGGTTTTGAAAAAAAATATTCTCCATTTTTTGAGAGAATAAGAAAATAGAGAATTTCAATATTAAAAGTTCGGTCTACGTTTCTAAAATGCTGCCACAAGTCCATCATAAAACATTTATATATTGAGAAATGCTCTCTTATATATTTATAATTTTCGTAATATAATTCGACTAAATTAAAATTGTAAAGGTTGGATATTTTAACACTTTGAATTCGCTAATAGATAAAGAAAATTGTAATTTTAAATGACGTCAAGCGCATCGGTTTTGTGTCAACATGTATTGTTGATGGATATGCATGTGTCAAATGGCTACAGAAAGGCAAAAATGTTCACGCAAAGGCAATTTTGTGGCAGACATTCGTCCCAAATAAATATGGGCCTCACAAACATTTGTGGCGTAATTTAGGCCGCCGTTACACTCGCTTCATCTTCTATCCCATCACTTCTCACACTGACTTTAGATGGTGTGATTGTTGAATTGCAATCAATATTCATGTTGAGTTTTTATACACTACAGGAATTCAATGGATTTGCATGTGTCGAATGGCCACACCAAGGCAAAAAAAGGCCACACAAAGGCATTTTTATGGCAGACCTTCGTCCCACGCAAATATGGGTCTCACAAACATTTGTGGCGCAATTTTTTTAAAATGAGTGTTTAGTGAGACTATTTATAGATCAATTTTTTTCAAGTAGTTGGACATTTGCGTTGACCATGGACGACATAAATACAAAATTATAAATTTTCTCCCGTTCAACCTTTGTGGCGGAAAAGCCTCAAATTTAGATATTTGCATCGACCATCAACTTCACGCGAAGTCAAAATTTCTCCAACCCAGTTTTTTGCAGTAGGTTTTTTCTGCCGCAAATTCCATTTTTTCATATCATGCTGGACATTTGCGTCAACTTTCACTCTGACGCAAATTCAAGATTTCAATAAACTTCTCCGCTTTTGTTGCGGACTAATAGTTCCGCCTCAAATTTCATATTTATCAAGTAAGACTTTGCGTGAGCCTTAATTCCGCCACAAATTTGTCTGTCGCAAATGCATATAATATGTCACAAATTTGTGTAGGAATGCAGGCCGCCACAAAACCATGCTGCTAATTCAAGGATTTCTTATAGTGATAATATCTCGGTAGCATACCTTTTTGATGGAGTATTAGGACTTTTTTGGTGCTAAGAATTTTCATACCAAGAAAATATGCAAGCTTACCAAGGTCATTCATTTCAAATTATGACTTCATTCTTACTTTGAAGTCATCTAATTCTTGTGCAATGTAACTGGTCACCATAATGGCATATGCATATAAGTATATGATCAGTAGGCTTGCCTCTTTTTTCCTTTTCACATACACACCATGTTTTGCGTTGCATCTTTTGAAACCTAGTTCCAAAAAAAACTTGTATATTCTTTTGATCCATACACTTTCTTATGCAACTTATATACTCTATCTTTTTTCCCTTTTATAATAAAGTCAATAGGTTGTGTAACAAACACAATTTCCTCTAAGGCATCATTTAGAAAGGTTGATTTGACATCTAAATGGTATATGTGCCAAGCTTTTCTACATGCAACTGCAATTACTAACCTCGTAGTTTCATGCCTTGAAACTGGTGAGACTAGTTTAGAGTAATCATAGCCTTGTTTTTCCGAGAACTCTTTGGGAGCGTTTGTTTCGGTGACACATAAATTATATTTAGGAATAACTTACCCTGGTATAAAAATATGAAAATTTGATTCCTAGATATTTTATAAAAAAAAGTGTTTGGCAAATAAGTTGACATCTTGGAAAAATTGGAAGTTACAAACTTTTTAAAAAAATCTTAAGTAGGACTTCATGGAAATGCACATTCCCATCTTCTCACATGGGAATGAATTCATGGGAATAAAGGAAGTTATGAGAAGTTACTTCATTCATAAGAACTTTATATCCAAGAATATTTTTTTCTCAAGCTTATAACAAACATGGGTATAATCATTCCCTAACCACTACATTGACTTCAAGATTTGTTTTTACCTTAGAATACCTATTTTACATCAATTTCCTTCTTATCGCTTGGTAACTTATTCAACTCCCAAGTTTGATTCTTTTCTATTGACCTTAGTTATTCTATCATAGCTTCATTCCAAGCTTGGTTTTTCAAAGCTGCTTTGTCATATAATGGTTCAAAATCTACAAGCATTACAAAATGTATTAACTCTCCATCATTGCCTACTTGATCATCATGAACTAGTTCAAAATTTGTGTCCCCTAGGAAGTTGTTTGTTTCACTGTAGTCTAACATTTGCATCTTGATCCTCATATGAGTTTGACTCTCCATTCACAACTTCAGTGTTAGTGAGGTCTTCATTATTATCTTCATTGATATCATCATCTTCGATCACCACATGTATGTCTTCACTTCTATTTCTCCTTTCACAATATGCTTCAAACTTTTTTGAAATGTATTCTTCAGCCCTGTCTGTTCTAAGAATCTCAAGCATATTTAACTTCTAAGTATCACTCTTTAACTTTATTATATATAACCACAACATTTTAGAATTCATCAAAAAAAGCGATGAAGCACCTGTTTCCACCATAATTTGGTACCTTAATTGGTCCACAAATGTCATAACGGACAACACTCTCTCTCTCTCTCTCTCTCTCTCTCTCTCTCTCTCTCTCTCTCTCTCTCTCTCTCTCTCTCATACAAACTAGAGTTGAAATCTAGTTTGGGTTGCTTTCCTGCCAGGCATACGATGCTTGAGCTTCTTAGAGCTTTCACATTTGATATCAACATTTCATTTCCCTTTAATTGGTGAATGCTCTTGTAGGTTAGATGTTCTTACCTTCTATGCCATAATTCTACTTCCTTTTCTTGAATTATTACACTGAAGCATTTGACCTCTACAACTATGCTACTAGTTTTGAAAAGTTATATTTCTTGCCGAGTTTGATTCCAACCTGAGCTTTTTGCTTGAAGAAACCAACTTAAAGGAGTCGCCCTCCACGGTTACTGAGTAACCTATATCTCTACTAGTTTCCCCACACTCATTAAGTTGCACTTAACCCCTTGGACATATAAAACCTTTTTTATGATCACATTTCCCATGCTTTATGCATTCATGAAATTGTTTTTTGCCAATATCTCACTAGTTTTCTTACTTGTGTCAAAATCAATGAGCCATTCCTTCTTTCCTGTCATATGATCAAAACAGTCAGTGTCAAGACACCACTACAGTTGAGTCTGATACCTTATGACATGTCGTAGCCATTAGCATAACTGGACCAAAAACAAAGCTAGATCCTCTTGTGCCACATTATCTTATAAATCACCATTCTTTGAATTCTTATCTTTATCGAACCAACATTTAGAAGCATATATACTTATCACAATTATAACATTGTAAGTTTTTCTTATTGATGGTCAGATTATAACAAGTGTACCAAATTATTTATCAAGTAATAAAGTGATAAGTAGAGTATCGTATCCACAGAGATTGTCGTTTCGTACAAACAATTTGCGTTACTTATTTTTGTAAGTTTGACGATATAAAAGTTAAGGGTTAGAAAGCTTGCAATTTTTATCTGTTTGAAACAGAGCAAGTTTACCTATTTTTGGTTGCAGAAAAGTAAGCAGCGGTTAAGATTCTTCGAATCCCCCCTGTTTATATTGTTGGATATTAAATAACAGTAATGTCACGTTTATTTATCTTAAGTAGACTATACAAGTGATGAGGTTGTTGGGACGTTTCTAACCAAGTCGGTTGTCAAGTTGCACCTTCTGATCGCACAGTGATCCTTACGTGCGGGGTCTTACTATCCCAGTTGATTATAGGTTTATCCCTCCGATGGCTAACTGCACCTGCTGATCGCACAGTGATCCTTACGTGCGGGGTCATGTTAATTCAAAGGTAATGATAAACTTAAATTGGTGTTCCAATTTTTCCCAAGGCAATGAAGACTAAGGTTCCATTAGGTCTTCCCATCTATAAATCTTAGGACACTCATAGAACACTCTCTCTCTCTCTCTCTCTCTCTCTCTATCTATCTATCTATCTATCTATCTATCTCTCTTTCTCTCACTTACTTAGTAGTTATACAAACGGGCAGCCTTAATCTACGTCTACCTTACTAAGGGTTTAAGAGAATGGTTCTATTAGGCTACGACTTATTTTCTTCATGCAGGTACTTGTTTCCTTAATTAATAACCAGATACATCCTAGGTTCAGCAGAGTTACTACTCAGTCTTAGTAATGTCGCCTCCTAAGTACTTACTACTAGGGTCAACTCGCTTTCAGTATCTTTTGCTAATTACTAATTAATTACTTCATAGACAAATATTTCTTAGTATAAGGATATAAATATCAAGATATAAGCATCCATAGAGTAATAACACTATTAGACTCTGTCACAACCTAAGTATCTAATTTAGGGTTGCACATACTACATAAATAAACTAAGGAATCTCCTAGTAAAACTTAATAGCGAACAAAATATAAATAAAATAAAACGACATTATATTCAATAAATATAAAAAAAATAAACAGATGTTCATCTTAGAACTCTAACCTAAAAAGATTTAGTTACACATGGTAACTAAAAATAAATTACTAAAGATAAAGACATACCCTAGAAAATCAAGGAGAAGATAGAAAATCTCTTGAAGCTCCAAAGTTGTCTTCCTCTTGAACTGCCGCCACAGTTCTGAATGAGAAATTCTGAATGAGGAAAGCTGGTATTTATAGTGGAGATTTCTAACTGAGTTTGGGCTAAACACACGGGCTAAACCCACAAAAACAAATAAAATTACGCCTGCACCCCTCGCATTTGAGATGCTTGGGGCGCATATAGCATGCCCTAGGCGCATCTAGTGCATTTTTTCAGATGCCCTAGGTGCATGCTATATGCTCTAGGCGCATATAGCCTTTTTGCCATGCCCTAGACGCGTGGCATATGCCCTAGGCGCATGGCATCCCCTATTGGTCCCAGTTTCTTTGATTTTCGTAGTTTTTAGGTCTTCATTTTCAAATAACTTGCCTTGAAACTTGGGAACAAAATTCCTCTCATTGTAAAGTCTCCTGATGCCTCTTGAATCTTCATTCTTGGTCTTACCAAAGTCTTCACAGTTCTTCAGATGTTCTTGATTTGCCAATTTGCTTGATTTATTCGTGAATTACTTTAAAAACCGCATAAAATTGCTATGTTTCGGGAAAACTAGAATTACATAATCAAATGTAGAAAACATTACAAAAGTCTCGAAATCATAGGCAATCGTTCTAATATTCCTCCTTTTTGCTGCTAAACCCTACTGAAATTGACTGAAATACATGCTAAGAATAACTTAAGTTGACCTATCATCAAAACCACAAACTTAAATTGTTGCTTGTCCTGAAGTAACGAAAGAAAAACATATTTTATTCTTTGCATTTTAAAACATATTTTATTATTTGCATTTTTTTCAGGAAAAACATACCTTTCCAAGAGTTGTGCTTAGGACATCATTCATCGTATTTATAGCAGAGTAGCAACTACCTTACTGTAGTACATTCAAGCGGGTCCGGCTTAGTGAAAGTAACCTATATTCTCAGCCATACTCTTTTCTAATGATACACATATGTATCTTCTAAAGCCAGTAGTGCTGGTCACGGCATTTGCCCACCCCATTCGTCACATGAATGTACCTTGCTATAAATTTGAAACAATTATAAATAGACATTCAAAATCAGATTATTTACACACTTAGAGGACTTTGAGGGTTATAACCTGGCTTAGGTTAAGGGAGTATATATTTGGGAAAGTAGGCTAACTAAAGAACTTGGAGTTAGTTCACTAACTTAGGGATTCCTACTAATTCATGAATGTACTGCCATCCTTCCTTCCTTGATTCAAACAAGATGGGCAAAACAGTAGAACTATTTGTCTTTTTATTTTTTGGCTTTTGATTTTTTTTTTTTGTGTAGATCCATGGTCATCTACATATTTCTGACAAAATATGTTATACCGTTACCCCATCCCCAAACTTAAAATATTTTAATTCCAAAGAGCAACCCCAAACATAGTTTCAAAGCATGAGCAGTTATAATAATACCTATCTAACTTCAAGTGAAATCAAACAGGATGCATTTAAAGTGTAGGACTGTGACATGATTTGTCACTAATAAAGAAAGAAATTTCGTCTGGAGGCTCAAAGTGGTTTCACAAAGGATAATAAGAATATAACATGGTGGCTTGAAAGGCTCTAGGTACCAAAGAAAGTTGCCTCATGTGTAATATAACCTAATCGATCGTCCGTAAAGAACGACCACAAATTCAAGCAAAAATAATTCATATGGAACACTCATAATATGTATTGGTAATATTTAAGTATCTAACAACCTAGAATGGATATGAAAACATTTGGTTCTGATTATCACTGGTTATGCTATTAGGAAAAGAGATGATGATCCTATAAGTACCTTTCACTAGCAAGCCCAAAAAAGTATCGTGCTCTTGAATGTAAGGGTAAACTAGCATCCACCTTAAATGCTTTGAAATGAATACCTAAGACTGTAATCTCTATGAAATTACTATTACCACTCATGGTTAATTCCTCCTCAATTGCCCGAATAGTGTAATCTCTATGATACAAATTTGTTAGGGATGAATATGATTGGTTGATTGAGAAAGTGTTGTAATTAAGATAAGAGAATTAGACGTGAAAGAATATATTAAATTTTAATCCAAAATGATACATTTATACTCTAGTGAAGTTACTTGTGCAACAAGTAATTTGTTTCTCTGCCTTGGATCATCTTCTTCTCTCATTCTCTCCTTCTCCCTCCTTCTCCATTTTGTATCTTTTTCTTTAAATTTTAGAGAAAAGATCAAGAGAGAGAATAAAATAAAAATAATAAGATTAAGAGTGAGAGAATATCAAGAGAAAGAAAAACACAATGGAGAAGGAGATGAGAAGAAGAAAATGAGAAAAGGAGATAATCCAACTCTGTTTAAATTACTAATCTCAACATTTTATAGCAATATATTTGTTTTCAGATGGTCCATGATTGCAATATCTTGCGTTTAGCTCAATGACAAAGTTTAAATTCAATTACTTGGTTACCAAAAGTGTACACACAATGATAATTCTTCCCTCCTTTCATTATACCATCCACTATATGGATACATTTTTGTCAATGTTTCAGATTCAATCTCGTGTCAGTAGCACATGCAAAAATGGTTCTGGTACTAGCCACCTAGGGGTCGATTTTAATTTGCGAAATCAATCGATTACAGAATATAGGCTCTGCTGCAAGAAATTTAATTGAATACTGTTGTACATCATTTTATCTAGGCTCATTATTTCACATGCATAACTCGCATATTTGGCGATACATGAACCATAAGATCAGCATGTTGACATATTATTTTTCGTGATCAAAGGCTTTAAAAGTACGTTAGGGAGATCTAAGGGGACCTCTTATTGAAGTTGGGAAAATCTATTCTACCATCAATTATACTATTATTTAAGCTATTTTATTATTTTATTTTATTTTGGTTAAAGCAATTTTATAATTGATATGATTGAATAAATATTTAGGCAATTATAAGGTTGGTTTGGTGGCAAGGTGGAATAGTTAAAGAGTGGAGTAATTAGGTTAAGGGATGGAGCTAGGAATTAAGTTTAGGGAGATCAAATTTAAAAGTGTAATTAAGCGAAGAAAAGATAAATTTTCAAATGCATATCTTATAAGAAAAATTAATAAATTATAAAATATATCCGAAATTAATATAGTCAAAGAAATATAGAAAGAACTAACATTTTCTTCTAATAGATTAATATTCATGCTTGTTTTATGGAGTATTTTGCTAAGTTACCATTTTCTTCTAATAATTTAATGTTCATGCTTGTTTTGTAAGGCATTAACCATGGTCGTTTAACAGGCAAACAACATGGATTTCATTAGGGCATTGTATAAAGAGATTCTCTTTTTGCCATTAAAATATTGAAAATGGTGCTAGTGTTTTACATCATTTGTTGTTTCATATTAAGGTGTTATGTTCTCTATTTTCGTTGTCAACATGTTTCTCGTTAATTTAATCAAGTGGCTAGTCCGGTTAAGTATGACATTAGTCACCTTGTTCCTTTAAAAATGTTTAATTTAGTTTTGAATTTTCTATCTTTGCTCATCTTGGAGGATTAAGCTTGTATTTCTTTTTCAAAAGGTTTCTAATTTATTTTAACATTTGCCTTCATTTGTTAACACAAAAAAAAAATTAAATAGAGAAAATTAAGTGTTTACGACTCAATATATTAAAAAAAAATGTTGAGTACTACAATATCTTTTAAAGTTCATAAAAATTAATATAGAGACTAGAAAAAATATAGCATACTACTATAGGAAAAAATAAAATAAAAAATGGATTGTGGCTTCTATTGATCTCCCATTTAACTCTATCCCATATTAGGATCTCGGGTCTGACGACTAGCAAATACTAAAAATTTAACAGCTAACATATTAACATTGCCGGATTAAAAAAAAATATTGACAAGAAATAAGAGCAAAGGAAGTACACCGGGAACTTTGGTTTTTGAGCTTAGAGCAAGCAGGTAAGTTTTCATCCACCCTATTCAAACTTATTGCTTTCAATTCACTTTATCATTAAACAGATTACAAATGAATAACAATTGAATAATCCAGAGTGAGTAATTGACGTTATAACTAACTCTTCCAACGAGAAACTGTTGGCCATAAACTAATTAATAGGAAGTTAGTTAACATTTTGTTGACTGGACCAATATGCCACAAATAGCCGGAAAACATCCCCTAAGGGCTCAATCTCCTTTTAGATTAATCAAATCCAAGCTATGGAAGAACTTCACTCCAATTATAACATTATTTTGTGGTCAAATTCAAAAAGGTTTGTAGTCAACAAAAAAACCTTCACAATTAACATATCAGAAAGGATCTCATAAATTTTAAACTTCAACTCATTTGTTAGTAGTGGCCGAAAAAACCTCATAATCAGTGAATAATTTGTTTTGGTAAACCTTTTGATTTGTAGATGCCAAAAATAAGAATTGAGTTGGATGCAAAAAACTTTTTGGCAAACCATTTCCTTGCTTCTGAGTACTTAGTTTATGATTGGTTATGCGGTGATAAGAATTGATTGTGACTGAATTGATTTTGTAAAGTTAATGATGACTAAAAGTGATTTGCTAGTAAAAAGATTTATGTTATGTAAACGTAAATTGAACTATAAATTTATGTGTAAAATTCAATTCTAAAATAAAAAACTACAAATTTTAGCTTCAGGTAGAATCAATTATGAAGGTAAAAACAATTCTACATTAAAGCAATCAAACATGTTACAATTGATTCTACACATCCATCATAAATGCCGCCCATTTTAAAAGTGGAATCAAACATGCACTAAACATGTCAGAATCGATTATACTCCATTCGATCACTATTATAAGCAAAATAAAAACTTTTTTGGTTATAACAATGACACGAGGGAGTAAACCTTAAGAATCAATTTTGGCGAGATGTAGAATTGATTTAACATGTTTGGTTTTTCTAGAATTGCTTAATATCTATAATTGATTTTGCATCCAAAATTGATACTACTTGAAACTAGAAATTGTAGTTTCTGATTCTAGAATTGATTTTTACACTAAAATTTAATGTTCAACTTTTTTACATGAATATATCCAAACATAAATTACTTTATCTTCGTCTCAATTTTAACCATAATTAATTTTGTATAATCAATTCACGCAAAACTATTTTTTCTCACGCGAAGTGAAGCATACACTATGTGTGTGTTATTTTTGCCGCTAGGGTCTTAAGAATAAAAAAAAAGTATAATAGTAACTTATGAGTGATATATATATATATATATATATATATATATATATATATATAGTATTTATTTAAGGTGAAAATAAAGTTAAAATATTTATATTTCAGTAAACAAAATGTAACATAATTATTTTCTTTTACTTTCAAAAAGAAAATATTTTCTTTTATTAAAACATCGATTGATTTGAAGGAGTGTGTTTTATATTTGGGAAATGCTAACTTGTACCTTTAAGGTATAAGATAAGGATCTTAAAATAGAAATTAATAATAAACATTGTATTGAAGATATAAGTTTTTAAGATTTCAAGGTTATGAATACACAATTTTCAAAGTTAAATTTTTACATTTAGTTTATTATTTTGTGTCCTTAGGGTACAAGTTAGCAAGACCCTTTATATTTTTATATATATCCGTGTCTTATAAATTTGTCTATAAGTTAGCCTTATAAAAAATTGTATATGTATACTATACATATGATCCTAATTCCTAATTATAAGGCTTTTTTTAGTGTGTAAATATGGTGCTTGTAAAAACAGACGAAGATAATATTCTTTTGTCAAATAGAAATGTAAATAATTAAGTCAAGAGCAACCAAACCTAGCTATAGTAGCTATTTATAACAGTTTATCTCCAGTATATAGTTAAAAGCTGGGTTTGAACTTTGAATAACAAGCTGTTAAACTATTCATGGTCATGATATCTAAATTGAAGGCGCATTGATAACAATATAAAGCATTTTATGGCTATGTTTGCCCAAAACAATGAATCCACATGCATGCATACAGGAAAACAATGAAGGTAATTAGGCGGTGGGAGTGGGGACAAATTCTCTTAACCTATGTAATTAAATGTGTGCCTTCATTCCCTACCTACTTATATATCAAACCAACAGATTCCAATTCTATCACCCCACGTGTGGATGAAATTCCAAATATTTCACCATCCATCCAATTAATTTAGCACCCCACACGTGTGTGCTTTTGATTTGACGTTATCAATATCAATTCTTGCTATAGTTGCTTATAATTCTATATAGTACTATACTTTCAATTTCAAGTCGTACATTACCTTTTATTGGTAATAACCTACCCAAGTCATGCTAGCATTGTTAAACTGTTACGCCTCTCGGTGATTTAGAGTACAAATTCACCCTTCTTCCGTACCAAATATCTTGGTCCATAAGACCGGTTCATACTACACATGCTTGGATATAGCGGAATAAGGAGGGACCAACTACATTTGTGATTGGCAAAACTATCGAATAGATATGTGACCTTGTTGTCTTATGGCTCAAAGACGACAAGTCTATTGAAGAGTCTCTCTCACTTCCTATATAAAGAGCATGATTTGTCCTAATTAAAGTATCAATTATTTTCTTCTATACTTCTTTACTATATTATGTTTATGCTGACTTTGACATCAAAGTATCTTTTGTAGATATTTTTTCGTTAAACGATCATCATTGGAGATCCTTGACTCTGACCCTCGTTAAGGTTTGATTTATGTTTTCGGACGAGAATATCAACAAAAAAAGCAAAACAAAATCTTCTAATTTTACTTAAAGTTAAAATGAGACAGGAATATAATTTCAAACTCTTGGATGACTTTTTTTAGCAAATTTTCTTCTATCCTTCTTCAGTTTCAACTTTCAAGTGTCCCTCTATATTTGCTTAGATTTAATCTTTGAGCTGGCTAGAGGGGTTCGGCAAATAACGAAACAAACAAATATTCATAGTTGTACGTAACTCAAATTTGATTGGTTGGAAGAAAAGTAAATGGACCTTTGTGTCTGCATTGCAATGAAAGAGGAAGAGAAAGTTGAGTTGTGTCCATAAAGAATGTCCTTGGTTTTATTATCACAGCCTCAATTAACGTGGTATTGTCTATGCTCTGTTTGGTATTCTTTTTCTTTTTAGCTAACATATAACCCAACATGTATCATGTATCTGTGAGTTGTTTTTGTATTCGTGTGTTTGTGGTTTTCTTATGTGGTCCAAACTCCAAATAATACCTAACTTGTTAGCTTCCTCTTTGTTACATATCTCTTTATGATTTTTGGGTGGGGTGAGGGAAATGTGTCATGGATATGTTAAATATATCTTTATGATTTTGTCAAAATAAAATATCTTTATGATGAAATTTACAAACTTTGTTATTAGTCTATATAAATATTTCTTTCAATTTTGATAATTTCAATGTATGATCAATATAAATTTTTGTTAAGTACAATCTCGTTGATTCTAGCGAAAGAAGATAAACTCTTACAATATTGCGAGTCGACATTCAAATCTCAACGACGAAATACTCACCTTTAGTTTCTTACACAATTCTCCATCGATTACAAATTATTAGTTAGGACCGACACAAATCGTTGGTTAGGTCATAATTTTATGCACATACTCAATAGAACGAGTGCAACATATAGATGGTCTTGGCTTTGGGTTAGGAGGTTTCAGAAACAATAAATGTCTCTTGCAATATGGGTCATTGTCTCTTTTTATGAGTGGTGTGTCAACTTTATCTTTGTATCTTTGTAGAGGGTAAATAAAGTGTTTTAGAACAAGATTGTCTATCTATAATGTCACGAACTTTATCCTTACATACACTTATATGTATCTAAGAATCAACAACATAGATTTAAATTAAACCCTTGACACAGTACCAATTAAAAGGGGAAAATACTAATTATCAAATTGACGATTTCTTAAATAAAATAACAGACATTTCTTCCAAGAATATATATTTTTCTCAAGATTTAGAGTATGAACTTAGAAAGAATGAATAAATGCAATTTTATTTTATCTCTTAGGAAATAATTATGCTTCTCCTCTCAAATGACTTAAGACCCTTGCTTTAATTTCTTCAAGATGACTGACCTGTTGTTTTTCATAAAATCAACCCTTGCCACTGGTGTTTCATGTCGATAAAAAATGAATCAAATATGTTTCATATCAATTGAAATACAGTACACACTTAAACTTAGTTTCTAAGATTATAATTTAAAGATGTCTATTTTATTTTATTTTTGAAGAACTAAAGGGAGCCTTTAAAGATGTCTATTTTTTTTTTAAAGATGTCTGTTGATTATTTATTTTTTTATGTATAGATGTCTGTTAATTATATAATTTCCACTTAACATGTTCATCTTAAAAAATATCCACTTAACATGTTATTATAATTAAGATCTTTGAAGAACAATTGAGTAAGAAATACCCTTGTTATTTGCGGGGAATAAAAAACATATCCAATTGACATGACCGTGACAATTGCGCTTTATATATATTTTTTTAACAACAAAATTTATTATTAGATAATGAGAAAAGTATAAAGAGTATTTAATCTACAATTTAGAAATAGTATAAGAGATACTTGCCCCGAAGAAAAAAATACATCCAACATTAAGAGTTAAGATAAAGTAAAGGATTTGAAAACCATTCACAATACAAACAAGAGCCCCTAATTTTCTAACAATAATCCATCTCCAATTGCGCTCTATTTGATTCGAGCAAGAGTAGGAGAAATGATAGAGAAAGAAGAGAAAGTGTGATAGCAAGAGTTACCCTCCCATTTGATACTCTCATATACAATGGAAGGAAATATTTTTATTATTTTTTGGTGGGTCTGATCACACCAACAAAGTTTTTCTAAGAAACTCGAAAAGAAATAAGACTGACTATATAAAATTTGAATTTTAAAAAACCTAACACTCTTTTTTACCAAAATAAATATATGTATCTTAAGTGGCAAAAATGTTAATAAATATGCTTAGGGGGGTTGGCTTAAAAATCATGAACTTGTTTCAAATTCTCAAAATAATGTTCAAGTCTGATTCTGATTATATTCGGGCTGCAGACTTGTTTGAACCTACCTAATATTTAATATTTTAAATTGGAAAAAGAAAAATCCTTTGGAAAAAAGTATTGAATACCCTTTTTCAATTATTCATTTCACGTCAAAATAAGTATATCACATTTGGAAAATTAAAAAGAATCTTATTGTTCTGTTAACCTTTTGGGTTAAGAGAAAATAGTCTTAATAATCTGAAGTTCGGTCATGATGTAAGGATAGCCTGACCAAGAATTGTTCCACTCAAGAATAAAACTCAAGTTTTTTCGAACAATTCGTCCTTCATGAGGCTAATTAACCCCTTAAACCAAATTATTTGGTTAAAAAGAATGTTGCTTTGGATTTAAAATAGTATCATGTTTTTTTTAATTTTATCGTTATTTATTGGAAAATGCTAACAAGTACCCTAAGTTAAGAAGTCTAAAGAGAAAGTTTCATCTTGGAAATGAAATGATGCATTCAACATATTGAAATTTGTCGAAAAGTAACTTTTTTTGTATAGAATTTATAGTTTATTTCTATTTTTGAATTTTTGCATTTGTTAGCAAAATCCTTACTCCATCCGTCTTAAATTGTATGACGTTTTGAACATTTCACACATATTAAGAAATATAATTAATATTGTGTGAAAAAGAGATATTATGAGTTGTTTTACAAAAATGTCCTTAATAAATAATATGGGAAATATAAATGAAAAAATTGAAAGAAAATAGAGTAATAAATAGTTAAGGTTATAATAGGAAAACTAACATTAATGTTGCATTGGTATTGTAAAACGACATATAATTTAGGAAAAAAAAATTTCCCTAAAACAACATACAATTTGGGACGGGGGAAGTAATTATTAATATGTCAGTTGTACATTTATTAGTATTTGTTGGATATGAAAATTGAACTTAAAAACCATCCTTACAACTTCACTCTCTAACACTTTCACCTTAACCACTAAGTCAACTTTATAACTCCATCTTCTAGTTTACAACATTTATAGTTCACATTTATAATAAGGGTTAGTGCAACATTGCACATGTTAAAACAACTTAATAGTCGTAATTTTGTTTTTTGAAAACAACAATTATTTATTTAAAAGATTTATTAAATGTACAAGTTCCAATACACAATTTCTATTTTAAATTTCTTAGCATGTGCAATTTTGCACATGATAGACAGGGTCGTCCCCGACAATTTGGAGGCTCCGTTATAATTTTGAGAAATTTTCATTTAAAAATAAATCTAACACCACTTATAGTTAGAGACAACCAAGTTGTAGTTAAATATATGAGTAATGGTTTAAATATGACTTTTATCCACAAACAAATGGACATTTACTTATAGATAATGCATAATTGATAACAAAATTGCTATCTTTTAGACTTTTACCTAAAAAAAAGTACATTTAGTGATGGATTTTGACCTTATAGACACAAGTTTTTTTTTCTCGCTTTTTTAAATTTTGAGGCCGCTCTAAGTTTGAGGCCTTGTACAAGGGCCTTGATGCACTTGCACAAGGCCGACTCTGATGATAAAAAAATCAATATAATATAATAATAATAATAAGTCAACTCTATAACTACCCCTTCTTGTTTACATTTATAATAATAATGAATACACTTCTACAAAGAAAAAAATTAATAATAATAAATATATAAATACTTGATTATATGAGTGTGTTAAATTATTTTTCATTTATAGATCTTTGTGAGCATATCTCAGTTGGTAGGGATATTACATTTATATATAGGAGTTGGGGTTCGAACTCCACTTCTCCACAATTAAATTGTGTGAGCTTTAATCACTAGGCTAATTGACCCAATTTTTTTTTTTTTATAATATAGACGAAATGATAAACACTATTAAAACTGACATACAACTTACAAGTAGAGGAGTTGAAGTTTGACTTACAACCAGTGTGTCATGTTTTCTAATTTCAACATCTTCATCCGGTGAATTAAGACTTATGGTCAATTATAATACTTCTTTAATTTATGTGAAATAGACAAGTCTGTATTGCTTAAATCATTTTTAAACACTAATCAAATTTAGCAGCGGCTGTTTAGGCCTCTTCAATTGTTTTTTAATGTTTTGATCTTCAACTTTATTCTCCTTCACTTTTTTATTACTTCCTATACCAATCAAGACATAGTGTCAGAAAAAATAAAGCTCATGCTATCATTTTATTCTTCGTCATTTTTTAATTCCTTAATTTAATTAAAAATGTAAGTAAAAAATTCATATGATTAGATGCCCATTAGATAAGAATACCTTGTCCTTGTGAATTTAGCTCAGTTGATAAAAACATTGTATAATTTATATAAAAATTAAGGTTTGAATTCCGAATACCCGCTTTCTTCATATTTATTTGTGTGAATTTAACCACTAAACTAATAAACCATAAAAAATAAAATAAGAATACCAACAT
Source organism: Medicago lupulina (assembly GCA_958299785.1). NCBI lineage: Eukaryota > Viridiplantae > Streptophyta > Magnoliopsida > Fabales > Fabaceae > Medicago > Medicago lupulina. The sequence continues at coordinate 20,403,487 of OY283141.1, read as the reverse complement.
TAAAATACCACACTTAATACAAGTATTTTATTTTTATGAGGAAGGGTAATAACATATCTAGATTCTATTAGCACTCAGTTCCTACCCATACCAGCAGCTACCCACATGGTTAAGGGCATCCAATCAACAAGTCCTACATGGGACCCTCAACTACTCACATGTATCCGTTTTGTGTGATCCAACGCTCCAGGATTCGCTCTTCATATTCACTGTCACAATCAAAGCCGTCGATTCGTGGTCCCTAGTATTTAGTACCATTGGCTGTGCTTGTTGCTCAATTGTTCCCTCTTCCTCTTACAACTTGCTTTTTCATGTTCTTAAAGTCACCGACAATCGTATCTGTACTTTGTAACACTATTCCACGCGCTTCTTCAACCGTGTGCCATCACTCTCATATCTATCTAGGGGTGGTAAAAATCTGCAAAAAGTACAAGCTTGACTAGATTTACTGACACAGGGGAATCTGATCACTCAAACTAACTTAACATGCATTTTAAGTTTTAACTCAAACTATCAAGTTGGGTTCAACACGAACCAACCTACTTCAAATGTGTTTGATTCGGATAACATGTTTGGTATTTTGAACATGCAGATCCATGACATATATATTTTGAACTTTGAACATGCAGATCCAAGACATATATATTTTTTACGAGACATATTTATTACTTAATTATGTGCTAGTTTATTTTATTTTTTTGTCTAGAATTATGTGCTAGTTTAAATTATAATAAATAATAAGGGGTTAAAAAGGATTTTATATAAAATAATAAAGGTAAAATTGGAAGAAAAAATATAAGCTATAAGCTCAAACGCTACTTGAAATAGCGTCTAAAAAATAACATATAAGCTCATGAAATAAACTATAAGTTCTTGATGAAAGATGATTAACAGAGTTTTTTGTCAGACGAACTTATAAGCTATCCCCTATAAGATATAAGCTCATTCAGTGGTCTTATTAAACAGAACCTAAATATCGGGATAGCATATGACAAATATCTTTGGATATCCATTGCCATATGTTCTGTCATCACTCTATTGGTCCGTGACTTAGCGCGTGTCACAAAGGAAGGTGGAATCCTATTTCATTATTGTGTTCCAATTCATGCACCACAAGGGAATAAGTCACCTAGATATTGTCCCACACTAATTTTGCTATAAAATTCATGAGCTACCATCTACTCTTATATCAACCGCATCTTATTCTTCAATCTCAATTATCTATCAATTCTCAATTTACACATTCACACCAAGAAATGGAAAATTCTTTGGGGAACCATCAAACAGAGATGAATCTTAAGGCTACAGAATTAAGGTTGGGATTACCAGGTAGTGATGAGGTGGAAAAACTTCCATGCAATTTTTCTGTTCTTAGAAACAACAAGAGATCTTCACCAGAAGCAAGTGATGTAGATTCCATTAACAAGAACAACTTGAATAATTCTAATGGTTCTTCTCATATCACAAATGATGACCAAGATAATGCTCCACCTTCAAAGTAAGCAAAATCAAAACATTTATTTTGGTTTCTTCAATTTCTTTAGAAAAAATATTAGAAAAAGTTGATTAACAACAAAAAAATAAATAGAAAAAAACATTTTTTTTTTATAAAAAATTAGAGATACTATAAAAATTTGTTAGCAATAGAGATCGAACTCCTTCAGCGTCCCAACTCATACTACTCGTCCCAACTCATACTACTGATGTACCTTAAAAAAAAAAAAAAAGAATATGTATATATATGATATGAATATGAATGTTGATTAAAGTTATGTATTACTATGCAGGGCACAAGTAGTTGGATGGCCACCAATAAGATCTTATAGGAAGAATAGTTTGCAACAAAAGAAGGGTGAAGAGGTTGGGATGTACTTGAAAGTGAGCATGGCTGGTGCACCTTATTTAAGGAAGATAGATCTCAAAGTTTACAAGAGTTACTCAGAACTTCTCAAGGTTTTGGAAAATATGTTCAAGTGTACAATTGGTGAATATTCAGAAAGAGAAGGTTACAATGGATCTGAATTTGTTCCAACTTATGAAGACAAAGATGGTGATTGGATGCTTGTTGGAGATGTTCCTTGGGAGTAAGTTTTCTTCTCCTCTATTATGTCTCTTTTTTTTGTTTTAAATTCATATTACTTAAAGTAAACATTAATTAATTAATATTGTTATCTTATGGAGTTGTTTTGTTTATATTTATTGCAGAATGTTCATGTCTTCTTGCAAGAGGTTGAGAATTATGAAAGGATCAGAAGCAAAGGGATTGGGTTGTTTTTGAACCAAAAAACAAAGGAAATAACAATGAAGCCATTCAAGAGAATTTCCTCTAATTGTCCTCTCCAAATCAAAGAGGCATACTTAGCTGATTAAAAAAGATAGAGACACATAGAAACTTCTATTTTTCTTTTATTATTTTTTTATTTTTATTTTCACAGCTAGTTGCCTCTGATTATGCTTCTTGAAGTATAATAATTCTCTTCTAAATCATCAAAGCCAGGATGGAAAGAGAGAATATGAGAAGCAAATGCTATTTAAATGTACAGAGGATATATACATACAAAATACTTCATTTTGTCTTTTATATATTTGTTTACGTATATATAAGTATAAATAAATAATGTATACAAGAGAATCACCAAGAAGGTGGAACTTTATTTTCTTTTTTCTGTAATTGAACAATGTTTCTTTTTGCTTGATTTCAAGTGTTGTATGAAATTGAACTATGTTTCTTTTTGTTTGATTTCAAGTGTTGTATTAAGGCAAATTTTATTTGACGAGTATTTAGCAACCAACTTTGATGCTAAACTTTCTATTTTAATGACAAATTAATGATGGTAGTTAGTGGTTACTGGTTACAAATTACTCCTCCCTCAGACCACCTTATCTCCCTAAACATCGATGCTAACTATTTCATTGTCAGAATCTTTGATTATACACTAATCTTGGTAATTGCAGCCAAAGAATAGTAAATTATGGGATCCAAATTTGGGATTTCCTTAAATTCAATTTTCAAAAAGTGTCATTTTTTTTTTCTTCCTTCAAATAGTTAATCCAGGTAATACAATTCTGGTCGAAATTACTATTAGAAGCTCTATATTATTCAACTGCAATGCCTTGTCCGAAAATATACTATTAGAAGCTCTATATTATTCAACTGTATGAATTATGCATAAGATTGGTTCTGTTATGTCAATGAAAAAGTATTAAAATAAATCGAGAGTTAATAAAAATAATATCTTCACTATAAATCAAACATGCACCCTAGTCTCTATGTAGATCAAACCTTTGGTTAATTAGAAAGATAGAAGGAAAAAAAGTTCTCTCAACACTATATGGTGTTTCAATAATAATGTTGACATCAAATTATTGTTCTAGAGATCATGGAGTTCAAAACCGACACAGTTGTGGTGGGACAGACTCCATAACTGTGACAATGCAAGATTAACTGGACATTATGATGTATCTACAACAGCTGGTAGACATGGTTACGTTTCAAACTCATCAATCTAAAAGTAGACCAAGATACATGAATCCTTATAACAGAAACTTTCTCTAATTACTTAAGCTTTGTTCCTTAGGAATCTGCTATTTTCGCCATTTTCATGACGCAGACACTTGATTAAGATCTATCATATATATCAATACAGCAGGTTAACTGATATTTTGTGTGTGCAATTCAAAAATTTAGTTATTATTTTGCCAAATTTTCACCAATTCTTCTCATAAATCTTCTGCAGAAAAATTACTATGAACAGGTAGGATCACTCTTGGTACACTTTTCCACATTAAAATATTAATATCTGCTACATAGCCAAAAAAATCTAATTCTAACAATGGTAACCAACCAGGCTGATAAAATAGACTAGACTACTGCCACAAATATATCACCAGAGACTATAAACAATGTCCCTATATGTAGAACCAAAATTTACGGCAAAATGCAAACTGCACAACAAAGTTTCCGGGTTGAAATAGAACATTACATTGGGCAAGGTTTGACATAGCATTTAGAAAGACAACATTTCATCTGCGCTCACCATATCTACAGGCATCCTGCCATTTTGACCGGTATAAGACCCCATCCTCATGTCTAATATTTCCAGTTGGGATTTGACCCATGGTGGAGTGGATCTACCATCAATCCACAGAGCTTCTCCAGTATCTTTGTGCTTAAAATCAGGAGCTTTGGGGTTCCTCTGCAAAGTAACCATAAATGTTTGTGAAGATACGGTGCATGAGAAATTCATAACAATTACTCATAAACGAAATGGACGAAATTTGTAAACAAAATCTTATTCATACATCAGTAGTTGTCAACTGAGTTAGACATGGTTATTAAAACATGCAGATAGTTCTCCATGTTAATCTAATAAAGAAAGTCAAGGTAACAATAATATTGGTTTGATATGAAGTAATCAAGATGTCTTTTGTTCGAATCATTGAATTATATATATTGATCAGGATCTATAAAAATAAACCACTGGCCAAATATAATGCAAGCTGCAAAATATTGGAATTATTGTTTCCTTCACTGTTGCTACGAGCCTTGCTGCAAGTACCTGGTTCTCATTGGCCAATGTACCAAGGCACAGTTAAATTATTGACAATCATGCAAAGAATGAAATATATAAAAAATAAATAAATAAATAAATAAATAAAAGCTTGTTCTGAAAAGGTTTTAATTTTTTGGATAGACAATTTTCTCATAAATGCAAAAGGGGTACACGGTATGCTGCCAATAGGGTTGACTCTGTTTGGCAAGCTTTTAAAAAAAAAAAAAACTTATGAAAGAGATATTAAAACAATATTGGAACAATTAGAAGTTTTTAAAATAAAAACTTGTACAAATTGAAATTACCTTCGGCATCTCAACTATTTCACAATTCTCTCATTTAACTTCTTCATGAACATAAGTACATAAAAACTTCTCCAAACGTGAAGAACTATAAAGTTGTTTATCTGAACAAGGGCTTTGGGGTTCAAGTCCAGAAACTAATCCGCTACGGATAAGTTATTTATAAGTACCGACATAGATCACGTCCTAAACTTCAGCGCATAAAATATGAAATGGAGGAAACAATAATATTGGATAAGCATGAAGTAATCAAGATGTCTTTTTGTGCAAATAATCGATTTGTTATTTATGGGTTCATAAAAATAAATAGCTGACTCAATATCATGTCAAAAAAAAAAATAGTTGACTCAATATAATGCAAGCAGCAAGATATTGGTATCATTCCCTTCACTGTTGTCTGTTGATATGTCCTTTGCGGCAAGTGCAGACACCTAATTCTTAATGGAAAAGGTGCCAAGGTACTACAATTAAATTATAGAAAACTATGCCAACGTAAAAACCTTGTTCAGAAAAGGAATTTTTTATTTTTTGGATAGAAAAAGTTCTCATCAATGCATAGGGAGTATGTAGTATGCCAAGAGGGTTGACGTCTGTTTGATAAACTTCTCAAAAAACACTTACAGAAAAAGAGATATTAAAATAATCTTGGAATAATTATAAGTTTTTTAAATAAAAACTTATACGAAATTGAAATTAGCTTCAGCATCTTAACTATTTCACAATTCTATCATTTAACTTCATGAACAACTACAAGTTCATAAGAACTTCTGCAAGCATAAAGGACTAAAAATCTGCTTATCTGACCAAAGGCTTTAGGGCTCAACTCCAAAAACTAATCCTTTATGGATAAGTTATTTAAAGTACTGACATAAACCTTGTACTGTGGCGCAAGTCCTAGGCCTAGAAACAGGGCAACCTACCCTCTTCCTAATCCTAAACTTCAGTGCATGAAAAATGAAATGGAGGAAATCATTGAAAGGCTAGTAGAAAGAGTGTGGTTGAGGTTGATGTCGTAGACGTTTGAGAGAGAATTAACTCCAAATACAATGGCATTTTAACAATAATCAATCAACATGCATTCATGCAATATAAAACTTGCAAGTCGAAACAAACACTTGAAGACACACAAAAGAAAAAGACGACATTATAGATGAATATGCAACTTTTCTTATTTCACATGATTAGTTAACATTACCTTGTTCCTCCTATTGTCCCACCACTCCGCTGGGTTGGCAAAGAAAGCTTGCCATAGTTCCACCACAGAACCAGTAGTACTATTTGTAGCATAACTAGCTTTCTTGGCTGAAACAATAACAGAAAAAGGCTCAAAGTTATATGGTAAAAAACGAAACCCAGATAGAGCAATGCTACATACTACAATCCACTGGTAAATTCTGTTCAACTTTTACAGGAAGCAAATTGATTCTAGAATTGATTTTAACATTATTTGGATGCTCTCCGGTATAATTGACTTTGCCTCCAGAATTGATAATTTGAAGATACAGTTTCGAGTTTTTTCCTCAGCCTCAAATTTATTGTTCAACTCACTTTTACGATATATCCAAACAATACTCATTTTACATTTAATTCAACTTTCATCATAATCAATTCATTCAAGATCATTTTTTGTCGCTGCAGAACCAAAAGTACACTTAATATATAACTTACCATTGTCATCAGACGTAATGAAATCAAAATCTTGATCGGGTGACCGCACCGGCGCGTCACTCCTATCAACGAAATTCAGCTGCTGGGCAACCACCTAAACAAAAATCCACAACATTGGCATTCAGTTTAGCATCAACAGAATCAAAATAAACACAAAAACTCATAACCAAAAAAACAAAGCAAAAATTAACAGTTAGAAAAAACAACCTTATAGTAAGTTTGTTGTTTGCCATCAACAGAATCAACAGTATCAGTAACAAGGCGACCAGAAACATGAATCTGATGACCTTTCTGAACATGTTGAGAAGCAACATGAGCAAGTTCATCCCAAAATGTCAAATGAATCCACGACATTTGCGAAGCATTTTTCTTGACGGAGAGACGAGTCCAAGCAACAACTTTCCCAGAAGGAAGGTGTTTGATTTCGATGGGGTTCGCGACGAAGCCAATTAAATTGACGGAGTTGCTGAGGTCCTTGTTCCATGAAATTTCAGGGGGTTTAGGGTATGATGCTGCTCCATTGTTGGTGATGGAATTGGAGCACTTCAAGTTGAAATTTTTGTGGGTTGTTTTGGAAGGGAATTTGAATTTGGGGATGAAATTAGGGTTTTGGGGGAAAGTGGTGAGGTTTCTGAAACGAGTTGATGAAAGTGAAACTGCTTGCTCTAACGCCATTTCTGCTGTTGCCGTTTCACTCGATGATAAGGGGGAATTGGCGGTCAATTTCCACTTTTATTTTCGCATAAAATTGGGCTTTGGTCTATTTATATTTTATATTGGGACTTAGAAAATTGCTCTTTAAGCACTTTTAAATTGCTTACAAGCACCTCGAATTGCCGAAAATGCTTCTATTGGATCCTAATTCTCGATCGGGAGTTATGCCTCGAACATGGATCGGGAGTTAAAACATGATTCGTTACAAAGCATAAATTCTCTGAATTTCAAAAATAGAGTTCAATGACCGTTAATTTTTTTCGCAACCATTAACTTGCTCATAATTCAACAACAATACATCATCATTCTTAATTCAACATTAATACACCATAACTTAACATTCACAATACACCAAAGATTAGCACTTTGTGTATTTGCAGTTTGAACAAACACGAAGATAAAACACTCCATCTTCAGATATCATACAGGAAAACAAGGATTTTACATCACTATCATCCTTAAGAATCTCAGGATGATAAACGACAATATCTTTGTCGTTATTAATGTCATATATAAGCATGGTACTTGAACAACAACATGAGACAATATGACTTTCATTAGCATAATTATCGAAATGGTTAAGTTACGTTTTCAACTCATCCAACTTGTAGGTGGGGGTTAAAAACTTCTTAACCGTCTTTTTCAAAGTTTCATATCTAACATAAGCTTTTATTTGATCTACAAGAGACTTGGTTCACTTTAGAGATGTAAAAACAAAGTTCTTTTAATGATTTTTTTTTTTTGAGAGAAGTTCTTTTAATGATGTTTTTAGTTAAAATATATTATGTAATATGTGATTAGTATAAGTATATATTAATGAAGAATGATCAATAACTCTTTCGTTACTAGTATTGTACATGTATGTAACTTTTTAAGAATTTTTTTTGTTGACATATCTAGACTGTATCATATCACATATTTTATGTATTGCGCATCTGTATGTATCACACTCTTGCTACGCATCAAGACTTCTCATAGTTATTGCATCTTTACCCTTTTCACAACATTGTTTAATTGTATTGTCTAACATATGAGGTAGGGGGAAGCTATAGGTCTATTATAGGCTTTGAATTAGGTTCTGGATTAAAATGTTGTTTTCGAGCTCAACACCAAAATTGTTGTTGGTGCCCTTAAGCAGTATAGAAATTATACGTCTGAATTTGCTTTCATAGTAGACAAATATAAATATAAATAAGTTGAACTTATAAATAAATTTTTATGTTTAATTTATTTATAAGTTCTTACTAACAAAAATTGTATTTTTAAAAACAGTTTTTTCATAACTACCTTGACAAACTTATGAATAATATATAAAAAGCTTGTTTATTTTAATAAGTTGTTTTACATAAACTCAAAAATAAATCGATCAAAGCAGGCTCCAAGTGGTTGAACTCAAATGTTTAACGAGACCTCTATTGTTTATATTATTGCTAGTGAAATGATTTAACTTTCCTTCCATAAAATAAGTGGTTGAACTCAAATGTTTAATGAATACTAATTAAGGTAGAATCGTTAAGTACTAAGAAGTATTTGAGTTCAATTCATAAATGAAACAATCATTACCAAGTTAGTACCACAAGATCGGAAAAGTAATAATCACTTCCTCGGTCCAATCGAATAGTCAACAAACAAACCACATCATTTTGACAAATTTTAAAAACAAAAAATTGATTTCTTAGCACATTTCTCCATTCATATCCATACAGCACGTAAAAGTTGAGAGCATGGTTTCTGTCACTTGAGAGTTAAGAATCAGGTTAAAGCTTACTGATTGAGAGCCACTTGCTTGAAAACTATGCAGTTCCATTACTTGATTATAGCTTAATATGAATTGGGTTAGGAGAGCACATTACTTGTCATTCCATCTCTCCTCCCATTATAAAAAGAGGTCCAATTACTTTTTTGAACAAACAACAACTCACGCCCACACACATACACACCTCAAATAAACAAAAAGCATCATCATTTTCTTCTGGACTTGCAACACCAGCATTCTTAAAGCAACCATTATCCATTGCACTTCAATATTTCATATCTTCTAGAGTTACATCACTAATAAATATATGGATACCACCCTAACCTTTTACAAGGTCCCACATCCCACTACAAAAACTAAAAACCCCACTATCAAAGCACTTACATCATCTTCCACTAACCTCCATCCTTTTTTATACAAAAAGGAAAAGCATACCAAATGAGTTTTGACAAGTTATTTCCCTTTACAAGAAATTTTCCATAGACAAGATAGGGTCTGCTTGCATTTTTTAGGTATTGACACTGAACCCGGTATTGACAAAAGCTGAAACAACCGCAAAAAAAGAAAAGACTATGGCATCCTACTTTGAATGCAACTTTATGCAAATCAATGACTAAAATTAAGGAGGTTAGGAACAGATAAATAACTTGTGGGTCCCAGAAGTAGTAGATGACGTGCTCGATGGGACCACTGGATGATGTGCCAAGCATTGTCGAAGGCATGTCTATGGAGGAGGAATAGTTTCAGGCTTAACTATACTGGAGTTGTCTGATGGTTGCGATTGGTATATTGCAGATGCCAGTGAAATGGGCATTATGCAGAGAGCCTTTGATTGAAGAAACTGCATCGCAGCGCCAACATTTTCTTCCATGAGCTTAGCTACTTGCTTTTCTGTGCCATCATTAGACCACTTCTCCCAAGCTGGTTGGTTTCTCCCACTCTCACTTCCTTCTTCCTGAACAATACTAAATTTTATAAATTGTCGGGTGAGAGAAACAAAATTATGCCAATGACTTGATTTGAATAATTACCTCGACTGACGATAATGGGATGTCAGTTACCAGTGGAGCCACTGCACCGGCTCCACCCAATCTACTCATGCTCAAAACCTGAAAGATAGACAAAAGAATAATCATTGAAAATCTTCAGCACTCTTAGTTTCATGTTGCTGACAAATTTAAATTTGGATCCAATGAAGAGCCTTGCTTTCACTTTCATGTACAAACAGCAATACGTATGTACTTCCCACATGTGTCTAGAGAAATCCCTGGAATTGTAAACATTTTTGTTGAAAACTAGATATTGGTTTTACTATTCAGACATTGAAAATTAGATCTATTTGGTGAAAGACAATTGAGTCCACAGTTGAAGACCATCGGATAGTTGGATATTATTGGGTGGTTAAAGTAGCAACAACATAGCATGAAAATAGCATCATTTAATTGTATTTTAATATTCACCGGTCATCGTGAATAAAATCAAATGGCCAATGGGTCCCATACCAAAGTGGCATCTCAGGCTCACAATTACCAGTTGAATCCCAACAAAATAATGATTACAAAGAGTGAGAGGTCAAAAGGCATTGGTAAATAGGTTTAACAGAATAAACAACAAATCCAGTTCAAGCTAACCTTAATTATAGACCTAATAAAGATAGAAATCAAATGTGAAATACATGGAGCTCACAAAAGCACTAACCTTCACTTGAAGCCTTAAGAATTTGACATAATCCACAATTTCATCCAGCATGGCAGCTCGATCAGTCTGAATAAATTACAAATACACAGTTTTAGAAACAATGGAAATATTATACAGAAGAGGAACAAGAGAAATACAGCAGACCACAACTAAGTCCCAAAAAAAAAAAATCTCTATATCTTGAAATCTAGAAGACTTTCATACTTCAGAACTCTTCAAATTTCATGTTCGCCTAATCGGAGACAGAAAACATGCGAGGTATGCTTATCTGGAGGTTTAATGTACACAATCTAAAACTGATTTTGGTATTAAATTGGTCTAAATGTAAATTCCATTTTCCAAACTCAAACACAACGAGTTAGAATTAAATCATCCTTCAAGTGGAAAACAGACATGACCAGTGTCTGTGTAGAACTATAGATTGTTATGTTCTGACCTAGTACGCATTGAACAATACTGACCAAGATTACATGAAATACCAATGCCTAGCAACAAGGAAAATCAGTCAAAACACCCCACAAAGCTCCATTTTCAGCACTGTTTTTGTTTCAGGCAGTAATTAACAAGCTGTACCAAATTTTTTCTTCGTATCTTATCCAACTTCAGAGTAAACACGAAAAGGGCCATCCTTACCTAATTGCACAAGTTCTATAGACAAGTGCAAATAGTACCTATATTGCAATAAAAATAAAATGTAGGAGAAGTCACGTACCTTGTTGACACTAGGAACAAGTTCTTGCAAAGCCCTGATTCTTTCAGCTATTCTTTCTCTGCGCAACTGTTATTGAACAGCAAAACGAAAAGTAAAAGAAACATTAGCATTAAGCATACGAAGGAATTAGCAATGTGATTATCCTCATTAAATGTTAATCATTTCTATTTGTTAAAAGATCCTAGAGCTCACCCTTTCAGCGATGCTGTGGGGATCTGTAGCCTGTCCTCTTCTTGCCCGCACTCTAGGACGCATTGCTGGTGGTTGTGGAGCAGCAGGAACTGTAGTAGGCATGGGTTGCCCATGAAAAGTCTGCAAAAACTTTATATATCATTAAGACGGAAAAAAATGTTCCTTGGCCAACAACACTTCTCCAGGCCCTCCCAAAGGCAGAAAGGTAAATATATGGAATCTTGCAAAAAGTAAGCAATTATTTATAGATTAGTTGAAACCAAGTACTATGTATTCAGTATTTAAGATATTAGAAAATACAGGGGACAAACAACTCCAAGTACTGTTGGCAATGTCTAAATGGCCATTCTCAGTTGGTAGTAGCTTACATAATACAAATAAGTTAGAAAACATTTAAGACTTTAATGGAAATAACAAACTCGCAGTAAGTAAGAATGGTACTTTTTTTACCGATACTTGTATATCAGAAACGACTCCAAGTACTTTTTCTGCTATATATACATTCGGAAATGTTCATATAATTCATGAAAAAACATTCAACTATTATGATCTAGAGATCCAGCCAATCCCACACATTCCATAATATATAATCATACTTCATTCATCTTTAATTTGGATTTTAATCACTCTAAAGTCATACACCAAGTCAGGTGCTACCAGAATGAACTACCCACAAAAACCAATAACAATTCATGCTATGACAAGTTGGCATCAACAAGAGCAAGTCCAAACAACTTGTTACTTCACCAGGCAGCTGAATTGAAGAATGTCATTTCTGAGATATAAATATCAGCAAAAAAAGTACCATTCTTACTTACTGCAAGTTTGTTATTTCCATTTAAGTCTGAAATGTTTTCTAACTTATTTGCATTATGTAAGCTACTACCAATTGAGCTGACATAATTTTATTTTATTTAAAGAAGCTAAATTAGCCCACCCAAATTGGCACCGAGGAGAATCGAACCTAATACCTAAAGAAAAGCACACTCCCCGGTCCCAAACTAAAAAAAAAAAAAATATGCCCGCAACTGTTATTTAAAACCGAGTCGAATTTAGCATAAACAGATGATCTTACCCACCAAAATTAAACAAAATTAGTTTAATAAAATATATAACTAATATAATTTTGTGTTGATAGCAAGAAAAATGAAATAAAAAAAAGTAAATATAAACAAAAATTTATGTTAAATTACATTCTTAGGTCTTGTATCAACAAGATCCTCTCGGAAACGCTTCCCACTCCCGGAGGCTTCATCAGGCTTCAAAAACCCTCCACCTTTACCTTGGTCCAAGCTCAACCCCAAATGATAAACCGGTGCATGAAACCCCCCTCCACCGGCAAGGTGAGTGGCAGCGTCGCCGGAGTTAAGCTGCAGCATCATCGGAGAAGCGTCGGTTCCGTCGGCGGAGGTGAAATTCGGGAGACCGAGAATTTGTTCAAGGAAATCGTCGGCGGGTGTATCGGAAGGATGATTCGCCATAACTCAGAGTAGCTTTTATTTTTATTTTTTTATTTTTATTTTGTGCGTTGTTGTTTTCTCTGCTTATTTTCTACTCAGTTTATTGTCATCAGTTTCTACTTGAAAATGGTGTTTGAGTTCAGACACAACTCAAGACAGAGGGGTTTGGCTTTATTGGTTGTTGAACTCTACTTTTTAATAAAAAGGGGCTTTATTTTTTTTATAATTTGTAGCTTTGCCCATATTTTTGCCTTTTCTAGAAAACGCCCTTTGTGTTGAGTTGGCCTTGGCTTATCAAGTATGTTAGGACTGTACTTTAGAGAAGTTAAAATTGATTTTGGAGCTTTAAAAAATATTGATTTTCGAGTATTGAATTGATTCTAAGAGCATCCACAATAGAGACTCTCAATTTAGAGGTCTTAAACGAGTCTCACATGAACACATCATTTTTTTATAACTTTTTAATAATAGTACCTAATAGGTATTCAACCATTCTAATGGAGACCCTCTAACAAAAAGTCTACATAGGTCTCACCAATAACTATTTATTTAAGATACTATTATCTATTTTATAATATTAAATTGCAATTAAAAAGCAATAGCACAATGACAATGATTATTTTAAGAAAAAGTAATGTAGGGTCTACTTAAGCATTGAGGTCTTAAGTGAGACCAAGGGTCCTAGATGACCCTAAAAAAAATTCTACATTGGAGGTACCTATTAGTTACCGGGTCTTAAAGGTGAAGAACTCACCAATGTGGATGCACTAATGTATTTGATTATTTTTTAGTAGAATTATATAATTTTTTAGAATTGATTCTAACTAAGTTAAAATTTACATCATTTGATCATGGAATTGATTTGTACACATAAATTAATAGTTCAATTTACTTTTATATGATCTATCAAAATAGAAATCATTTTGTGTTTAACTCAGTTTTAGCAATTTTGTTTTAACTCTTCAATTTTCAGAGAAAATTGGTCATAATAATTAAAACGTTGATATAGGAGAAAGCAAAATTTAGTCAAACATTATTCTACCAAATATCGAATTTGATAAATTCAATCAATTTGATTTTAACTGAAGTTCATTAATCACATGAATTTAGTCCCTTGATTACATTTAATTGACGTTTTATACCAAATTAATAACCTCATTCAAAATCTTAGTTAAAAATTAAAGTAAAATGAAATCGTATACAACAACTACTTACAATATCTCAAATTGAAACTTAATGAAATAATCACCAAAAAAAAAAAATTGAAACTTTATGTCTATTTACTATATCTCAAATAGAAACTCAATGTCTATTTTTTTTCCCTAAAAAAAACTACATTTATAAGATTTACAAGCATTTATGTCATTGCTTGCCTTGGCCTTGTCAAACAAGAATGCTTGTCATGGACACATTTTTAACCCCAGCTTCTCCCTCAATCATTCGAGTGACAATGACAGAAAGTTGATAGACATGGAAGTGCTGGAGGGTAGGGATGAGCACGACTCAATCCAACTCTTAACTCTAAGGCTGGTCGTGTCTCAATTCCTTTGAACCTCCAAAACATCATGGTTATTAATTGTAACTTTTTATGAGGTTCCTCCTGAGTTTGAATCTATGTTAAGCCGCCTTGATGCTGCAAGCTGAACCTTGTTCGTTTTTGTTTTTCTTTCTTCATTTGTCATTCTACAAAAACAAATTATTAAGAAGCAGCTTTTATAAACAAAATAATCAATTTAATATTTGTTAGTTTAAATAGAAATCCAGTGGTAATGATTTATTTTAGGAGTCGTGTTTTGAATCAGAATATATACGGTAAAATACTAATGATTGTAAAAAAAATCAATTTTTTACATTCAACATTTACTCATAATCAAACGATGGTCATAAAATATTATGTCAATTGTCCTTGGAACCTACTTGGTGTCGTCTTAAATATATTCAATCTTAATACGACCCGTAGAGCATCAGATTTATTCACGTCTAAGGACGGATTAGGACAATGACAAAGAGTGTTGATGGTGACAATGGATAGTAAACAGTGATAACATGAAGGAATGTGCTAAACAGTGGCTGAGAGTTAGGCAATGGAAAGTGCTTAGTGGTATAGATAGTGTGAACTGTGAGGCATGGTTATCAACATCAAAAATTTGCATGAGTCATCTTATTCAAAACTAGTAATAGACCCGTGCAGTTGCGGTAAACATATAAAAAATAATCATATTGTCAAATGTTTAAAGATATTAAATGAAAATTATCAACACTAATATAAATGTTTCTTTTGAATATTTTTTTCTTATATATAGAAAAATATGTTAAATCATTGAATCGTGTGTGTTGTGGATTTTATTTTCTATGTATGCGAAAACAAATTTTTATATACATAAATGAGAAAGTTAATAATTTTTTTTAAAAAAACTCATGATTATTTTCAAAATATCAAAATTAATGTAATGTTTCTATTAAATAACTTTTTATTTTATATGCAAAACACCGTTCAATGTTTACATTGCACCCGTTGCAGATTTTATTCGTTTTATCTGCAGAAACAAATTTTATGTAAATATATGAAAAAAATTTGATATGATAAAATTGTGGCAACTTATTAATATTGTCAAAATTTAAACATTAATATAGTGTTTCTATTGAATAACTATTTATTTTATATGCAAAACACTTTTGAACATTTGCACCGCACCCGTTGCATATTTTTTGTGCTTATATATGCATAAATAAATTTGCATGTACATATATGAGAAAATTGATATGATAAATTTTAGAAACTCATAACTATTTTCAAAATATCAACATCAATGTAGTGTTTCTATCAAATAACTTTTTATTTTATATGCCAACACCGTTCAATGTTTCCATTGCACCCGTTGCAAATTTTATGCATTTTATCTGCAGAAACAAATTTTATGTAAATATATGAGAAAGTTGATATGATAAAATTGGGGAAACTCATTAACATTGTCAAAATATAAACATTAATATTGTTTCTAATGAATAAATTTTTATTTTATATATGCAAAACATCGTTCAATGTTTGCACCGCGTCCGTTGCAGATTTTAAGTGCTTACATATCCATAAATAAATTTTTATGTACATATATGAGAAAATCGATATGATAAAATTTTGAATTATTTTTAGAATATCAACGTCAATGTAGTGTTTCTATTTAATAATTTTTTATTTTATATTTAAAACACCGTAAATATTTGCACCGCACTCGTTAAGGATTTTATATGCTTATTTATGTAGATTTTTTTTATGTAACGATATGTGATAGTTGATATGATAAAATTTGGAAATCTCGTGACTATTTTTAAAATATCAACATCACTGTATTGTTTCTCAAAAATACGATTACATATATACACCACACTCATTGTAGAATTTATGTGTTTATATTTCCGAAATCAAATGGAAAGATAGTCGTCCGTAATTATCATGACAATATATTGTCTTTTAAATAGGACAATTATGAAATTTTGTTGGATTCAAGTTTTATAAATTATTTTTTTAAAATAATTTTTTTATATATTATTAGAATATTAAAAAACAAATAATATTTTAAAATTAAAAGTATTCCAAAGACTTATCAATTTTGCATCCAAAAAACAAATAAATTTGTTATATCCACCTATCCGTGGAAGTGAAAATTAGTTTTATTTTTTTTGTAGAGAAAAAATGTGCTACACCTTTTTGTTTTTAATTAAAATATAAAAAATATTTAAAAAGTTTTCCAAAGAGTTATTGATTTTGCATGCCAAAAAACAAATATGCGTGAAAATTTGTTATATCCCTAGATAATTCCATAGTACTTGTTTTTAAGTTATTTTTTAAATAACAAATAAATTGATTATATAGTTATCCGTGAAAATTTGTAGACTTGTGATGACCCTTATCCGTAATTTTTTTTTTAACAAATTAATTAATTTTATAGTTATCCGTGGAAATTTGTTACAGTTACGATGACCATTATCCATAATTAGTAATAGACCCGTGCAGAAGCACGGGTCACGTAACATTATGGTAATCATATAAAAAATAATTGCATTGTTAATATCATCAAATATTTAAAAATATTAAATGAAAGTTATCAACATTAATATAATGTTTTGGCTAAAATGCACTTTTGGTCCCCCAAGTTTCACAAACTTGCGATTTTGGTCCTCCAAGTTTAAAAATAGCACTTTTGATCCCTTAAGTTTTACCCCCTTTGCAAATTCATGGTCCCCCTTGATTTTGATTGAGATGAGAATGAGAAATAAGCCCCAAATCGCAAGTTTGATTTTGAGTTCTGATTTGAAAATGAAATTATCAGAGCTCATGTGACCTTTAAGCACTTAGTTTTTAATATAAGTTGCAATTAAATGGAATTTTGAGTTCTCTACGTTTTTTTCTTTAGAATTCTCATTGTTTTATGCTTTTTTCTTTTATTATAAATTGCAATTATCATAGCTTGATTTAATTTATTTTTAATAATATCTACATCAACAAAAAAAATTAAAAAATAGCGTCATGTCAGTTTTGACTGAGTCAAAATCAAGGGGGGCCATGAATTTGCAAATGGGGTAAAACTTAAGGAACCAAAAGTGTTATTTTTAAATTTGGGGGACTAAAATCGCAAGTTTGTGAAACTTGAGGGACCAAAAATGCATTTTAGCCTAATATTTTTTTTGTAAAAAAAACATTAATATAATGTTTTTATTGAATTATTTTTTCTTATATATTATAAAATATGTTAAATATTTGAATCACGTATGTTTTGGATTTTATTTTCTTATGTACACGAAAACAAATTTTTATATAGATATTTGAGAAAGTAAATAAACTAATTTTTTTAAATCTCATAATTATTTTCAAAATATCAACATCAATGTAGTGTTTCTAATAAATAAATTTTTATTTGATATACAAAACACCGTTCAATGTTGGCATCGCACCCGTTGCAAATTTTATGCGTTTTATCTACATAAATAATTTTTTATGTAATATATGAGAAAGTTGATATGATAAAAATGCGGAAACTCATTAATATTGTCAAAATATAAACATTAATACATTGTTTCTATTTAATAAGTTTTTATTTTATATGCAAAACACCGTTCAATGTTTGCACCGCATCCGTTGCAGATTTTATGTGCTTATATATATAAATAAATTTTTATGTACATATATGAGAAAATCGATACGATAAAATTTTAAAGACTCATGACAATTTTTTCCAAATATCATTATCAATGCAGTGTTTCTATTAAATTAATTTTTATTTTATATGGAAAACACCGTTCAATGTTTGCACCGCACCCGTTGCATATTTTATGTGTTTTATCTGCAGAA
The DNA here is from genome assembly GCA_958299785.1 of Medicago lupulina. Lineage (NCBI taxonomy): Eukaryota > Viridiplantae > Streptophyta > Magnoliopsida > Fabales > Fabaceae > Medicago > Medicago lupulina. Next base: position 20,385,085 of record OY283141.1, on the reverse strand, counting down.
ACAAATTTTTATCTAATTATATGAGAAAGTTGATACGATAAAATCATGAAAACTCATAAATATTGTAAAAATATAAACATTAATATAATGTTTTTATTAAATAACTTTTTATTTTATATGTAAAACACCGTTCAATGTTTGTACCGCACCCGTTGCAGATTTTATGTGCTTATATACGCATAAATAAATTTTTATGTACATATATCTGAAAATCGATATGATAAAATTTTAAAAACTCGTGACTATTTTCAAAATATTATCATCAATGTAGTGTTTCTATTAAATAAATTTTTATTTTATATTTAAAATACCGATAAATATTTGCACCGCACTCATTAAGGATTTTATAAGCTTATATATGTATAAGAAATTTTTTATTTAACGATATGTGATAGTCGATATAATAAAATTTGGAAAACTCGTGTCTATTTTCATAATATCAACATCACTATATTGTTTCTCCAATATACCGTTAAACATTTACACATCACTCATTGTAGAATTTATGTGCTTATATATCCAAATCAAATTTTATGTATACTGATATGAGAAAGTTGATATGCCTGAAATTTGAAACTGATGATTATTTTAAAATTATTAACATTAATGTATCTTTTCTTTTTTGAAGAAATTAATGTATCATTTCTATTAATTTTTTTTATATGCAAATTAGAAAGATTAAGAGAATAAAAGATATCAGAATAAACTATTTTCCTATACTTATAGCATAAAAGAGTAACATAGATTCTTTTGGTATATTTATGTTATACTACACAGTTTTTTCTTATGATTTTATAGAGAATTGACGATAAAGCCCACTAAATTAGTGATATTAAAAGTTCGACCGAGGATTTTTTGTGCAATTTATTTAAGAAATAAAGAGAATCAGATCATAAGGAGAAGAAAGTAGAAACAAATTGACTTTTTTACTTGCAAAATATAGGGAATTAATTAATTTGTTAGAGTTGTGATGACATTATCCGTAATTTTTTTATAAAATTAATTAATTTCATAGTTATCTATAGAAATTTGTTACAACTGTGATGATCATTATCCATTATTAATTTAAAAAAATTAAAAGGATTAACTTAAATTTTGCAAAATGACGATTATGCACATAAAATTAAAGAGATCATGAGTTTTAAAGAGGACAATTATAAAATTTTGATGTACTTCAACTTTTATATATTGTTAGTAGATTAATTTTAAAAAAATTAGATTAAATTAAATTTTGCAAAATTACCATTATGCCCATAAAATTATGGAGATCATGAGTTTTAAGGAGGATGATTATGAAATTTTGTTGTACTTCAACTTTCATATATCATCATTAGTAGACAAATTAAATACAATAAATTAATCGCTACGTATACCATTTTTGGACAGAATAAATGTATGAATCCTAGTTCATTCTCGTGAATTACAACTTGCCCATAAATATTTTTGTAGCAACCCAAACTATATCTAGGATGAAGGACACTATCAACAACTACTTAACAGAGAAGTTATAGCAACGACATCAATGGAAAATCTAGTAACTTAAAATAGTTAAAAGCACAAGCATTCCTTGAGATTTTCGGTCCTGAAGAACAAGGACTAGTAACTCTTTTTTTAAAGAAAGAACTGGTAACTTATTTACTTAAAGAAATGACAATGCATCAACCAATACCTTCAAGATAAAATATACACTAAATATGTATCATTGTGAATCTACAAATGCTAACATCTAGAAAAACTAAGGTATTATTTAGGATTACCCTATTAATTAAATTTGATTTTGGGGCTGTGAAAAGAATTCCTTTGCATTATGAGCTACCTCTGCCTCCAAAATTGCTTCTTGAACTATGTCAGATCCTTTCACATCAGCTCCTAATACAACCAAAGCTTGTTTCAAATCAGATATCATTATAAACAAACAGAAACCCATCAATAATATGCATTACAGGTAGGACTTGTTACTCAATCAATGACAGAAAGACATAAAGTTACCGTGCATTTACTAATAAATAATGAAAAGAAGGAATTTATGCTTTTCAGAAAGAAATAAAAACAATTTTTATAATCTCTTGGTTTTCTAGTATAAATCCAATTCCATGCCAAATGAGCCACAGTATAAACAATTCAGGAAGTTCAAGCAAAAACATTAACTTTCGGACCTTCTGAATAACAAAATATAGTTCATAAATAAATAATTATACATAATGAACAAAGTCAGATCTGAAAACATCTTTTTTAGAAGATCTGAAAGCATCTTTGTATGCGTATTTTAGTGCCTGTACATATGCATGTATTGAAAGACAGAGAAAGGAAGCCATAAACATCACAGGATCACAATACGTGCAGAAACTGTAATATAAGAAAGTTGAGTAAAAATCTCTATATAACATAGTATGCAACGCAGATATCAGACAATCATATTAAGGTATACCAACTACACAACAAAAATTATTATTACCCCCGCGATTTGGTAAGAGTCCAGTATTTTCAGCGGAAACTGGCATGACAACAAGCTGCAGACCAACTTTAACATCCTCAACTTCAGTGCTATTTGCCGATGAACCATTCTTTACGGCAGGGGCCTGTGCCAAACTGGCATAAGCAGTTGCTTGACTTTGCATATTTAATGATTTGGATGGCAATGAAGTTGAATACTAGAAATAAATATATACACATAAGAAAACACAATTCCTATAGCAGTACATACTGTAAATTATCAGGTTGTATCTGGTCAACAAACCTTGGTATCAGAGGATATTGAGTTATTCACCCCAGCACATTCTGGTTTCCTGTTGTCTATATCTGCAACAATTAACAATAACATGGTTATACAAAATCTCGGCAACTGTATCGGTAAATTTTTTGGATTCTATCATATGTTTCAGATTAAATTATGCAGAAGTGTAAACAATACCATTTGAGATAGATGCCTGGTCAAGATTATCATGCCTCCGAGTTGATGGGCCAGGATTTATGAATGATATGCTTCCAATTTCATGACGAATAGCCTCTAGCTGTGCCATTGTTTCCTGAAGTTCTTTATGAACCTAAAATACAACATATGTTGGTAATTAGAACATAGTTTTTTGTTAAAATGGAATGAGTTTACCACGTTTTAGTATGGACAGGCAATCCTTGATGTTATGATGCTCCTAACTTTTAAATTCTTACTTGATATCATTGTCTATCAAATTCAAAGTGAATCACATGTAGTTGGGACTCCAAAATCCCAAAAATACATTATCTCTTTTCAAAACAAATCACAGTCAATATTTTCTTCATTTAGAAATTCCAGGAATTTTTTTAAAAAAATAAATTTTTTCCATGGTTATATTTTGTCAATTGTTTAGCAAGAAACCAAATGTAACACATTAACAATTAATATTAGGACTCGCTCTATAAAAGTAAAAAACCTAGTGAAACAAACCCATGTGAATTATAAGTTGATCGTAGAAAGGGAGAGTACCTGGTTAACTTGAGATCGCTGCATAACAGAATCAAACTGTCCACGGGCCAATTGTACATATCCAACAGCCCGTCCAGCTAGCCTCCCTGCTGTTCTGGATATCATTGGCAAATCTTTTGGACCTATTGCACATTCATTTTCCGGATAAGCAATTTAAAGTATTACTATTGAATTTTACTTATGATAGACAAAAGTAAGAATAACATGAACCAACCAATCACAGCAGCAGTGGCTCCCAGCAACAGAAATATTTCTCCAAATGAAAATCCCAGCATTGTTCAGTGTTCTTGTGTGAGATTTCTGTTGGAGAGGTCACAAATCAGCAAAATTATAGAAGGAGTCCGATGCTGATCAATGTTGAGTGAATCAATTTCCTTCAGAATCAAATATTATCTAGGATAAGATTAGGTCTTATTTGAAAGTTCTCATCTCATTTTCTTGTATTATCTAATTTGAAAAGTGGTTTACATGTCAAAATGAATATACATACTTCCCACATTTTTTACAGATTTAACAGAAACATGGAAAGAAAAGGAAAAATACAAAACTAGTACATTTTCTCCTCAAAGGACAATAAGACATTCATGTCTAACACTTCTTCTACAGTAATGTCTTTTCATTATAATTAACATCTATAGGAATGTATCATGCATGTAAGAACCGGAATTTTTTAAATCGAAAATGTAATCAATAAAAGTCTTTCACAGCTGTCATAATTTGAACCACAAAGTTACAAAACTTAAATAAGACTTTGAATACAAATCAGCCACATGTTACAAAGAGGGAGGTTAAACTACAACTGAGGAATCTTAACTCCAGACACTGTGATCTGGCTCCGAATAACTCCAAAATGGCCTATACATGAAAAAGATTCAACGGAGTGCGATGAGATACTACGATCACAGTGAGTTCCCAAAATTGGGATAAAACACAAAATGACACATTGAAAAACATCTATAAAATATAAAGTATAAATGCATTACTTTTCATTAATATAATTCTGCCCTTGGTAAAACAACTGATTCTTAACATACAAGCATTATATTAAGTAATTACTAAAGCGAGCACACTTCTTTGCGTGTGCCAAATCATTTGGATGTGGGTTACCCAACATGATTTGTTCTGCCGATGTAGTATGCTATAAAAGCTTTGCAAGTGGCGCCCCACTACCTGCTGCACCGTAACTGACACCTAAGACTTTCTTCTGTGCCCGGAGAATTGCCTTAGCTTCTATTTCTGCCTCACTTTACCATGACACTGCCTAGTCGCATAAAACTTAACTAGTAATCTTAAAAGATACTTTCTCTGCCTAGGTGTATTACCACAACCTAGTAAAATCACAGTTTAGGTAATTATTATATACTTGTAACATGACAATCTATCCAATTCTATGACTAAATACATAACATACGTTAGTGTTCAATCAATATCCATTACTCTTTATACTAAAATTATTATCAAGCATATAATGGATAATCACATTCTTACTTATTATTTCCTTTACTAATCTCTTCACCTTAATCATATATTCCCATATAATCTGAAGGTTCTATTGACCGGCAAAGTCTCTGAATGCACCTACAAACATCAACTTATCACTAATATTAGAACTTAAGTTTAAATCTACATTATCACTCTCAACTTATCTAATGATGTATAATTTAAGCGCATTGCTATATATTGCGACGGAAAATATCGCGAAAACATCACGACCAGCTTAAGAAAATACTTAATTAATTTCTGTAATACCTTTCTGATTCTTCTTATTCATATTAGAATAAAACAAAGTATTGGATAACTACTTGGATTTCTAGTGAATAAAACGCCAGTTCCTGAAGTATTTCCCATATTACCAAACACCATGGATTGAATGTTTACGGCCGTGCCCACTAGTCCAGTTATCTGATTAATGCTCCTATACTTATTATCCCTTGGGCTATCCCAAGAATTGAAAACAGCTTTAAAAGCTAATTCTAGTTGCTTCTTCGGATCTGCAATTGGTAAATCAAGGAAAGCAGCTATCCTTTACCACCTGTTGCCCACTAAACCTAACATATCATGCCTACTTTCTATCCTTTGTCTCCCAAAACACTTTGAACTTACATATACATTGAAGTAGCTCCAAAATATATGCAATTGCGGTAGGCTTCATCTCCACACCCTTACTAAGAATTTCATTTGGTCCTGTTACACATTTTTCACCCCAAAAACAAGACCAGTCTGTCTCTCTCACTTCACACACAATGTGTTTACAATTACAAACCCTGCTTCCTAATTAAATAAAAGGGATGTAGTAATAACAATGTAATTGTAGCATAATCAAACTCATAAAAAGGTTATCCTTGAAGGTGAAACATATTGTGTGGACAAAGAATAACAGGTTGCAACATAAAAATAAAATAGAATGAAGAGTGGACCATTGATCTCATAATGTAATGGCCATTCACTTGTATGTGTTTTCATATTGGAAAGGATGAAGAGAAAAGCAAAAAGATTGAGTAAAAAGCACTTTTGCCTGTTGCCGCATCATTCATGACTCTTTCGGGAAAAAGTTTTAGCTACATTAAGCATTTCCCATAATTTAAAATACACAAACCAATACAATCAACATCACAAAACATGGAATTAAGCAAATAAGAGCATACAGCCACCTGAGATCAATTCATTATTATTATTATTATTAGCCGTAACATAAGGTCACGGCTGTATAACAACGTTACAACTTGTATTTTTGTAGGGGTCTTTCAAATTTCAATATAACCCCTTAACCTGTTAAACATCTAGACAACATGAAATTTCAATTATAATTCAATCATTCATACATAATTAGGATTAATTACTCAATTTCATCATGCATCACTAGAAATAATTACTCAAAAGGAAGGGAACCCACCTTTGATAGTTAGGATGAATGATGTTGATGTTTGTTCTCAATTTCCTTGATTCTCAATTTCCTTCAAAAACCCCAAATTAATTACCATGTTCTTTCTCAAACCCTAGATTAATCTTGTCTTTCTAAGCTTCAATCTTCCTTTTTCTGGATTGGGTGATTTGTTTCTTGAATTGCATGAAAGATTTCTATGGTTTGAAGGTGGAAGAAGATGATGGTGTGTTTTTGTTGTTTTCACGGTTCTGAGACCAAAGGAAGGAGAGGAGAAAATGAAAGTTCTCCTTGTTCTGGCTATATATAACTTTTACTGGAAATTACGGTATTGCCCTTACTAATGTAATGTAAAATGAGGATTTAACAAAAGACCAGACACAAGCATCCGTTGAAAATCATGAAAATTCAATCAAGCAACATAGGAGAATCATATGCACAGTTTTACATGACACAATAATTTAAACCATAAAACAACCTATTATAGATCATTTGGTCCTTTAACTTAATTCTTTTTTTCAAAATGGTCCCATAACTTTAAAACGTCTCAATTTGGTCCCTTATCTCTACTTCCGTTAATTAAATTAGTCCTCTCCGTTAGTTTTTTTGCTAAAACTGTTAACCCTTGCCACGTGTCACTTAAGATTATTGATCAAAGATTGGATTTAAAAAGCACACACAAATTTACAATGGACTCACTACATATGATAATTTATATTATCTTTCTCTATTTATCTTGAATTTCCTAAAAATAAAAATCACCAAGAATCTTCATCTTCTTCCCTCTTTCCAACTTCATCCCCTTAACAAAGAAAAACTCCAACAACACACACCCAGATCAAACCTGGAGAAGCATAACCCCACTGCCCACTAAGGTCTAGCTTAATACACGAATCAAGCCCCACTCACACCAAAACATTATATTTAACAAGTAGCACATATGAGTTATAATTTATTGTTAATCAAATTTTTCAAACTCAAAATGGAATCGAATTTCAACAACAACAACAACAATTTGGTTTCCATTTTTTTATTACAAACAGTACAGATGTTTGTCCTCATATAGCCATCAACAACAACAACGATCTGGGTACACTTCTCTCTGCCATCACTCTCATGGTATTCATCTTCTACACTAATCACAAAACTTCTCTCCCATCTTCAATCACCGATTTAACATGACCACAAACTGAGCATTGGAAAATTATCAAAGCGCGTTCGGCGGTATCTTAAAGGCTCCATTGATCATGGCCTTCTTTTACTGCCAGACCAGTCATCTCATTTACAGGTATTTTGAGATGCCAATTGGGCATCTAACCCTAATGACAGGTGCTCTAATTCAGGGTCTAGCACATACTTTGAAACTAGTTTATTTTCATGGTGGTCTAAAAAGCAGCAACAAGTTGCTGATTCAAGTCTTAAAACTGAGTATCAGAGACTAGCCACTAGAACAAGTGAAATAATTTGGATTCAATCTCTTCTTGCTGAATAGAATTACAGATTCGTGTTTCGGTTCCAATCAACTACTATGACAGTCAATGCATTGTCTCCTGGTGTCACAACTGTAACTCGTATACCAGCACATGAAGAGATATCACATATATCACGGATTTCTCTATTTTAGAGTCTAAATTAGTATTGATCTTTAATTATAAAAGATGTCTTCAATCATTTATGAAATATTTTCATGTATGAGGGATGAATAAATGTACAAAAAAGTGTAGAGAACAAGAGAACTTACAAAAAAACGTAGTCCTCGCCACACTACCAAAGCACATTTCTGCAAAAATTGAACATGATCAATACGTGAAAAACCTAACAGAACCTAATCATGAATCAATCATGAAACATAAATGAATGGAAACCTAATTCAAACTGAAACCTAATCGATCTTGAATCATGAATTAACGGAAACATAATTAAACCTAAATCATTAAGGAATTGAACCTGGCAAAGGAAAACACAAATCGAAGGTGACAATGGTTGATTGCAATTGAAGATGACGACGAACACAGATCGAAGGTGCTATTAGCATCGGTGTCGGTGGCCGACGCTAAAATCTGACTCTAAAATGCTGATTTCTTGTAGTGTTGTTTAAGTCAAGAAATTTCGCTGAGAATAATTAGTCATTTCTTTGTAGACAGTAACTTTTGACTTTGAGTTTAACTTCTCAATTTCTAAGGTGTATGTGTAGAGATTTCTCCAGGTAGAATTTGTATAGGTCACTTTCTTATATTGAATCATACTTTTATATTTTATTTTTTGCTATATATCATATCTACCTGTTTAGAATGACTTATGTTTTATGTAATCTTGTGTTCATAATTTCAGGGCATTATAAAAATTTGCTTGAAAATGAGTAAAAATGTCAATGTTCCTACAACAAAATTCTCTAAAACAAATATAAATGAAACCAAAGGTGATTTTTTCCTTACCCTTAATCTTTTGCATATTATTTTATGCGTAATAAAATATAAGTTATGAAAGAAAATCTTCTTATATTTTCGATGTTGATACAATTCTATATGTTGAATTTCTTAGTAGTACTCATGATAGTAATTTTCGTTAATTGTGACCATTATTCTCTCTCACAAAGATGAAATCCAATTCAAAGACACTTGTGTCATTGTTCTATGATAAAGCAAATACCCAAATCATATACCTATGTAGCATGATCATGTTGAAGATTATATTAATTATCATATCTAACATAAAATATATCCAAATTTGAAATCAGAAATGAGACAATCTTTTATAAACTATGTAATTCTGGGAAATACCAACCTCTTTTTTCTTTACAATTCACCTTCATTCATTTTATTTTAATAGTGTCACATTTTAATCATTTCTTAGATTTCTATGAAAGTTATCACGTTAAAAGAAACAAAATATCATCTATTGTTTAACTTATATTTCCCTTGATACTGAAGGTAACACTTCTTTTATAAGAAGACCTGTTTGCAAGATGCGTGCTAGCAATGACCCATACCTATTAAGGTAAGTTAAAATACATTTAAAATAAAAATATTAATAATCTACTCTAAATTTTTAACTTTGAATAGAAATGTTTAACTAACTCAAATTTGAATATCTCATTCTTATCTATCTAATTAATTATTAACGTAACCTTAAAAATGAACATATTTTATGTATTTTATATGATTGAATTTTATTATACGATGAATTATGCATATTTGTAGAGAAAAAGCTGAAGAGTTGGCTCGTAAGAAAAGAGAAAAAGCTGATAAATTGACTCGTAAGAAAAGAGAAAAAGCTGAAGAGTTGGCTCGTAAGAAAAGTAAAACACCAACATTAGCAGACGGATCATCTGCTAGCAAAAGAGAGAAACTTTCTGGTAAGAATTATGTAAAGTTTCTAGTTTTACATATCATGTCTTTGCATAATCAATGCATAAAATAAGAGACTTTGAATTATTTTTTAGGTTAGTGTGAAACTTAAGATGTTAAATGAAGCAAAATATCATATATTGTTTAACCTAAATTTCCTTTGATGTTGAAGGTAACACTTCTTCAAAAAAATATATTCTTTGCATGATACGTGCTAGCAATCACCCAGACGTGCTAAGGTAAGAAAAAATACATTTAAAATAAAAATATTAATAATCGACTCTAAATTTTTAACTTTGAATAGAAATGTTTAACTAACTCAAATTTGAATATCCCATTTTTATCTATCTAATTAATTATTGAAGTAACCTTAAAAATGAACATATTTTATGTATTTTATATGATTGAATTTTATTATATGATGAATTATGCATATTTGTAGAGAAAAAGCTGAAGAGTTGGCTTGTAATAAAAGGAAAACACCAACATCAACAAATGGATCATCTGCTAGCAAAAGAGAAAAAAATTTATGGTAAGAATTATGCAAAGTTTCTAGTTTTACATATCATGTCTTTGAATAATCAATGCATAAAATAAAATAAGAGATTTTAAATTATTTTTTAAGTTAGTGTGAAACTTAAGATGTTAAAAGAAACAAAATATCATATATTGTTTAACCTAAAGTTCTTTTGTTGTTGAAGGTGATTCTTCTCCAAAGAGAACTTATGATTTAAGGATGCGTACAGGCAATGGCCCTCGCGTAGTATAGAAATACAGGTAAAATAAAAATTGTGATATTTTACACTAACATTTTTAACTTTCAATATTAATGTTTCACTAAATCAAATTTCACTATCTAATTATTATCTATCTGGTTATTAAAAGAACATTAAGATTGAACTTATTTTATGTACTTTATATGATTGAATTTTATTCTATCATGAATTATGCAGACTTTGTAGTGAAAAGTCTCAAAAGACAGGTCTTAAGAATAGGAAAACTTAATTTCCAAAAAAGAAAAAAAGAATAGGAAAACTAGAAAAGGCCGGGTCATATGCTGGAAAAAGAAAGAAAATTCTTGAAAAGAATTTTGAGAAATTTTGTAATTTTTACATGTCTTGTCTTTAAATAATCAATGCATAAAATAAAAAACTTTGAACTATATTTTACTTGAGTGTGAAACTTATGATGTTAAACGCAATAAGACATCATATATTGTTTTTTAACGGTTTTAATTTGTCATATATGTAGGCCTTGGAGAGTGATTGAGGTTGGCAGTTGCAAAAAAACGGAGTCTAGATTTATTGGGAAAAGCTCAATAACCTCAATTATCATTTAGTTGCATCTACCTAGTGTTAAACAATTGTGTTTTATCCTTAGTTAATTATTTTACATTGAAAACTATTGTCTTTGTTGTATATCATATTATTTACATATTTCTACTTTAATAGTATGTGCTTACGACTTTATATATACAATAATGAAATGTATTTTTGAATTTTTTTTATAAGAAAGTGAATATACATATATATTTTTGTCCCAAATTGAAAAAGAACATACGAAATATGTATCAATATATACAATTACGATACTTTATAAATGTATTTTGTTGTTACAATAAGACCTTTTCGAAATTAATTTGACATTTTTTCTTTAAACTAGGGTCAGGGCCGGCCCAAAGCAAGAGCTTCCAGGCCCATGGCTCAGGGCCTCCAAATTTTGGGGGCCCAAATATATATTTTTTTCATATATATAATGACTAAAATATTTATATATTTGGTTAGCGTCGAAATTTTTCAGAATCGGTGTGATGGCCCAGTGGTTGAAAGGATTGTGTGTGGGCTTCTAATTATGGGTTTGACTCCCATAAATCACATTTTTATTATTATTTTTATTTTAATTATATTTTCCAGCATAACATAATAAGTGACAATGTTAAACAACCAATAAAGCAAAATTGCATATAGTGATTTTGCATATAGTGATTTTCTTTATGTTATTTACATGGAATAGTCTTTTTGATATTATTGATGTTATTTACAACTTTATAATGTTATTTGCAATTAAAATAAATGATGATGGTTTTGAATTTTTGGTGCGTATTTTTATTGGAGGGGCCAATTTTTAAGATTGCATCGGGGCCTCCAGATTGTTTAAGACGGCACTGACTAGGGTGAAACAAAAAGCATTCAATCCCCAAAATATATTAAAAGAAACATAGATAGATACAAAAAAGAGGAAGGGTACCAAACCAAGACTCCCTCAAGAAGTAGAAAATATGAAATTAGGTAAACCAATATTGTTTTGGCATACAATTCTTTCGCAAACAAAGGTATTTGATTCCAAAGAACAAAGGAATCCAAAGATAAATCAAAGTTTGCAAGAGAATCTGCCACTTGATTTCCCTCCCTATAGATATGAGTTACTATACAATTCATGTTCCTAAGAAGAATACCAACATTAAACCATCTATTTATAACTTGCCAATGAAGATGAGCTAAAATGTGAAAGCATTCACTACTATGTCTCCAACAAAAGGTTTCTCTAATTATTTTTTGAGGCAATCTTTATGGCTATCATTGCTCCACAAAGTTATGCTAAGTAAGATGTTGAGTTTCCGAAAGTTTCAGCAAAATAGCAAATGCAAGTAGCTTCATGGTTATTGAATATACCTCCACAAGAAGACATACCTGGATTACCATTAGAGGCTCCATCTGTATTGTACTTTATCCAAGATTGCATAGGAGGATGCTAAACAACTTCCAAAGTTGAAGGGGATTTGGGATTATTGATAGTAGCTTTAATATTCTTCAAAATGGTAAAGTCTCTGATGGAGTTATTAGAAGCCTTTCTATTATGGCTACCTATTAGTGATGTGCTTGCTATAACTCTAGAAATAGCTAACTTCCAATTGATTCTTTTATCATTGAATATAGCCTCATTTCTTACAAACCATATTATGTTGATTAGGTAGACAAGAGCAGTTACTATGACCACTTCAAAATAAGGAGACCAACTCTTATCACAGATGCACCAGATGTCCCCCAATGAAGTAAGGTGCAAGGTAGTATTCAAAGAAGTTGCTAACCAAGACCAAAGTTTGACTGCAAAGGGACAAGTAAAGAACAAGTGCATTGATATCTCAAAGAAAAGTAATACTTATGGCAGCTTGGTATGCAACTAACGCTACTACTCTGACAACTAGTGGCAACAACACTTCAACAATTTCAGTTCGTAATGATTAGACGACCAAAAGAACATCGGCAAGACAATGCGATATAGGAACAACTCGAAATTCCTTCCATTATAGGTCCAAATACTCGAGATATCTGATGGTAGGGAAGAGTGACAATCTGACCAAAAAGTCCGGAAAGGTATGTTCTTATTCTTTAAATTCATGTAAATTCTAACTTTTTGCTATTGCATTGTTTAAGGACAAGCAACGGTTTAAGTTTGAGGTTGTAATGACGGAGCATCATATGATATTTTTTACAATGTTTTTAGTACTTTTCTTTCCATTTGAAGAAAAATAAGATGAGAATTAGAGGAGTTGTCAATGGTTATAGGAACATATTGTATTGTTTTCACTCGAGTCGTTGTAATTCACTTTTATCCTAAATCATGCAACTCCATATGTGTTTTGAGTATTTTGTAGTGAGAAATCATGTAAATCGACAAATCAAGACATCACGTGAAAAATCAAAGATATGCATATTGAAGATCAATAGTTCTTAGAAGGTTTTTGAATACAATACATTGTGAAGAAAATTCATTTCAAGTTCCTAGGAGTTTCCATAAGGAAGAACGATAAAAAAAAAGATGAAAATGCAAGATTTCACACAGGGGATACCTCATGTGCCACCTGCACACAACCCATGCGCCACTAGCGCATGTGGCAGTGTTTCCACTTCCCCATGTGCCCGTGTCATGCACATCTACAGGCAAAAATTCCCTGCAGCTTGTTTTAACTTAAACGGTGGAAGAAGCCCAATTTTCTTCTCTTAAACCTTAAGTAATCATATGCTATAAATAGAGACTCTTACACATGTTATTATTCATTCAAAAAACTAGCTTACGATCGAGTTCAATTGACACATTTGACATATCCATTTCTCAAAGCCAAATAATAGATTTCTTTAGTCCACAAGCTTCTACTTCATTTGGAAGTGGCACACCATTATGTCTTGCAACTTTAGCTTTAATAAAGTGGCCTATAGCATCTCTAAGGCACGTTCCAATGCCAAAAAAATGATTTTCCTTAAACAATAAAGCATCAACATTATATTTTACCTCTTCTTCCATTAGTGGTAGCCATCGAACATCATGAGTGTTATTCTTCTTAGCATCCTCCCAAATCTTCTCATTTCGTCATTTCCAAATACATAACATAATCATAGCAAAGTCAATTATTTTGTATGGCTCAAGTTTGACAAAAAAGTGAATAAAAGATATACAAAATCACCAGCATTAGCATTAAAGAATTGTGATCATAATCCAGTCGTGACCCATACTTCCTTTGCTTATCACACCTGAGAAATAAATACCATTCCTTTTCATAATGATTTTCACAATAAAAATACATGCGTATGTATATTGATATCCTTTTCTTTGAGTTATATCCCTTGTTGAGAGGCAACCTTTCTCTACTCTCTCCAAAAAGATTTTAACTTTGTGCTATCTTTGTTGATAGAGCATCATATGACATTTTTGGTTATGTTTTTAGTACTTTTCTTTGCATTTAAAGACATATAAGTTGAGATATAGAGGAGTTGTCAATGGTTTGAAGAATATATTGTATTGTTTTCACTCGAGTCATTGTAATTCACTTTTATCCTGGAACATGCAACTACATAAGTGTTTTGAGTGTTTTGTAGTGAGAAATCATGTAAATCAACATATCAAGACATCACATGAAGGATATGGATATGGAAATTAAATTACATGGTTCTTAGAAGGTTTTTGAATACAATACAAAGTGAATAACATTCATTTAAAGTTCCTAGGAGTTTCCAACCAGAAGAACAATAAAAAATGGGATAAAAACACAATAATTTGTACACCAGGGGCTTCCTAGGGTGCCATTAGCACCTAGCCATTCACCATTAGCGCCTGAGGTAGTCTTGCCACTAGCATCCCTGCATGCCACTAGCATCCCTGCATGCATTATTAGCGCCCGGCTGCGCGTAATTTTTACCTGCAACTTGTTTTCCAAGCTAGAACAGTGCAAAAACTCAGTTTTTTCTCCCAAACCCTACCTACTCATTTGCTATAAATAGAGACCCTTGCATTCATTATTATTCATTTAGAACATTGATGGTTTGAGGCAAGGGTCAAGCATTAGAGCTTCAAGACAAGATTTCTTCCTTCTCTTGTTATCTCTAGGGTATGTTTTTATATTGTTTTGTCATGATGTATGTTGTCGTGAGCAACTAAACCTCTTGATTAGGGTTCCATGATGAACCCTTTATTATTTGTTGGATATTATTAATAAGTTTTCATTGAGTTTATGTTTTTATTATGCCCGATTTAAATTAGATTATGCCTATTCTTTAATGCTTTTTTCAATTGGTTAACTAAGTGTGTAATCTTGAAGAATTATCTGTAAGTTATAAGTAGGCATTGATAACCCGAAATTATATCAGTTCCATTGGATTTTATAACTACCACTACTTATAGAGGTTATGAAGTTTCAGGTTTGAATTCTAGCCATTTAAAACTCCCTTCTTTGGACAACATCGTACATAACCTAGGTTAGTCCGGCAATAGTTGATGTGAGAAACTTCATGAGAATTGTATCCGCTTGTTTCATTAAATCATAAGTAGCACACATAACTATTTATTTCATACATTTTAATTCCAACAAAGATGAAGGGGGGATTTTAAGGATTCCCTAACCACCATTAATTATCTGAATCACAAAACCTAATCTTGCATTTGGCAGGGTAATTTAGCCCTGCAACTCTAATCAATTTACTATTCACCCTTTAAAATACGTCTTAGCAATTACTAAGTTAAACGAAAATCCATATGGAGAACGATAAACTTACTACTTTATTACTTGTTACGATTTGGTGTACTTGCCAATTTCGTCCGTCAATCGTCGTGCTCCAAAGTTTAATCTAATCAACCAGAATTCGATATTATCAATGAGTGTTTCCATTGTAAACTAGTAAGTAGATTTTACCGTGTATATGCCTTTGTTGTTTGCACACTCCAACATCCTCTTCACCGCGGTGCACTATTGTGATGTTACTAATTTCTTCTCGGTCTCTAGCATTCAGCAAACCATTAATGATATTCAATTTCTAAGTGTTTGTGCATTGGAGTATCAGATCCGAGACTTTGAGAGCCTCGTGCCCGTGAGGTATAGGGCTGGTAATATAAGATTTTTCCTTACATATCAACCATGGATCTTTCCAAACATTGACAGATTCTGCATTTCCAATATGCCATCTCAATCCACCTCTAACTATAACATGTGAAACATGGATACTACACCAAATAAAATGTTGTTTATAGACTAGATGGGCCCCCATAAATATTATTTAGGAAAATGTCAAGCTTTGAAGACACGTGAAACAATATTATCTTGGTTGGTTAAGATACGTCAACATTGCTTCCCTAGCATTGCCAATTTGAAACCATAAAGATGATGAAAACTTGACCATTTAATTCCTCTACCTTGTCTATCATTTGTTCCGCACCATAAAGAATTTATCATTCATTTGATTTACTTGCTAAGAGTGCTTAACTTTTAAATACCATAAAACCATAACTTTTGTTTTAGCCAACAATCGAGAAATTGAAGACTACTTTTTGCAATAAGTAAACAAATAAATAAATATTGCAAGAGTTTCTTTCCTTCAAATAATCCAAGTTCGTGCCATCCAAATCAAGTGCAAGCATAAACGCATCATTTTTAGAGAACAAACAATAACCGCAAAATTGAAAAATATGATTGCAAGTAAACATTGGAAGAGAACTAGGAATGTCTAACCACCTCAAAAGGATTTGTCAAATACTCCCAAAAAAATGTACAACTAATAAATAGATGACCGATAGTTTCTTCCAAACCACAATCAGCAAAACACAAAGCAGCGAATCATGGAATTAGCAGAGTGGGTGAGGGAATCATTGAACAAAGTAAACTACATAGTTAGGATTCAATGGGATTAGGCAAACATGGAGACCAAGCAAGTGACAAAAGGTATCTATACATTAGTTGGTTTAGTACTATTAGTAAAATGCTTGTGAGTAGAAATATATGATTGCAAGGAAACATTGAAAGAGAAATAGGAATGTCTAACCACCTCAAAAGAATTTGTCAAATACTCCCAAAAATCGTACAACTCAAAAATAGATGACCGATAGTTTCTTCCAAACCACAACCGACAAAACACAAAGTAGCGAATCATGGAATTAGTATTACTACAGCCCAAGCAAATGAGAAAAGTATCTATCCATTAGTTGGTTTAGTATTATTATTGAAATGCTTGTGAGTATAAATATATAATTTCTAGGAGTAAATCCACTTGTTTTCCTAATAGATCCGAGGGCTGGGATTAAATAAGAGCATTGCACATTTGATAATTTTTCTTCACTTTTAATACACAAAATGCAGCCCTCTCTAGATTTTCATATTTCATCTCTCCAAAATTCAACATCTCAAAGACACTCTCTTTTTGTTCTCAAACTTCATAAAAACTAAAGAACATTTGTTCAAAAAATTTCATCATTTTCACGGATTCAAGATTGGTCAATCTTAAGTATGTGAGACAACCCTCAATTTCTCCTCCCTTTTCCATTGATGTAAATATAATCGCAAGAAATTTGGATTCTCCCTCTCTTCTCCATTGGCCAAACCTAAAGGCATTAATGGGAAGTCAACATTTTAAAAAATTTCTTTTCTAAAGTTGTAGATCTAGTCCTTTAGTGGACAAATCTAAAATAAAAATTTGTTTTGACAACATTTAAAAAATAAAAATTCAATGAGTCGAATTTGATTTAATTTTTTTTGTTAATAAAAAATTTATTTGATATTATATTTAGATTCACTGTCATATTAATATTGTGCTTCATAAGCATAAAATTGTAATGCAATAAAAGTTTTCTTTCCCTATTTAATGTGCTGGCCGTGAGGCCTATATATATTATAGGTTGATATTTTTCAAGTTTCTTTGAGTTTTGATAGTGTTAAAATGTACATAAAACAAATATAATATCAAAGCATAATTTAGTTTCTTTGTTTAAACTAAATTTCTTTTGATACTGAAATTAAAGTAACACTTCGTGAAAAAGAAATACTGTTTACAAGATGTATGCTAGCAATGACTCAGGTGTAGTAAGGTAAGTTAAAATACATTTAAACTAAAAATATTAATAATCTACTCTAAATTTTTAACTTTCAATAGAAATGTTTAGAGTAAATTACACTCCCTTCCCCTCAAAGATGCTTGAATTACACTCCCCTCTCCTCTTATGTTAAAATATACATTCTCCTCCCCTCTTATTCAAAACATATTAGAGAAAAATACATTTCCCTCCCCTAAGAAAAGCTTGAATTACATTCCCCTCCCCTCTTATGTTAAAATCTACACTTTACTCCCTCAATATATATTTTTTTATTTTTAATAATCTAGCAAAAAAATAATAATCTAATACACTTCGAAAATAACAGTATTGCAGGTCTATTTTAACATAATAAAAAATTGAATACATATTTTTTTGCTATTTTTTATTCACAATTTCATTAACATGTAGTTTTAAACCCTATTATAAAATATGAAACAAGCCAAAATAAAATTAAAATATGTGAAAAATTACTAACGACAATAAACCATGGTTATTTAAAAGTTAATTTTAAACTCTAAATTATAAAATCAATAGCAAAATATTTAAATTTAATTATCATTAACATTTAAATTATAAAGAAATGAATTAATTTTTCTTAAAGGGTGGTTTAAAATTAATATATATCATAAAAATATTTATTTATGTTAAAATAGATTAAAGTGTAATGTATATTTAATTATTAAGGGAGGGGGTTGTAATTCAAGCATCTTACAAGGGAGGGGAGTGTAAATTTTATTTTTCAATGGAGGAAATTGTATATTTTAACATAAGAGGGGAGGGGAGTGTATTTCAAGCATCTTTGAGGGGATGGGAGTGTAATTTACTCAAATGTTTAACTAACTCAAATTTGAATATCTCATTCTTATCTATCTATTTATTAAAGTAACCTTGAACATATTTTATATGATTGAATTTTATTATATGATGAATTATTCATACTTGTAGAGAAAAATATGAAGAGTTGGCTCGTAAGAAAAGGAAAACACCAACATTAACAAATGGTTTATTTGCTAGCTGAAGAGAGAAATTTTATAGTAACAATTATACAAAGTTTTTAGTAAAAATCAAAACGTGTTAAAATAAGTGTTGCTAGTATTATTCGTCACAAAAATCTTAACGACTACGTGTACTTTCAAACAACATATATTGTTCTGTAGACTAAATTAAAATTATGTTAACACAAATCCAAACACTTGGAACAATTCTTTATAATTCAAACACTTGATTAATTGAAAAAATAAATTATTGTTCATGGTCAAAAGTGACCGTTCAGAAAGAAATGTCTTGTTGTTCTCAACAGAATTGTTGACCTTCCTCTTCAAAAGAAATTGTTGACCTTTAATAAGAGGTTTTTTAATTTTTTTTAGGGAAACCTTTAATAAGAGATGTTTCAAATTATTCCATGAGTGACACGTTAAGCTGATGTAAATCTGAATCTTATGATATATTTTCCAATGTATGGTTATTTTGTTTTGTTCATGGATGCATGAATATACAATATTTAATCCATTGATTGCTTTAATTTTCACCCCTAAGATGAACAAATGAATGCATTTGTTTAATAATTTCATACTTTTGTTTTATTTATAAGAGAATCCACATCATGTCCACCTTAGATAATAGATACCCACATCTACAACATCATAGATTTAGTCTGTTCTTTGTCGATTTGGATCATTCTTATTGCTTCTGTATAAAGGTAACAGCCATTGGGATCCATATTTCCTCCCATAACTCCACCAATAGATAATAAACAGTGACATAATTACACCAAGTGGTATAGCCCATCTGTTTCAATCACACAAAAAAATCATATAAGTAAATACTAAGCATGAATAAGATAGAACAAATAGTCATTTTTTTTATGAATGTATAACGAGTAATCATAGTAGTCTTTTAAAGTAGCGAAATTGCAAAGTAGTCTATGATTGTGCACTCCACTAGTCAAAATAGTCCTTGACGGAGTCAAAATAGATAAACAATCGGAGACTATTTTGACTAAAGGAGTGTACAATTAAAAACTATTCCGAAGAGTCGAAGACTATTTTGACTAACAGAGTTATATTAGAAAAAAAATATGGCAACAAATTATATATGAGAAATTTTACTAAGCATGAACATGAATAATTTGGATAGAAATTAAATTACCTATCAAGATCCAAGATTGGGTTGTAAACAAGAGTTTCCCAAGTTGCAACTATAAGCTGCCAAGCTGAATTATAGTAAAGTGACTCTACTGACCAAAACATCTTAGTGTAGGTCTCTAAAAATATAAAGAGTATCCATGCTCCAATTTCAATCAAAATGAACTTTATAATAAAGCGTCCAATCACAACCATAATTAGGGAGAACACCACCAACCAATTGAAAAGCCTTTGGTTGTACTCCTTTATAAATTGAGACCTAGACTTCCCTAACATCTGCAGAATTCATATCCATTTGTTACCATATTAATTTATTTGTAAACTAGCATAGTTTATTTACTTCATAGTTCATGGAGAATTGAAACAGTTCAAATGTTCTTGCATCAGACCTTATTCATCCGCGTCGCATAATTTGTCTTCGAAGGTCCAACGCATTCATGATCAAAACTATGATTGCATTGCAAGAAACCTGCATTAAATTTTGCCAAGGAAGGAAGTCTGAGAACTTGAAGCTGATCCATTTTGTCCTCACATCTGATGTACAGTGCCTCACAGAGCTTTGAAGATTGATACTCATTTTGCAAAATAACATTCTTATACATCTGCAAGATTTTCCCCAGAAAAATTATTACTAAATCTTGAAATATAATTGGTTGAAACTTCCATCAACAAGATGGCTATATAAAGGATCTTCCATACTAAACAAAAACCATCAAAATATATTTGATTTGAGGAAATCACTACCGTAATTTTTGCTAATATATTTTAGGTTCCAAGTGATTTCTCGATTAGCCAATTATATTTTTCAGCTTTCATTTACTATACTAACATAAACAGCACCTTTTCTATTTCTTCATTCAGCTGCATGGTTGATTTCTTAGCATGGTGATGGCCAAAATGCTCTTGATCAAAAACTTTCATGACTTCATTTCTAGACCTATTATGGACCCCTTGCAGATATTCCTCTGAAAGAGGTAGATCCAATGTTGCCATTTTTTCACCGTATAACTTGAGACATCTCTCAATGATACCTTTATTGAAAACCTCCACAAGAGAACCTGATGATGGAATTTCTCCTTTGTTCAAGGCATCAAGTATCTACATTTAAAATGTCAAAATCATATGCACAAAACAATGTCAATCCAAAGTACTAACTAATTTTAATTGGATATTGCTAGCCTCAATTTGACGTTATAACCGTTGATGAAGAGAAAAACATTACCAGATAAATATAGAAAAGTATTACGAATAAGTAAATTCTACTCTTACTCATAATTATAATTGCAGAAGGAATCAACAAACTTAACAGAATAATGTTATATTGTAAATCATGACTGTGACACAATAATGTTAAATTTATATCCTTCTTAATGGTTTGGCTGACTCTATTGTATAATAATTATGAGATAAGGGGAAAATATAATAATTTTATAAAAGTCCTCTAAGGCTGTTAGTTAAGGACAAGAATAAGTCTGAAAAACTGTTTAGAAGCTAAGTACCTGCTCTAGGAAAGAGACAAATTGCTTCCCATTTAAAGTCTTCCCCTGTACAATCTTTGGAGATATTATACTGGTAACAAGCTCTTTCAATTGCTCCCTTCTCGTAACATATAACTGATCGAGTTCAACATCGTTCATATCACAAAGCTTTGTCCTCTGAAGATGTGGCTGTTGAGATCCAATGTTCAGTTTGATCAACCAATGCATTGGTTTAACACAAAACAAAGACTACATTCTAACATGGCGAAACTTTCTATCAAAACAGATTAATAATTATGTGAATACATAGATCGGAACCACCAAAGTGGATTAAATGTGTAAACAAGATTATAGATAACTACTCCATGAAATGACTCTTGGATTCAGGCATCAGAAGTAAATCATTTCTCATATTACAATATCACTCCGCATGATAAAAACAAAAATCAAAGATTTGTTCTAGTGAAGCCTGCGTCTAACAAGGATAGTTTTTAAATTCTACAGATAACTCACATGCCTTAACCTGTCAACAGTATTTCTCAAATACATCCCCGAGTTAAGCAATAAACAACAGGCGACACAACTGGGAAGAAAAAGGTTCTGTGCCAAATTAGGACATGTCTTACAATATGAAGGCTGCTTAATTTTTAAATTGTATCGGATTAGTTATTAGTTATCTCGTGCGATGCAAGCTGGTGCAGGCACTACTGGGATTTCTATGTAACATTTTCTTACCCAAAATTTTGACATTAGAATTGAAAATTCAATAGGTTTGTCCGCCTAAAGAAGTCAAAAGACTTCTGCTATGACATCATGAAGAAAAGCGTCAAGGAAACATATGGCAAGTTGGAAACATTTAAACATTGCTATCTATTGTTTTTTGAAATAAATATGATTCCGGCAATAGGATTTGTTACAATTTCAGTTAAAAATGATGCACTCTTTCGAAGAAATCAGTAGATAAACTCCATTTTCATATCATCTCAAATGTAAAACAACTGAATTTAAAGTGTAAGAAATGAAAAAAGATCAAATATATGGGACCAACACATACCTGTGGTAAACTAAAGGCAGTATTGTTGTTCCCCATCATAGCCAGCGAGTCCCGGATCTGATTAACCTGAAGAAATGAACTTTCAGTATAAATTTTCAATTCCAGAATAGCAATAGTTCACTGGTAATTGGAAATTGAACTCCAGAAGAGGAGGTACCAAGTCAATATTTTTGTCTCCTGCAGTTAAATAGAATAAGAAAGACCTTCAGATCATTTGCCTTAAAAACATGGAAAATTAGGTTGTGTAAAAGTGAACTTTGTCCAAAGCTGCAAGAAATGGTGCTAACCATTGGTATTGGGGACTCTTTGAAGAGCTTCATTCACCATTTCTTGCACTGATTTCCCTTCTGCAGATGATTAACATAAATATCTGTTAGAGATCTTATTAGTACTGTTATTATGTTTTTTTTTTTAAGAGGCAGTACTGTTATTATGTTATCATGCAACAGTTATTATATTAGGCTGTTATTGAATAAATAGCGAAATGGAAAGGTAGGCAATTAATTGGTGCAAGATATTGATTGAGAGAGATCAAGATTTTGAATTCTTAGAAGGGAGAGACCCAAGACTCTCGAATTTTGGTACCAGTTTCTATCAATATCAATATTCAATAAGTTGCAGTGCCCTAGAACTCATCAATGACCGAGGCATTTAAAGGGAATTGAAAGGTGGCATGCAGCTTCCTAATGTATGAACACGACTACACAACTGAGTGAAGTATTTACGAACTTACGCAGAAAATCACGTTGGATGAGCCACAAGAGCTTGGCTGGTTCAAAAGCTACATCATCACCCTACAAAATATCCAAATCAACGACAATTTTACATTAAATTAAAGAAAACATGATGAAATAAAGATTAGACCAATGGAGACAATATTCAGGCCATTGGCTTACCTTCACTCTGTTTAACATATGGCAGTTGCAAATTTAAGATATATGCAAAAGAAATACACAAGTCAGTAACCATATGTATCCCTAAAACAAAGAGGTTTCACTAAGCAATTTTAAAAAACATATACAAAAATTGATAATGTCGAAAAGATTAATAAATCCATCCAGCAGATGCAAACCTCCCATAAAATTCTTCAGCAAGCTCGACCGCAAAAGAGAGTCGAGAGATGTCAGCTTCTCGTATCTAACACACAGATGAAAACATTTGAGATTGGTCTAATTTTTTATTGAAAAAATGTGTGGTGACTGAGGATATCAAGATTATTCATCCTAAATCAAGTAATTCAAAGTCGATACCAGCAGTCTTCTACATGCAGTCAAGGTTTACTTTCGCATGGAGTACCATGCACTCAGAAGTCAGAAACGAACATATACTCAACAATGAAACATAAACTATGCTTTTCTACATTAGTCAAACTCAAAATGAAGGCCTTTAACATTGCAACAAGATAAAACACTGGTAATGAACATGAAAATTAGGTGAGGAAGACATTATCTAACCGTCTCAGGCAAGTTATATACGAGCACAGAACTCATGACAGTTGCAAGAGCAAATATCCTGCAAAAGAAAACAAAAGCCAACTGAAAAATCATACATGACTCAACAAAGAACACAGAATGCATGATTCGTCAGCAATTACCGATCATCATATACATTGGACTTCCCAACACTTTCAAATCCTTCTGTATCAAGGTAAAGGACAGAAATTCTTACTCCATTGATATCTAACTCTTCAGGAGTTCCCCAAACCCATATTCCTGAAGATATGAACCAAAAGATAATAAAAATGATTACAAAAGGTTCATATATAAATTAAAATACGCATATTCATGACAAAAATGGCAATTTTCATCCACCTTTTGTCTTGACATCACGCATGTGCCCAACACCAAATCCTAACAAAAAAACATTTCAACGTAAATTGTCTAAAACTATCAAATACTGATATACAACAACAAAAACAGAGAGAAATCCCTGAAATGCATGTTGAGTGTATATTCTAGTAGCAATAAAAGATGCACCTTCATAACAAGAAAGAGAAAGAAGTTGATTAAGCAAAAAAGATTTTCCAGAACGATGCGGCCCAATCACCTGATAGAAACAACCATAAACCATTGTTTATCAACATTAAATTAGAAAATGACTCCATCCATCATGAATCAGAACATCATATCATCTTAACAGGTTTGTGAAAATTCATGTTAAAATAAAGTAAAACAAATTTTTTTAGACAATGTATGCTTTAAAGTTACGGTCAAACATACTGCAACAGATGCAATGGGGTTTGTTATTCTCTCAATAGCCTCCAAACCTTCTCTTGAAAGACGGAGTTTTGTATGACCAGGATCCGGTTCCACAATGGGAAAACTGTACAAAACAGAAACAGGACAAGAATAAGCGAAACTCAATCAACTTGAAACCAAAAAATGCACTTGACAACAAACTTTAGAAACTCGGCCATGTACAATGCCCAAGCGGATCTCGCTAAAACCACAATTCAGAATAGAATAATAAGTGTGTAGCAGAAGCAACATGGAAAAATTGCCAACTACGCCAACAAATCATAACAACAATAGAAGAACTTGAGTCCCAAACTATTGGTTGAGTTGGCCACATTCAAACAAATAAATAAATCAACACACGTTGACACTAGAATTAGGTTAAAACATATCACTTTCCTCTAAATACCTCTTAATAGTTTGTCCTCTAATTTCCATTGGTCTCACTTTACCTCTCAATATTTGAATATCCTATTCCTTCTAGTCTACGATTCTTATAGTGCTTTGCTGCTTTTACAAGTCATCTCAATGCATACCAAAACCCTCTAACAAGATATTTTACAGTGTTTTCTATAATCAATCATCCATGGTAACATTGTCATCTTAACAGCAGTAAATATAGTTTCTTGTTATTAAGATAAGTTACTCACTTCGAAATGTTGTGTGGTTGTGACCATATTTAAGCCTATAATTTCGCTTGTGAACTATAATATTCAACAGATTAGACTATAAAGCGAAAACATTCAACCAACAAATCCAAGTATGTATAGCAAGTTAGCGACATATCTCCCTCGCTGCTGGCAAAAAATCATCCCATCACGCACCACCCCTTTTTGTATTGATACCACATTACCGAGTTAATTTCAGAATAACCATATTGCAAAGAGAAAAGCGAACTTGATTGATTACACAGATGTTCGGTAACAATATAAGCTCTGATTGACAAGTCAAAATTTAGAGCATATAGCGGATAGCTAATAAGTTCATACGACCAAAATAGAAATGTTTGGTAACAATTTTTCTCACAGGCTTATAGCTTTGATAAACTACTCAAGTAGTTTATGGCTTATCATTTTTCCTCTAAATTTTACTCTTGTTATCTTAATTAAAAAAAATTAAATATCAATTACGACGGTGTATTAAACTCAATCACTCAAATCTAAAATGGCATAAAAAAAAGTAGTGGACATGCGAGGAAAAAGTTGATGATGGCAAGCATATATTGTGCATGCATAGTAAGAAAATGAAGAAAAAAAATGAAGGAAGCGGCAACACATGCACTCACGGTTGGTGGAAATTTTGGATGGAGAAGGAAGGAGTTGAATAGAGGGAAATGATAAGTAGAAAAAGCAGCACCATATTGGGATTTTGGTTGAAGAAACAAACCATATTATTCATAATAATCATAATGGATGATGAAGAAAAGAAAAAAGTTAAGAATATTAGGAAATGAAGGAAAACCTAGAGAGCGGTGTAAGTTAAGAATCATGGTGGAGGGAGAAGGAAGAAGAAAACTTGGAAATGGAAGTCGTTAGTTTTGTGCTTTTGTTGCAAGATTGCATACAATACAATACATGGTCATAAAGAAGATCTAATACAAATAACTTCACACTCAAGAGTCTCAAACTCGAGTTGACAACAAGCAAATCAAAATCATCTTAGATAAAAAAAAAATGAAGAAAAATATATGGGTCATATTAACTTGTTTTGTAAGTAACCAAAAAACTTGTTTTGTAAGTACTAGTTAAAAGAGAAATTTTGTATTAAAAATGGTGGTCAATTTTTTTGTGTAGCTAAATTAGAGACTGAGTTAGTGACCGATTTATTAAGAATTTTACTAAGTATTTTTTTTTCAAGGAATTTTATTAAGGATCCTACACACAGTGGCAGAATCAGATTTTCTAAAAGCATTATATATTCTTTTATTAAGAACACAAACTAGAGACCGAATTAGTCACTAAGTCGTTACATTTGGTCAAAAATTTAGTCGCTATGGCAGTCTCAATTTAGCAAAGGAATAAAATTGATCCTTAATTCGGTCTCTAATGTATTTATCGACTGAATTCCAAAATATCAGTTTCTAAATAAAATTAAAAAAATTGGGGAAAAATCTTATGTGGCTATAGTCACACCAAGCCATATACTAGATATGCCGCCTTGTTGAAAACTAGTTTGAGACCCGTGCCCTGCACGGGAAATGTTTTTTCATAAATTATTTTGTGTATATTAAATAATATTTTTTAAAAAAATATTTCATGTGGTCCTTATTATAAGAAAATTTTCAAAAAAAATTGTGATCTTATTTGTAAAAAAATGTCACATCTTTTAAGATATAGTTATTGCTTAAAAGATATTTTTATCCTTTATTTAATGATTCTCTTTTTAATCTTAGCGGGTGTATTTTTTAAGAGGGTATAGTAGTAAAAATATCTAAAAAGTTACATTGATTAAGATTATATTGGTTTTGATGATTTTCGCTTTTCTTTCTTATATTAAGGACTGAAGGAGATACATAAATAATACCTTAAAATTCTAGAAAAAAAAAGGAACATTACAATTAAAGAAGTCTTATTTTTATTTTGTCATTTTATGTTCACCTAGAAGGTTTAGACATTTTGTCCCCTTCTTCTTTGTGTTACAATTGATAAAAAGGAGGACTATGATTGTAGTCTAGCGAACCCGCGTACATTAATCGCGGGAGCAAACCAACGAACCCGTGTACGAAAATAAAACCATATAGCAAGAAAGGTTACGTGTGATTGATTAAAGTACCAACCCAGGTCTAAAAATGAAAAATGATAAACCATGAATTGTGTTATAAAAAAAAAAAAAATCAAACATGAATTATTTCAAATAGTAAGAAATTAACGTTAGTAGAAAAAAAAATACAAACAATCAATTATCCCAATAATAAATTGGTTCGATGGTAAGTTTGGTTCATGTTTCTTGTTGAAAATATTTTGTTTTAGAGAAGAGAATATGCACCATTAAATTCAAACAATGTAGATCAACTCTACATAATACATGCATGCATAACATAACAACCTAGTTAATTCAACCCTAATAAGTCCTAACAAATAAATGAAAAATCATTAATCATGGGAACAATTAAATGATCCCGTCTACAAATATTAAACTATATAGCAAAAAAGTTTATGTGTGGCCCATTAAAGCATCAAACCGTGTCTAAAACTGAAAAATGAACCGATCATCAACATAAAAACAGTCCATATAGTATACCATCAACTACTTGAATAAGGTTGAAAATTAAATGTAGAATAAGTTAAATTTTTATTAAGCAATAAATAAGTAATAATTTTTTCTAAAAAAAGGTAATAAGATGCTCCATATAGTGTAATATTGAAGCAACACAATTGCGTAGATGTCAAATGAACAGTTTTTACTCCAATTATATATTATAAATAATAAAAAGTGATGCTTCCTCCCTTTGCAAAAAAAAATACATAACAGATGCCTTGTTTCAACAAAAAAGTTAAGAAATCGTGAAAATAGTGTTTTGACATGAAAAAGTGAAAATTTGAGATTATGGAGATTGTTTTGAGAGTCTAAAGATTTATCCCTTTTCTTTTTCTTTTTTTTTTTAATTTTCAAACTTCAATTTTAAAGTAGAAAATGCAAGTTTTCTCCTACCACAAACTTATCAGTTTTAGTTGATTATTTATATAGTTTATTTTAAAAATGCAAGCATATCTTGTCTTTTATTTTAAAAACATGTATTATCATTTTTTTCCCAATCAAAATAGAAATTGTTGTTGTTAGGGAATGTCTTGGGGATTCCAGTGTAAAAAGATTTCTTTGATCTTGGAGCCCTATTTTTTCCAAGAAAAAATAGAAAAGAATGAAAACTATTTAGTATAAAAATTTACAAATAAGACTTAGTGTGATCTACCAATATATGATGAGATATTAGGAAAATGAATAAAACAAATAAGCTCCTTATGATTTTTTATGGAACATAGAAATAACTTATTTTGTTAATAAAGTGAAATATAATAGCTTCTGAGTGATATACATTGTATTAATTTTTTTGTTTTTCTTTTTTGACAGATTTTTTTTTTTAAGATAAATATATTATTATTGAGTTTTTCTATCATATACAAATTTAGTCATGTCAGAAGTTCAAAATCATATGTTTGTATTTGAACTTATACATTCTATATTAAATATATAATTATTTAGCAAAAAATTCTTATTTTTCAATAAAAAGTTGTTACTTTTAATTGCTTTGACATGTGAAATACTGCAAATATTAAAAAAAAAACCCATTATTAATCACAAAAACAATAATTAACTCTTTATGATTTGTTTTTAATAAATAAATAAGTTTTTCTGATAAAAATAATAATATAACAATTATTGCAGAATAAAAAGAGAATATGAAAACATTTTGAAGAAAAAGTGGTCAACCAAGTTTTATCACCATTTAAAAAAGATCGAGACCGATGAAACTGTGGTTAGGAAAGTAAGAAACAATTCTTTTTTCTTGTTGAGAGGAAAACAAAGAAAATGTTATTCTTACATTTTGTTATCACATTGATTTGTAAGAATTATCATTTCCTTAAACAAAACACCGAATAAATAATTAAATATACTTTTGACAACAAAAACACTAAATCTTAAAAAGAGACTAATTGATAAATAAAGGAGCCAAAATAAAAAAGCAAAAAACACACCATGATAGCAAACAAAGGATAAAAAAAAAAGGCAAAATTGTGTGCTTTTTCACATTAGAATTTTACATATTTATAGGAAAAATAGACCACTCTCATCAGTGCCCCCATTTGATTTTTCAAAATAGCATCAATTTCAGAAATAAAAAACATTTAATTTACTAATAAATGACGATCATCGGTCAATTCTTGCATTAATATATATTTTAAATTGCATTAACATATGATTTTTTTTAAGTAACATATGAAATTATGCTTGTATATTATTATGTCTATATACACCTTATTTCAAAGTTTCTAAATTATTAATATTATTTGATGATATATGATCTGTTTTATTTGTGAATATCTCCATAATTGTTTTGATAAAATATTAATATTGAAAAAACCACCGATGAATTGATCCGAGTGCTATGAGATTTGTATAAGAAAAAATATCATCTCAGGGATAACTTATACTGATTTATAGATTCTTCGACGAAGATTAATCACTGTTAAATGACATGAGAAACTTCTTACCTATAACATGGAAACCATTAAAAACTTATAATGAGAAATGGTAATTCAAAACAATTAAAAACTTTTTTTGTTGACTGCATGTACTATTAATATATTTCAAGCTCAAATAACATTTTATTTGTTTGTTGGTTTGCACATTATATTTCAACGGATATCTCATACTTAAACTTATAATGAGAATAGTGTGATATGTAATGACATTTTTTAGTTTTTAATAATATGTTTATATTATTTATTACTGATTATTTATATTTGTCAAAAAAAATTATTGATTAATTACAAACAACTGTAACTTTTAATTCAAACAATTGCAACCAAAGTTCCTATTTGTAGATAGAATATTGAAGGAAAAAAATACATGTGTCAACTCCAACCAAAGTTCCTATATATGCATCAATGTGAAATAGAATATGAAGAAAAAAATTGATACATGTGGCAAACCCTATGGAAACACACAAAATAGCTTTTAAAAGTGAATTGATAAGTAATTCTTATATCAATTAACTTTTTCTTTGATTCTATACATATAAGGATTTCATACAAAATTAAACTCACGATGCATAAATGAATAGTAACGTATCCACAAATATATAATGGTATACCCATGTACATGAGCTTAGTAAAAAACCAATACATCTAATATTGAGTTTCATAACACATAAAAAAGTTATGGCATAAAAAAGTTTCGCCCTTATGCATAGTAAAAGGAGAGAAACCCTTAGCTTCAAAATCCCATAAAAAAAAAAAAATTCTCTGTACATTGCTGAGTATATTTTGATACTTTTAAAAGCTTGCATCAAATCAAGGATATTAGTATACTTCTGAAAAAGAGACGGAAGAAACGATGTGGTGGAAAGTGCCTGCAAAATTAGCCTATTTATAGGACAATCAGAGATGTAGATTTGTTAAGTCAATTTTTTTGTAGTAATTAGATTTTAATGAAAATGAATATGCTTTAAAATCACATCATGTGACAATTTCAAGTCAACACAATTCTCTCTCAATAATATTCTGATACACAATTTTATAATAATTTTTACTAATATTTTGCTGCACTTTTTTTCTTTAGATTCATTTTCACCAATATTTTACTACGTGTTTTTCTAATAATTTTTACTAATTTTTTTTACATGTTTTTTGTAAGTCATTTTCACTAATAATTGGATTCATTCTAATTAATATTTCACTAATATTTTCTCCTTAATTTTTTGTTGGACACTATTCTTCTACACGCTTATTTATAGGGTAATTTTTTTGTTCAACTGACCCTCATGGATTGATAACTATTTTTTCAAAGGATTATCAAGCAATCTTAGAATTATTATTTTTTGATTGATCAAATAAAAAAAAATTAACAAATTTAAATGACGACAGAGAAAAGTTAAATGAGAAATTTAATCTTGTTAATTAACATTGCTTATATAATTAGTGTCATGAAAATTGAGAATTTTAATCATCATTTGCCAAGTGGCACAATGCATATGTGGAGAGCCTAATAGAAAAGAAGCATTTAATATAGGTCATGGTAAAACATTTGCAATTGTATATAATATAGATATCAATGGTTAAACTTTTAAATTATTGAATACATAATTTTTGATATTATATTTTTTGCTTAATTACATGTTTGATCTCTTACTATGTTTTAGATTTCTATTGATCCTTTTTATTTTAAACGTTTTAAGGTAGTCCAAAACGTTATTCACGTCAATTGACCATTTAAATTTGACACGTGGCTAAGAGATTGTACATGTGGCCACACGTGGATGCCACTTCAATATGTTAATTACTTTTATTTTATTTTTAGAAAAATTAATAACTTTAAAAGTTTTATAAAATAATAATAATCATCTTCATCGCTACTACCACCACGAGCATCTTCTTCACCTTCAACAAGCAAATCTAATATCACCATAAAAATTCTATCACCAAGTAAGTCAATTCTTGCAAATGTGTAAAAAAAATATACACTGCATATTTCATAGTATTTTGAAGAGTGGGTGAAAAAGATTTTTAAGCATAATAAAAATTGTTAAGTGTGTTTGATTATGCGGTGATCAAAATTAAGTTAAATGTATAATAATTTATGTTTTGATATATTTTGAAAGCTATAAGCTAAAATCAATTTTAAAATATATCACTGCATAAAACTTGGTTACATTATGCTTCCAAATTTCAATTTTAAAATAAAAATTTCAAATTCTATCTTCATGTTAGAATCAATTTTAGACGCAAAATCAATCCTATAATAGAGCAATCAAATGTGTCAATCAATTATAGACTTGTAGAATCAATTTTAGCTCTTCTAAAAATGAAATCAAATATATACTAAAATGAAAAAGAGAAAATAGGATCTAAATTGTCTTTAAAAAGTTGTGGATAAGTTACATACAACGGATTAAATTCAATTACATGTATTCATTGAATTATATCAAACAAAAAATTAAAAAACAAAGTAGAGTACACGTCACTAATTTTAATTGATTGTCGACAACTTACCAAAATTTTCCAAAAGCAATTTAGAATTTACCAAAAGAGAATCATATTGAAGTTTTAATTAAAGTTTGATAACATGATTGACTACAAGCACCTAAATAAAGCCTTTATAAACGGTGAACCAACTTTCAATACGCGGCTACACAACAAATGACTCTTACAAAGAATATTGAAATGAACCGGACAGCCTTAAAGAATACACCTTACTTTGTAACACATCATGATCCTTAACAAATTCCATACCATTTAGCTTTATGGCTTTATTCAAATGACATTATATGCTTTTGTTGAAAAAAATGCACTATATGATGTATTTTTAAATCTCTCTTTCTTCAGCTCATGAAAAACATGTATTATTAAAATTGATTTTTTTTACTAGATACACTCTTAAAACATGTATATCCAAAATATTATAAAAATGTTATTTATACGATTATTTTAAAATAACTTCTAAAAGTTGACCTAAATGTTTTTTTAAAGAAAGGTTGATCTAAATGTTGTCTCCTAAAAGTTGTCACAAAATAGTTGTACATATATTATTATTCAAACATTATTCATATTTTATTAACCTTTCCTCAAAAAAAAAAAAAAATCTTAACCTTTAATAAAAAATGGTTTGAGAATAGTCAAACATGAAACTTTGAGATGATCATATTCTAAAGTCTTAATTAAGACAACACCTTTAAATCAACCCAAATGTGTTTCCTATATAAATTTTATAAACCTTATATTTCTATCTTTCAATTTTACTCTTGGTCTTTCTCTCTCACAAATACCTTTTTAATATGAACAAAGTTAATGAAATATTAAATATATTTTTAGTCCCTCGAAAATTTGTATTTGGTTTTTAGTCCCTAAAAAGTGTTCCATTTTCACTTTTGATCCCTCCTTTTAAGTAAACTCATATGTAAAATTCATATTTTTGAATAAAATTATGCATAAAAGTTTATTATATTATAAAAATCTCTCCCTAAAAAATAGATTTTTTTAACAAAACATGAATTAAATATGAACATTAATATTTTTTGCCGTTAAAGATTCATATTTAATTTATGGACTGTCATAATATTCCTAAAAACCTAAAAGACCTCCAAAAGGGCTTTTAGACCCTCTTAAAAGACCTCAGCGCCCTCCAAAAGGATTTTAAGGCCCAGCGGGCGCCTTATATAGGGCGCCGCCTCTGATAGCTTCTAGAAGTCTCCAGAAACCGCCCTAAATACGTAAATACCCCTATTGCTTACGGATTAAGTAATTATAGAACATGCTCATAGAAGGCTATAAATACGACCCTTTAGAGCCTTCTCAAGGCATGATCAATACAATACAAACCCTAATTACGATTATTGCACTTTTGCAAGTACAATTTATGTTCTGCGGGGACATTCTCATGAAAAACTGAAAAATAATTTTTTTTCGCGGTTGAGATTAACATTACACTATCATATAAGTATAGTTAATGTCATCTTTGAAGGATTATTTTAACGATACAGACTATTTTGACTAACGAAATATACAATCAGAGACTGTTTTAAAATTTTAATACATTGAAAGATTATTGTGATTACTCGTTAGACATTCAAATATTAAAATAACTATTAATATACTTCCTCATATATATATATATATATATAGTATTACTGTATTAGACCTATTATCTTTCCTAAAAGTAAAATAAATAAATAAACTTATTATCTTATTTGTTCTATTATTATGTGGTCCTTGTAAGCCAGCTGAAAAGTTAGAGCCGGTTTTCAAAATAACAAATAGAGCCAGACGGGTTAAATGGAGCAGGTGAGGTGTTCCTTTCCGAAAGTAATGCATGGTTCCTATGAAACGAAATATATTAAGGGGAAATCACGCTCAACAACAAACTGTATAATTGTTCTCATGAGTCATGACGCTTCTAGAAATCTAACCGATTCCGGTTGCATCACTTTATTTTCTAAAAGTTTTTTTTTTTTTATTCATTTTTGGATTGAACTAAAGTTCAATCTTTCAACACCTCGCGACACATTTTAAAGTGAAGTCAATCTAAAGAATAAATTCATCTCATCTGAAAAAATTGTAGTTTATATTTTATAACGACTCAGTGATTTAAAATGTCTCACATCGATTATTAGATTCAAATATTGAAGGACACAACTCATAACGATCCTTCTATTATTCTCTAAATGCTTATTTTTAGAGTACATTTCTTTAAAACAATTACACTTTTCTAATCTTAAATACCTAGCTCGGTCATATAAATCAGAAGACACAATCATGCTTGAAATAATGACAACGTTTAATAAAATTGAAGAGTTAAAATATATTTTGTCTTTTTATTTTAGTCTAAAGATCTTAGTTGTCATGATGCTTCATGAGATGGAAATTACTTAGATGACATTGAGTTTTGATGATATTGATGATTTTAATGTATTTAATTGATAAAAAAAACAATTAAAACAATTTATTATGATAAGAGAGAATAATTAGTTATAAAGGAAATATTGACAAAATCACTCAGTGTCACTAAAATCGAACCCTCATACAACAATTTGCTCATACTAAACTATTTGAACGACATCAGTTAAACTACATTTTTTTTTTACTAAAACATACTTAACTTTTATCGTTAATTAAGAAACGTTCGATACATTGTACCAAAAAAAAAAACATTTGATACAAGTAGAATGTCTTAAAAACTTGACGACTAACCAAAAAACTTGAAGCTCTAACTAAGGAATAAACAATTATGTTCGTTTGTTGCCTTCAACTTTAAATTAGAATGTAAAAGATAACTGGCTAAGAATAAAAAATCCTAAAGGATGCAGCTTGGACGCTCCACTTCAAGAAGAACAAATATAACTTGTCAATAGATTGGAATCGGTCTCGAAAATAACATTCACCCAAGCTTTACTAACAGCTAGTCTAATGGCTTCACTGAGTGCAACTGTCTAACCCTCCAACACAGTCAGTTGCATATGCTTGATGCTTCCAAGAAGTTTGAACCATTATGAAATCCCCTTCCGAGTTGCGCACACAACATCCCACAGTAGAGATGCCACCGGGCCTTGAAAATGCGAGTCTATATTGCACTTGACCCACTCGTGGGGACGTTTTTCCTAATTGGTGCTGCTGCTAATTCTGTTTTGAACCGCTGGACCAGCTCGAGCACACGGCACTGCCGTAGCCTCTTTCCACTGCTGCCAATTGGTGCGCGCAGTCCTGCCCAGTGCCCACTGTGCCTATGCTACTTGTTCAGCATTCCACGCCAAATTATTGAGTGCTTTCCAAATCTGCCAAAGCAAGACAGCAACTTTGCCTGTTGTATTATTACTTTCGGACCTGCAAACATCAAACACAAATTCTGGATTCTGGAATATCATTCAAGCGATGCAATCGCTGCAACAAAGCTGTTGACAGCGCTGGACATTGAACAAACAGCTGAATCATCTTGACTCAAGTTAAAACACAACAACAACAACCAAGCTTTATCCCACTAAGTGGGGTCGACACTCAAGTTAGAACACAACCTCTACAAATTCGCAATAGCAAATTACACGCCGTATGGGCGCATTCACTCTCCACAAGCTATTCCAAAATCACCACCCACCTACAACTGCTCCGTATGAATTCCTTGACAGCAATTTGATAACGGAATCCTCCATAGTCATCAAACAGAAGTTTTCTAAGAATGGCATGGCATGCGCTACCTCATCTGCAAATGCTCCCCTTTTCTCCTCCCGTTTAAACCAACCAACCAGACTCTTTTCTTTTTTGGAAAGAAACCAACCAGACTTTTGAAACCAATAAAGTTACGGACTAATTTATCTGATTTATAAGATACTAAGTTTGATTTCATGGTTTTTACAACGAGATATCATTCCATGAATTTTTTATTTCTTTTTCTTTTTCTTTTGTGCTAAGGCATGCCATCAACCGCCACCAGATTTCTACATCAACTAACATTTCTTCTTCTTGTAGAGAATAAAAACAAGGACTCAAACAAGTAATGCAAAAACACCTTGTCTAAGAACACAAAACTACGAGTAATATACTACACAATAATTAAAATCAAGCTAAGAATTGAAATTGAATAAGCTAAAACAATTGACCAAGTTGCAAAAACTACACCTCAGCTTTATTATATTTCATATTAGTAAAAACTCCATCCCATACTTCAAGAAAAAATCAGAAGGGGATAGAATTAGAGATGTTACAATCACAATTAGATTCTTAATCCTCATATTAGCAAATTAAAAAGGAAAAAATTAAGCCAAAATTAGAAACAGTCAAAATTTATCTATGGGTTATCATCCTCAAAAACCACTGCTAAACCAGTCACAACCTTAACCCCGAAACCCTTAGGCTTCAACCCCGGCGGCTTCCATTCGATTACCGCCTTCTCCTCTTCGCCGGAACTCTCAGTAACACAATTTTCCTTCAAAATCTTCTGATTCTGTGAATTCACATTCATCCGTGTGTAAGATGAGAGCCATTTTGCTTTGACATATTCGACTCTCCTCCACGGTGGAACTGGCATTCCTTTCTTCTTCAAACTCTGCTTCGCCGCCTCGGATACAATAGCCACAATACTCTGTAAACGATCACACTTGCCAACAAATATGTAAGGAAGATTCTGAAGAATCATCTTGAATGATTTAGTAGATCTAGCAATCTCTAATTCTGACTTGAAATCAATGTCAATTATCAACCGTTCATTCCCGTTCATCACATCTATATATTCATATTCACCTGTTTCAAATTCAAAATCATATCATATAAATCAACATTAACAATTTCTAATATTTCAAGTATGAATTACATATAGAAATTATTCAATTAAGTACCAGCAGGATATGATGGAGATTTTTCCCAACGCGATTTACAAACGGAAGCATCGTATCCAAGAGCTAACAAACTTTCAGTAACGATTTTGCGGCAGAAACTATCTTTGCGTTTGCAGATTTTATTCTTGTCAACGATCTTTGCAGTATCTGCTAGAAGATTTCTCTCAACAACACTTCTACAAGCTACCAAACCCTGTCCAAAATGAAAAACGCTTTTTAGAAACTTTTGATTATTTTATACACCAAACAATCCTTTGCTTAAACAACCACCACTTACCTTGAGAATTTCACATGCTTCAAAAACGCAGAAGCTACCACGCGCGTCTGATTCTTCATCGGAGCTATCTTCATAGCTTTTGTTGAAGCAGTTACAGCAGTTTCTTCCACACTTGACAGAAGCTAAAACAGATTGTTTCTCATGATTCTCCTCGATGTAATTCGTCACCATTTTCGCCAAACACACCGAGCTCGGTTCCAAATCAACAGCTTCCTTGCATAAATGCGGTTCCAAACCACAACCACCACCGGTGATCTTCTCCGGTGCAGAAATTCTCAGAACACCGGAGAATTGTCGTTCGATGAGCCGCTTCAGCCGCGACTTAACAACCGGTTTAACCGGTTCAACACCGGTTCTCTCCTCATCTAACTGAAAATCAATCGGTTGAATTTTCATAGTAAAAACCATCACAAGTTCACAATTAATAAGCACTTTCTCACACTTTCAATTATTTATTTCTTCCATTTCCGAATCTCGAGATTATAAACTTTTAAGTTTACAAACTTCTACGGAATCACTTTTTCTCGATTCTCCGCATACGTTTTCAAAATTTGATGACGAAAAAAGTCACAAGAAAAGGAAAAGTTACAAAAAGAAAAGGAATAACATGTTCTGCCAAAACCGTAAACACTGAAAACAGAGCAAGTTTCTCTGATTATCTTATTCTACTTTTTTAGCTTTTCCTATTTTTATATATAGTCATAATAATTTTCCTCTAACTTGTAAAACTAAACATGGAATAACTTGTAAACTCTTCCAAGTAAACTCGCTTTAGCTTAGAGTTTGATCCAAACTCGCCGGCGCTTCCATAACTGAACTGAATTTTCCGGCGAGTCTCCGGCGACTGTTTTGTTACGTGAAGTTATGGATTACGTGAAGCAATGATCGAGGAGAGGATAAGGAGCGGTTAAGAAAGTGCGGATTATTTAAAGAGAAAGAGGAAAATGCAATGACGTAAGCATGAACTGCCACGTGTGAATCCTACGCGGCGAATCGTGAGAACCTGGGTGAGTTACGTGTTGAGGTCTGAACCGGGTTTTAGTTTCAGGGATCGGCTCACGATGCCACGTTACGGTGGGTGTGGGGATGATTTTTGAAATGACGAAAGTGACCTTATCCTTTTGCAAGAGCCTCGTGATGCGGACGCTTTGGAAAATTGATTCACGATGGGGGCATGGGTACGATGGAAAATCCAAAACTTTTTTCGGTTTTAGGGGGAGATGTTGAGGGGTGGCTTTGTATTGACGGGAATACCCTCACTGTAGTGCAACAGAAACTATAATTTTGACCAAAAATCTGTCCAGGAGGAATTGAGTTTAGGGTTAATTTAGCAATAACATGTACCCCTAGTCTCAGGCAATCTGCGTCATGTCAAACATTTTCAGTGGCAACTGTATTAAATAAACCGGCCCTGCATTATTATCACTGCACTGTTTTGTTTCAAAATAAAGCAGGAAATAAATCGAGTCGAATCGACGGAATTTGCCTCAGTTCAATACGATTATATATAATTAGCTTAACTTAAAATTTGATTCCGGTTTGAAAATAATCTTGTTTTAATTGAAGTAACACGTTTAAAGTTTATGAGCAACACACTTCAATTTTTTAGATTTAACTCATATTTGAATTATTGTTTCGTTTATAATTTGCTATGCTTTTAGTTTTTTTATATCTATTAATACCAAGGCTTTGTTTGGATTAATAGAACATAATGGAGTAAAGCGGAATGGAACGAAGATTTCATTCCATTATTTAGGTATTTTATAATGCGGTGGAGTAATATATTCATTCCATCGTTTGGAAAGGGAACGGAGCGGAACACATTATAACTTTTTTATTTCATTTTTACCCTTATTTAAAAACACTACTATTACTAAAATCTTGATGCGTTTTATTTATAATATTCAAGGACTAGCAAATTAAACAAACAAAATAAGAAAGAAACACATATACATAGGGTTTTTTCATTCTTTTTTTTTTAATTAACAGCAAAACATATTGAAATTAATTTCAAAAACGGGTTTAATCATAAAAAGAAATGTTTCAATCTCAAATTCATTGGGATTTCATCGTTTACTGATTTAAAATCTATTAGAATAATTTTAAAAATCAAAATCGCATAAAAAAACTGACCAAAAAGTGGAATTAACGGTAGGTATAATTTCTAGCCAAAATGTGCAAAATCAAACCATTGGGATTTCATCATTTGTTTTGCACATAAAGAATTATAATTATAATATGAGTAATTTCTAGCAAACATATAACACAGGAAAAAGAAACTGGGACGCAGGGCAAAAGGTTGGTGAAACATGGAAGCAAGAAGAAAGGCATATGTGAGTTGAAGAAGAAATAGGGTAGTAGGATAAAAGGGTAATTATCCAATTAACAAGCTCCATTCCATTGTATACCTCCCAAATTGGGGGGAATGAAAAATAGAAGGATATGATGGAATGAAATGGAATGGATTTCATCATATTCTATACCACTGCATTCACTTTTTAAATACCCAAACAATGGAATACCACCTCATTCCATTCCATTACATTCCATCAATCCAAACAAAGCCCAAATATTCTTAGGCTACTTAACTTATGGAATCACACTGGGTTCCACCACAGCTTCACACCAAATATCCTTAGGCAACTTAACTTGTAAAAATGTACATTCACAATGCCTTTTGACTTGTAACCTGCAAAGCTCACACAATTGCTTCAAAACAAATTACATGCCATTGTCGATGTCCAACATTACCAATTTAGTTCCATAACCTAACGAACCTTGTTCATCTAGTCCAACTAAACATATGTCACAAACATGCAGTAACCCAAAATCACATATCTTAGATTTATAATGTGAATCTTAACTAGATGTTGATGCATGACTACTAATAATAGAATCATCTAGCTTGTGTAAACTAAAAACTTTGATATCTCTACCTATTATATTTGCATCATGCAAAAAATTTGTTACCGCGTGTTCAACGCTAGTGACATAACATAACCCATCAAACCTGCTTATTGATACCATATGTTGCCTAGGTTCATAAGCATACGTCGCAAAAAGAACGCATAAGACAAATTGAACCATACCTTGAATCTTACAAGCTTCTTTGTTTCGAAAATGAAAAACCTCCACCTTCTTCCAGCTTGAGAGTCTTAAAATATTCCTTCCTTAGACACATGTGAAAAGATCTTCCAAAGTCAATAAACCAACTATTCTCTGGTTCCTAAATTTTAACCACTCGTGCATCCGCATTCTCACAATATTTTTTTCAGCCAAATGCAACTTACACATAATCATTATTGTCCTTTAACTCAGGACAATCCTTTTTAAGTGATGATTTTATAACAATTAAGCACGTGTACATGGAATTGTCATACCCCTTGATTTTGATTTAGACCTATTCCTTTTACTCTCATCTCTTCTTCTTGACACACTCAAGCCTTTCACATTATTCTCCACCTTCAACTCTTTAATTTTGGTTAGCTCTTTAGACATAATCGTTGTTTGGACCTCCTCTAAGGTACATAATAGTGTCTTCGTTTTCATGAAAGTTGGCATCCTTAAGGTGCTAAAATTCTAGATAGCAATCTTAACAAGAGTAAAGTCATTCCCGCATCCTCAAGGTTCACTTTAATATTCATCAAATCATCGATGATTTTGTTGAAATACATCAATTGATCCACTATGCATTTTAACTCTACCATCTTAAATGAATAACATTGATGTTTCAGACATAACATGCGAGTCAATGACTTGGTATCTACACCATTTAAAATTTGGTCCATGTATTTGTCATAATATTCTCCTTCATGGCCTCCCTCAACACCTTATCTTTAAGGCACACGATAATGACACTCTTCGCCTTATCTATCATCCCGGTCTTATGTGATGTGTTAGATTCACCGACATAAACGCCTCACCCTTCAAGCTTCTATAAAATTCTGTTGAACTAAGATTTCTGTTATACTCACTTTCCACAACCTAAAATTGTTGTTTCAGATAAATTTCACAATGTCAAATTTTGTATTCATTGTGCTCACTTGAAGAATTTGTTTTGCCCCAGGATGGGTGTTACTTGTATTCAAATCCTTGTGTAAAACCAACAACACAATATGTGGATAAAAGAACAATCACAACCAACAACCAAACAGTTCAAACAACAATATTCAACCAAGAATAAATCTAGCAGCATAAGCGTGTAGCAAATTTAAAATCAAATCAAAGAACAAAGATAAAGAGAGCAGAGAAATAAACACACATATATGTGAGTCTTGACAAGAGATACAAAGAAGTTAAAATAATTTAGCTTTAACAATAAATCTTAATTTCTACCCTTTAGGAGGTCCTTGCTACCTGATGAGCACCCATTTAGGAGGTGTGCCACAATAAGCCCTTTTCTCTCTTGCTTTTTTTTTTTTTTTTGCATGTCTTGGTAAATTCATTTTAAGAGAACGAGTATTGTTCAAATATAATGGTATAAAATTATGAGATTAATTAGAATAGACTGACAGTGTAAAACGACTTTACACGATCAACCAATTAAAATCACCCAATTAGACACATCAAAGTTTTTGTTTTTTTTAAAGAATCATCATAAATGTTAAAAATAGAAAAAAAAATCAAACAAAATCTTTTCTTATAATAGCCTTCTTTCCACGTTATTTAATTTAGGCACAACTGTTTTCGATATGCATTATGATCAACACCATACACGCCCTTTGGATTGACCGCATTTCCCAAGCAAAATATCTCTTCATGAGAAAACCAAACAAAATCATCAAAAAATTCATCAACAAACACAAATAAACAACCCGTTTTTATTTCTGTCATTAATTTAGTACTAAAAGATCATCCCAACAACCATAGACTAAACAAATTACATTTAATCATTTGTCAAAAAATGAAGAAAGAAACAAATTGAAAAAAAATAAATAAGTTATCTGGATTCAGAGGGAGAGAAAAGAAGAAGAGATGAAAAAGAATGAGGATAGAGTGAAAACGGAAGGGAGGCAACAACATTAAACTAAGAAACATGATAAAAGGCATTTATGAGAAAAGATTTTATTTTGGTTTTTTCTATTTTTAAAACTTAAATGATGTGTCTAATTGAGTGATTTTAATTGGTTGACCGTGTAAAATCATTTTACACTGTCAGTCTATTCTAATTAATCTCTAAAATTATTGCTAAATCATCCTTAAAAAAATTAATGCTAGATAATAATTTTTTTTGATGTTATAGTTTGAAAAAATTGAGTATTGATAAAATAATAACAATAAAAAATTTAAATAAATGATGCATATGATATGAGACTCACTTAATGTGTATTTGAGGAACCAAAATTAATTCTAGCAATGTAGAATTGATTTTAACATATTTCAGTTTTTTGAGTTTGATTAATTTTTTTTATAAAATTGATTTTGTTTTAAGATAGAATTTGCAACTTTAAGAAAAAAAATTGATATTCTATATAAGTATCAACTATTTCAAAAGAGCAATCACGTTTTCCATTACTAGGGGTCTATTTATAAACTTTTATATAAGTATCATTTTGGGAGACCAATCACATTATCCATTATTGGGATTCATTTATAACTTTTAAATCACATCATTTTGTATTGACTAAGCTAAAGAAAATGACATTAAGTGAGATTACATCCAAAGTCTCAAGCTTACACCAATAGAACAACCTAAGTGAACTTAGTTTTTATAACCATTAATTTCTACCATTGATTTTAACCATTAAATTTATTGCTGAGTCCCTTCTTACATAAAATTCAAAACATAGATC
This sequence comes from Medicago lupulina, assembly GCA_958299785.1. Taxonomy (NCBI): domain Eukaryota; kingdom Viridiplantae; phylum Streptophyta; class Magnoliopsida; order Fabales; family Fabaceae; genus Medicago; species Medicago lupulina. Next base: position 20,341,525 of record OY283141.1, on the reverse strand, counting down.
CCTTATTCAATTAAAATCAATTTATATCAACAAAAAACCAAATACTTATATGTCTGAAGATTCAAACATGAGGAACACTATTGTCGATAACCTTAACGAGTGTGGGGGTGGGACCTCAAACTGATACTTGAGAAATCTACGAATCTAGGGCGACTTCCCTATGCCCTAGCTTACCTGATTCCGGATGGAAAAACATGCCATGCATGCCCCATGCCTTTGTGTCGCCCATATAACATAAGTTATCACGTTTCTCAAAGTATATATACTCCCACTCCCCCTATCTCCAATATTAATTATAGTATTTAGGTTTTATATCAAAATAAAAAAACATTAATCTTCAATTAAATAGTACTTCCTCCGTTATTAATTATAATTAAATTTGACGATTAAGTTCATTTAATTAATGATTTATGTAGTCCATAATATAGATCACATACATCATTAATTGAATGAACCTAAAAAATAAAAGTTGTTTATAATTAAGAACCGATGAAGTAGTATCATTTGATTTTTTAAATTTAGTTTTTTATATAAAAATAAAAAAAATACATTAATCCTTCAATTAATTAGCAATATCATTTGATTTTTTTTAATAGTAAGTACAAAAAGTTCATGATTAGAATTTGGTTTATAAGTATAAAAGATAATTGAAATTTTACCTTCTAATTGTTGAACTATAGATCTCTTAGAAAATAATATCGTTGCATCAAATATAATTAGTCTTTGCTTATATTTGAAGTTATTGAAATTGAGTTTTCATTGTTGCTCATATAGAAATTACCGTCACCATACCTAAACTAAATTATTTTTTATCCTAATTAAACTATGAATTATAGTTCCATGATACTGAAAATCGAAAGCTTAAGATCAACAAAATCAATTCATTTTCTACTTGAGTGTTCATTTCTTTTTGCATTCTTTCCTTTTATTTTTTTAGAAAATCAAACAGAATGCGATCCTTTTATTTTTCTAGAAATCAATCAGAATACAAACATCAGTAGTTTAAAATATTTATATAGATTCTTTAAAAAAAAAATATTTATATAAAACTTGTTAGATATGTACTTTATTCAAAAAAAAAACTTTTTTAAATAAAAAACACTTATTTTGGTAAAAGAGAAATTAAAACAATTTGAAATGGTGACCGCTGGAGTTTTAGTTTTATGTTTTATAGTAGATTTTTTTCTTTGATACGAATGACACTAACGAACAAGCGACACAATTTTCTAAAGCAAGCAATTGACAACTATCTAGGCGCACTTTGTCATCATTTGAAGTAAAATATATTTGTAGAGAAAATTTGTAAGAAAATACATTTAGACACACACTACATATATAAATACATTAAATTTTTTAGAGCTATATATAAATACATATAATTTGATTCTTTAAAAGGGTTAATTATTGAAATAACTATATAATATTGCAAAGTTTAAAACATGACCTGTAGAATAAAAAACACATATTTTGATTCTCTAATTCGAGATTCTTATTATTTATAACCATGTAATATATGTGAAGTCCAAAAAAGTAATCTAGAGATTGAATTTTTTTTACAATTTTTCAGAGGCATGTCAAGAACGATAAAATATAGCTTTACACAAAAAATTTGAAATTTTTGACAAGCGAAAAATTTATTATGCTTTTTTAAAGTGTCAAAAACTAAAAAAAAACGATGGAAATTTCTACCTATAAATTGAACTTTGAGCTCATTGTTTGAAGAGACATCTATCAAAATACATAAAAAGGATCTACAAAGTTTCTTAGCATTTCGAAGATGTTTCAATTTATTTTTATTTTTCAACAAAAACGAGAAAAATTGAAATTTTGTTCCTAGTAAGCATATACTCACATGTCAAATTTTGTTCCCCAATTTTATAGGCATGATTAGAACATAATAGGAACCTTCATAATGAAATTTTGTAATTTTTAAAAAAGAGACAAATTAATTATAAATTGTTTAAGAAATTCATAATTATAGGGAATAAAAATTTATAATTAATTTGTCCCTAGTCGAATTTTTTTTTGTGAAGTTATATTTTACGTCCTAAACATACCTAAAAAAAAAATTCAATCTCTAGGTCACTTTTTTGTATTACACGTATATTATAGGTCAAAAATAACAAGAATCTAAAATTACAAAGAAAAAAAAAGTTTTAGTCGGCCCTAGTTTTTAAGTGAGAGAAACTTCAACTTCTCTCTAAGTTTTCTTTCTCTTTCACTTGTCGAGGAGGGGTTGTTTTAGGTCATTTGTTGACCTAAAATCACCCATCTACATCTTTTTCCCCCTTTATTTCAATTTAAATAAGTGGCTTCCACATATATCAAGTGTTTTCTTTTCTATCTTTTTTGTGATTTCGTCGTCTGAGTGCGGCGTTGTTTTATTGGTCGTCTTGTACGGCGTTGTTTGATTTTGCGTCTTGTTGCGGAAGCATGAGTATTATGGTGATTTAGATTTTATCATATTGTTCGTATGCATTTTGCCGTTGTATGTTATTAACTTGGGTGTTGTGAGTTTGATCGCATATTCATCGTTAACGTTTTTAACGATGTTGATTCTGCTGTGTTATATCAATTTGAATGAATGAATATTGTTTTATTTTTGTCAAAAAAATCTAAAATTACAACTTTACAAGGGTAGATTTTTTTTATTTTACAAGATCATTTTTTAAATATAGTATATATTACAAGATCAATTTAAACAATTAATAATATTTAAAATATACATATTATTTAACTGTTTTTTCTTTCTACGTTTTTTATTATTATTTTGGGTGTGTTTATTCATAACTTATGACCATGCAAAATTTTGTTTAGGTCAAGGTGTCATCAATATGTGGTACAGTATAATAGCCAACAGATTTTTTTCTGAACAAAATAGCCAACAGAGTTTGAAAACCAGGATTTGTGAATACACATATTTTTCTCTCTGAAAAACGGGTTTGTGAATTGACATCACTGAAAAAAGAAAAAGAAAAAAAAACTTTCCTACCTATATACAACCTATACAATGGCTAAATTAATGTATAGTTTTTTAATTTACACTGTTAAAATAAACTTCATTTCAATGTCTTATTATTACCCTCTGAATCGTTTGCTTAATAACTATTCCGGATTGGATCAAAGCTTCATTCTTCAAGGATCGCTAATGGAACGTTCCCTCCTCAATTCATTGGACAGACGAACATACAAAATGCAGGAAATTTGGCATGAGATCATCCTTAATAAATAACATGTTATCATTTTCTCTGGTTCATTTCTTCACTATAAATAGAATGACATATGCTCATTAAAAAGTACACAATTTATATTCCACCCGTCCTCCTAGAAGGAGAAGTATTGCCCAACTTGTTTAATTTAAGGGTTAATTAAATTTTTTGTCCCTATAAATATCTGCAGTTTTGTTTTTAGTCTCTATAAAAATAAATCACACTTTTTAGTTCTTACAAAAAATTTCGTTAGTGTTTTTAGTCCCTATTAAATTAAAATTTGTTTAGTTATGCTTAAACTTCTAAATTTTTGAAAGATTTTTTACAGACATGTTCATAACATCGTAAGACACTCTTTTATAAAATCTTTTAGTTTTTTTCACATGTAATAAATTAAATATGAATTTTTCTAAAAGTCAAATTTTCAAGATTATATTACTGAAAATTTGGACCTAATAATAAAATTTTGAGTTACTTTTTTGCGGAGGAACTTTGTATAATGTTCTAAATAAGTATGTAAAAAATATGTTAAAAATTTAAAAGTTTAAGCACAATTAAGCAAATTTTAATTTTTAAAAACATTATAATAATCTATTTTATAAAAATTTAGAATTTTTTAACATGTAATGAATTAAATATAATTTTTTTTAATCGTAAAAAATTCAAGATAAAACTAACAAAAATTTGGACCTAAAAATAAAATTTTGAGCTAACTTATTGCGGCGGAATGTTTTAAAATATTTTAAACAAATATGTAATAAATCATAAAAAAAATTAAAATTTTAAACATAATTAAACAAATTTTAATTTAACAGGGACTAAAAACACTAACGGAAAATTTTATAGCGACTAAAAACTGTGATTTATTTTTATAGGGATTAAAAACAAAACTGCAGATATTTATAGGGACCAAAAACTTAATTAACCCTTAATTTAATCAACTCAATCAACCTCCTCAGTCCACTTCAGATCATAATTAATTGTGATGGTGTATACTTTTATTAATAAATAATAACCACATATGACTGAGAAAATAACCTAAAAATGATAGCCTTATTGTGAAATTCAACAATACTATGTGCGGAAAAAAGAGATATGACAAGTTTGAATCTGTGCTTTAGCATGTCAAATATCACTTGGAGGTTGGGGATTGTTCAGCTGGTTTAAGCAAGAGTTAAGAAATTTGAAATCCAGAAATCAACATAACAATTAACGTATTAATATTTATCATAAAAAAAACATAAGAACTGCACTTATTAAACATCAATCCGTATTATTATTTGAATGTGTATAATCTGATAATATGTCCATAGAAAATTGTATTATAATTTTATTATATTTTTTTGAAATAAAAAAAGTGTGTGTGTGTCTATATATATATATATATATATATATATATATATATATATATATATATATATATATATATATATATAATTTAACATTTAGAACAAGAAAAAAAAATTAGCATTGTATTAGTACAAAGACGACTTAATATGTTTGTGACATGAATAGCTAATTTAAAAACTATATTAACTATGATAACCCCCTCCTTGTCTTCCAGGTCATTGTTAGCTATTTTTGTCGTGTATCGGTTGAAAATATGATTTTTAGACTATTTGATCGGATTGTTCCGAAACTTGCTCCAAAAATATTAGAAGAAAAAAAAAATCAAATATCAAGACTCTCATATACACATGTTTCTTATGGGACTTCGTCCTTCAAAATTCAAAATTTCATCGATTAGATTCATTTTTAATTTTTCATAGTCTCAAACAAATCAAAAAAAAAAAAAATAATGCATTAGCATGATTTGATTTCTGGAATTTTTATATTTTTTTGATTTTATTTGACATATTTTATCATTTTTCACTTTTTTTTTTGTTTTTAAAAGCAAAATTCAATATTGCTGAAATGAAAGAGATTTTGATTGTTGCTTATATATAAACATATTTCGAATTATATAATTCGAAATTTTAAAAAAAACTTTCATATTATATAATCCAAACAAATAATATTTTCGTAAAAAAAATTAGAACGCACAAAAAATGTATAGAATGTCCCTAAAAGAAAAGAAATGTATAGAGTGAAAAAAATAATAGATAATAATTTCATCTTAACATAATTTTTTCTTCCAAATCCGTTAAAATCATCAAAATGATCAAACTAGAATCCATTTTTTATTGTGACTATGCCCTTTTCTTTTAAGGTAAGTTTCGTCCCTTATTGCTTGTGTAAGTTGATAAGCTAAAATGGTAAAGCAAAAAATAGTGGAAACAGCATCCACATTTTTTTACTTTATACAATGAGATGACTATGGAAAAAGTTCGGTAAGATTGCATAGGGACCCTTTTTGAAATATTTGTGGTGCTGTTGGTCTATTGTAGCCTAGGTCATGTTTGAAATTGGCATATTCTACAACTGATTATAGCTGGTGGATTGTGGCAGACAATGAAATCTTTAGAAAGAGTCATCATTCTAAAGTTCAAAGCATTATAGAAATATCGTGTTACCTTTGATTTTCATCTTTCTACCGATCACACCATATTCCAAGCATCAGAGCATTGTAGAAATATTGTGTCGACTGGTTCTTTTATGCATCATAAGTTATAATCTTTTTCTTTAGGATAATATAAGTGCGGATTAGATAATCTTATCCTTTGCTTATTTTGAGGGTCACAAACAACTCCTTTAATGAATAATCTATCAATGACATTCCTTTTATTGTAAAATCAATGTCATGTCCTTGCTAAAATACCAAATGGCCCATATTTGATGAACTTCGATCATGACCATAATTCAAACTATAGTATGAATCAAAGTTCAACAAGCCAAAGTTTAAGATTAACCTACAGATATAATTAAGTTAATATTAAATCTACAGATATAAGCCAATGTCGTGTCGAAAAGAACCTACAAATATAACTTATTATTTTCAACCATCTAGAAAAAATAGATACTACATTGCGATTCAACTTAAGCATCCAAGGATGATAAACAATAGTTCATTTGTTGTTATCGTCTCCGGATATATGCATGGTACATGTACAAAAACATGAGAAGTAGTTTGATTTTGACCAAGATGAACAAAATATTTGCTAAGTTGTGTCTTCAATTTATCCAACTTGTCTGTGAGGGATCAAAAACCTTAATCGTCCTCTTGGAAGTTTCGTATCAGAAATGACCTTCAACTTTCCTATCCTAAGATATGATTCACTTGCCAGAAGTAGATACATGAGAAAATATTAGGTTAAAATGAAATGAAACAAACGATGAAATGAATTGTAGTTTAACCAGAGACATTTACTTATATAAAATGTGGCGCAATATTATCCATATAAATGTTCGGTGCTTTGTAGACCATATGACCCAAAAAAATATGTTGCTGCATTATCAACTATAAAAGTATGAACAACAACAAAAAAGTAAGATGATAAATGATCAACAATATCCCAACTTTATAATATCTATTATTGGAGATTGTATTAATTTTTTTTTCATAGTATAAGTTTCTTGCATGTTAGGCGTAAGGCTAACCAAGTTGTCCATTGTTTAGCTCAACACTCTCTACATAATCGAGATTGTATATGGATTGAAGAGACTACACCTTATATTTTTGCGGTCTTGCCTTAAAAAAATGAAGCTTGATGACCCAATGGCTGTGTTGGGAAGGAATCACTTGTGGCCGAATGCAACTGGAATCACAAGCGCTGCTCTAGTAAAACAATGAACATCCAGAATTTGAAAGTGTTGCTCTGATAAGACAACGTTAACCTGACCAATTAAGGTCAAGTCAATACACCCTGAGCCATCCGAATTCATAAAACCCGAACTTAACTCGGAGTACTCCCTAATCCGACCTAAGATTTTCCAACACCAATACATATCACAAGCGTCTTCCAACACCTTATTACGCCCACTTGGGTCATAGCCTTGCGCTACCAAGCCCGGTAATTTTGATCTTCTCACGGCTAATTTATAAACACTGACATACTTAAAGTGAACGATGTGGGACTCCCATTAGTACATATTAGTAATATTAACGGTGATGTGTTACGGGAAATGGATCAATGGGTTAGTGTGTGACGCTGTCATTGATAAATGCATGTGATGCATTTAGAAACCAACCAGTTGATGTACTTACAATTCAATATTAGAGGTTTTGTGCAAAAACTATCATATTGACAAGGTAAATACATTATTCAAGAAAATTACAGATCAAAATAGTCGGCCAAATTTATGCAGATACAGTGTTTCCATGCTCTCTTTTAAAATAATGAGATGACAATGTTGTAGCGTTGCACTTGTCAGTCGCCACTGCAGAAGTCACCCAAGTGTTTTCCAGAAATCACTTGCTCAGAACAAGCTGTTACAAGTTGTTGATGTTACACATATAGCTAATACAGCTAATGTGGATAATTTTATACACAGATGTTTATGTTGAAGAAGTTTACTTGTTCCCTCTCCTATGTTGTATTTTATGCTGTTGGCAAATGGCAAGTGCTTTGGTTGGAAACTATTCTTTTACTGTTCTAAACTAACCGTATACATATTTTTTTAGAATCAGCAAATTTATTATGGTGCGAATGTGTAAGCAACACAACAAAACCCGCAAGCGGACCAGTACACCAAAGTCTCTGATATACCAGAAGACCAGACCGAAAAACAGCCTAACAACAAGCTAAAAACCAAACAAAAAACGCACAAAAGCCAGGAAAAAACAGCGAAAAAATACCCCAACTGCTACTGTCCCGGACCTGAGGCTGCCATATACCAAAGCCCTGCTAAACTGACACAGATAGTAGCAGAGAAACAGGCATACCCCAGCCTCAAAAACCCAAAAACACCTGTACCAGAAGCCTAACGCAACAGACAGTCTATTGGGTTCCAGCACCATTCGTAGAACAAACAAGCCGACCCCTTGACGCGAGTCAATGTCCATCTCCACGACAGAACCTTGATGGCTTCCACCAACTCCTCAACATTACAAATAATGTTCTTAAAGATCCGATCATTCCTAGCCCTCCAAATATTCCAAACCGCAGTATGCCAAATTAATCGGTAACCATTTCGGATTCTCTTGTTGGTTGAACTACCATTCCAACAATCCCAATGAATGAAGGGATTAGGGGGTGACAGAAAATTGAAACCCAGCCAGCTAAACAAACCCTCCCACACCCCTGTAGCAAACTCACAGTGGAGCATTAAGTGATTTGTCGATTCAACGTTCCCCTCACACAAAACACAATTCAAGGAAGCATCGGTAGGTAACACATGCCTATAGGAAAGATTCACCTTCGTCGGAATTCTATCATGAAATAATTTCCACGAGAAGGCCAGCACTTTGGAAGGTGCCTTACACTTCCAAAGATTCGAGAATACCCTTCCTTGGTCATCCGTAACAGCTCGCGCCTCAAGCACCAAACCCTCCAGCTTCTTGTACATTGATTTCACCGTGAAACAACCCTCCTCTTCCAACCTCCAGCACCAAGTATCCTCCTCTTGCGTCCGCGTAACACCTTCCAAATCCTCCAACAGCTTCTGAAACAAGGTTTCCTCCCATACAAACAACGGACGCCTCCACGAAAACAACCATTGGTTACCCGGAAGAGTGGCATCTCCAAACTCACCTATTTTTGCCTCCTTTTGGATTGATAGAGAAAACAGCCTAGGAAACTTGTGACGAAATGCGACCTCACCCCTCCACACCACCTCCCAGAAACTAGTAGAAGCACCATTCCCTACCCTTCTAATCAATTCTGAGTTAAACCAGTTATCTTCATCCATACTAACAATATCTCTCCACCACCTTGAAACATGCGAAGGCCAAACATACTCCTCCCTCTCTAACACACCAAGAATCACCCTACCGTATTTCTCCACCAACACCTCCTTCCACAAGGCACTACCTTTTTGGATTAACCTCCATCGCCACTTTGCAATTAAGCTAAGATTAACCGCCCTAATGTCCCTCACTCCCAACCCCCCATCCTTTTTAGGTTTACAAACCAAATTCCACTTCACCCAATTTATCTTCCTCCCACCCTCCACACCACCCCAAAGAAACTCGCGTTGAATTCTCACTATCCTCTTCCACACCTTTACCGGAATCTTCAACAAAGAAAGGTAAAATATCGGAATAGAATTCAACACCGAATTTAGAAGCACAATCCTACCTCCAAGGCTAATGAATTTATTTCCCCAATTATTAAGTCGGCGGGATAATAGATCCAAAAGCGGTTGCCAAGTCAAAGCTCTACCCGGATTTGCTCCCACCGGTAAGCCTAAATAAGTAAAAGGGAGGCTACCTTCACTACAATTCAAAAACTCACAAGCCATATCCATAAAATTTCTATCCACATTGACACCAATCAAACAACTCTTAAGGAAGTTCACCTTCAATCCGGAAGCCATTTCAAAACCCCTCAACAAAGCTTTCAAGGTCCAAAGATTCTCCACCGTAGGCTTCCCTATGCAAAGTGTATCGTCCGCATATTGGAGGTGCGATAGTACCATACCATCCCTCCTAAAACGAAACCCTTCGAAAAGATTCAAATTTACCGCATTCCTCATCAAACCACTAAAGCCTTCCGCTACCACAAGGAACAAAAAAGGAGCAAGCGGGTCTCCTTGCTTTAGCCCCCTTTTAATATTTATCTCCTCCGTCGGACTACCATTCACAAGGATTGACATGCTCCCCCCACACACACACCCCTTCATCCACCTAATCCATTTCGCACAAAAGCCTAATCTCCCCAACATATACTCCAAAAAACACCACTCCACCGAGTCATATGCCTTTTCGAAGTCTACCTTAAGAATTAAACATTCCTTCTTAGCTTTTCTTGCGAAATCCACCAATTCATTAACCACCAACACACCATCCACCAAATTTCTACCCTTAATAAAAGCCGATTGGGAATTTGAAATGATAGAATCCATCACTTTAGCCAACCTTCTAACAAGCACCTTTGAAAGGATTTTATACAAGCAACCAAGCAAGGAAATTGGTCTAAAATCTTTAAGTTCCAATGGTGAATGGATTTTTGGAATTAAAGCCACAAAGTATGACAACAAGCTTTTCGGCACCACCTCATTAGCATGAAATTGATCAAACATAATTCTAATTTCATGTTTCAATAAATACCAAAACTCCTTGACAAAAGCAAAGTTAAAACCATCCGGCCCCGGACTTTTATCACCATCACACTCCTTCACCACCTCCTCAATCTCACCCAAATCGAAAGGAACCACCAACAACTCATTTTGTTCCTCCGACAATCTTTCAAAGGGAACACCATCAATCTTTGGCCGCACCTCATCACTAGTTGCCGTATGTCTTGTGAAAAAATCCACCACCTCCCGTCTAACCTCTATAGGAGATTGAACCCATCCTTCGCCCACCTTGAGAGCACGTATAGCATTCTTACTACTTCTCGCCTTGACACATTTATGAAAAAATTTCGAGTTTTCATCCCCCTCCTTTAACCACTTCAGCCTAGATCTTTGAGCCAACATCGCATCTCTAGCCTTCAAGAGACTCCAAAGCTCCACAAACTTTGCCTTTCGAGCTTGTACTTCCAGATCCGTCAAAACTAACTCTTCTCCTTTCCTATCAAGCTCACCAATCTCCTCCACCAACATCCTCACTTTCTCTTCCAACTCCCCGTACTCCTCTTTCTGCCACACCTTTATACCCACTTTAAGCCCCTTCAATTTTTCTTTTAAGACATAACCCATCCACCCCTCCACATTTTGGTCCCTCCAAAGTCCCTCCACCACTCCCTTGAAACTAGTATTCTCAAGCCAAAAGTTGTTAAACCTAAACGGTTTTGGACCCCAATCCCAACCACCTCCCTTCAAAATCAAAGGACAATGATCCGACAAATCTCTAGGAAGCGCCCAAAGAGTCACTTCTCCCCACACCTCCTCCCACTCTTCCGATACTAACACCCTATCAATCCTACTCATCGACATCCCATTTGGATGATACCACGTAAATCTTCTTCCCAGCAATCTCGAATCCTCCAATTCCGCCTCCAACAAGAAATTATGAAAAAGATTAATTTCTAACGATTGAGACGCCGATGGAACCCCATTAACCCCCTTTCTTTCCTCCCTATGACACACCGCGTTAAAGTCTCCTAAAACACACCAAGCCCCCTCCCCCAAAACCCTTCTCAAATCAACAATCTTCTCCCACAACCTTTTTTTTGACTCCAAATCACACTTAGAGTAAACATTTATAATAATACATTTATGTTTTAGAGCTCCCCACTCCAAACACACTCCCACAAAACCCTCCCCAACCACCTTTGAGATAACATTTGCGATAGACTTCCTCCAAATTGAAAGAATGCCACCACTATTACCTTCGGACGGAAGGAAAGCCCAATCACAATCTTCATTCCCCCACAAGCCATAACAAAAACTACTATTAATATCCTCCATCTTCGTTTCTTGGATCGCTAGAAATTCAATATTATTTTGCCTAACCAATTCCTTCACCTTCATCCGCTTCACCCTTCCTCCCAAACCTCTAACATTGAAGGTCGTAATTATCATTGATCACGACGTTTGTTCCCCCTTCCCATTATATTACTAATATCCACATCTTCCAAAACAATCAATTTACCTTTCACTGGAGCATCTTTCACTTGGTATGAAAAACCAAGTTCTTTTTGCCTATTCAGAACTCTGTTGGCCGCTAATTCCTTCAACGTTTCGCTGCCAACTCCCTCCATTTGTGTTTCTGGCACCATTTTGATATCATTCAAAAGTAGCCGTATCCCTGATGAGCAACAAGCTGATTCGGCCACACCTTTTCCCTGTTGGCTGTCGAAAACGGACACACTGATCTTCGAAGATGCACCCTTCTTTCCAGGTCTAGCCAAACACGCCAAACCATTCTTCACACTTCCCTTACCTTGCTTTACCATTTCAGCCATTTGGATGAATTTAGGTGTTCCTAGAAGCTTGAAATTGTTTCTTCCCTGCTTACATTTCTGCCTTTGCTTTTGAAATTGTTGCAACAACAATTGTTCATCAGGAATGTCTTCAATTGAGTCACTACTAACAGAATCTTGCTCATCAACCTTCCGGCCCCTGCCTTGCGACCTCCTCTGTGTCACCCCTTTCATCTTCTGCGACTTTTCGCCACCAACAGGGACGGGCGGAGTTGGACCTGAACCCTCTTCTTTACCCATGTTTGACCCGGTTTGAATAATAGGTTCCTGTAGATCCATCCTTGAAACCGACCCAGCAGCACCTAAGTCAAGGCCCAGCCCAACAAATGAACCAGGTTGGGCCACAAGCTCCAAAACCGGTCCACGACCTGCTCCAGTGCCCAGCGAAAAAGATTCCTCATCTGGTGGGGCCCGAGCTTCCACTTGTCTATCCAAAGGCAAATCAGCCGGACCTAAACACTCCACCCCTTTATCCCCTTTTTCAATCAAAACTCCTGTATACTCCTCTCTCACCTCCACTTGTCTAACCCCCACTGGCTGATTCATAAAATCTTTTTCACCAGCAGGGATTGTTCCCCCAGAACCTAGTACAATCTGGCCAAAAGTTACTTTTTGCCTCACCTCTACAGCCATAGGTTGACTGACAGGTGACCCTAGCTGTACGGACCCCTTGGAAGCTGGAGTTCCATCGTCTTCCTCACCGGAGTACTCTCCGACCACCGCGCCCATTAGTTCACCGTAACAGCCTGAGCCCTCCGAAGCCAATTCCTCCCCGTACCGGTCATCCTCCTCCACTCTACCCACTGCCGACCGCCCTTCCTCCACCACCCACAAAGTAAAATTTGCACCGACCACCTCAATCTTCACATGTTCGTCAATGATTCCCATTCTAAACGTCGATACCTGAATTCGTGCCTCATCCAGCCGGCTCGCTGCCACCGTTTCCTCGTCAAAATCCAGGAAACACCCAAACTTTGAGCCTAACTGCTTGAAAAAAGATTCGTCCCAGACGTGTAGAGGAACGCCTAAAACCCTCAGCCAAACTGTCCTTCTTTTCGCCACCCTAGGAGGAGTCCACCGCTTCACCTCTTTGAAGGTGGCTCTCCACCACCTTTCATGACTTGCCCTGGCTCGCTCAATTTCTCCTGGTATTGCTGATTGTAGTAAGACCAGATCATCCCCCATGGTTGTAACCCTGATGTTGTTGCAACCCTCCATCAACATACTTTGCTGCACCTGAACAGCCTCACGCCGGAAAGACAACACGCCGACGTAGCACCTCTCCAGCTCCATTAGACGATCACTACTCGGAGTTACCACCAGACTTAGCCGTTGAGACACGATCTCAACTGAATCCTGATGATCATTGTTGACAACATTCTGGTACGATCTCCCCTCTTCCACCAGTGCAAACGCCTTCTTCAACCTCTGTTTCTGGACTTGTTCACGGTGAGGCTCTTCCTTCTCAAACCTTGCCCTATTGACCTTCAGCTTACAATCACCCACCCACACCGCCTCCAACCTCCTCTCCATCGCCACCACATCCATGATATCAGTAAACCGGACGAAACCAAAACGCCTTCCCCACTTGTCAACCTTCCTAGGCACCACCACCTCTCCGACGCAGCCAAAAGCAGCAAACGCCTCCCACAGAACTGAGTTCGGAGTTCCGTCTGGGAAACGTGTGAAGAAGAAAGTAGTTGTAGTGTGTACATGGTTAATGAGTCTTTGTTGGTAACCTCCACCGTTTGAAACTTTTCTCCCCACCGTGTTTTGAAAAACCCCTCTGTTTCTCTCACTCACTTTGTCCCTAGTGGGCCCTTTCCCTCCTAGAGCTTCTCTCTCTAACATCTCTCTAAACGTTATAATGATTTGTTCTTTAACCGTATACATATGTTAATGAATTCTATTTTTTGTTGCAGATTTTGCTACTATGTTTCTTGAGGCCTATCTTGTACTGAAGCTATGATCATTGATTAGTTTAAATTTGAGTAAATTGTTTGGTAGTTATGTATATCTAAAGATAGTCGGTCTGTACAAGCTCGATTCAACAATTCTACAATTTTTTCTTGTAAATTTCTTTTGCATTATTTCCCTCCCAAAATCTTAATCCTGAATTCAGTTTAACATATTCTTTTACTCATTCTGTTTAGTGCAAAAGCACGTAGTTTTGTTATAGCAGTTATTAATTGATTTAGCTTTTTCTACCACCCCAATGATAGTTTGGTGAAAGCTTACAGTTTCTGTCATGTATAGGATTTCAAAGGATAGACCAATGTAGGGAATTAGTTATAGCTAAATTGCTTGATGTTGATGTTTATGAAACCTATTCAAATACTTCACAATCATCGCGGTTTCTTCATAGACATCAAATATACCTTTTATTTCAAGTTCAAGACACTTAGAAGTATTTCAAAACAAGGCTATTTTGGTTCAAGAAATCTTTAAGTAGATCAAACTTTTATCTTTGAATTGCCTTTGATCAAAATCAATTAGTTTCAACTATTCAATCACACAATGGAATTTAAATATGTTACCATGTTTGGGTATGGTAAGACATCTACACAATCGATTAACTTGTTTGAGGGTCTATCATTTGCAAGACTAAGCTGCCATCTTAATGTTTTTTCTGTTGTGTCCTAGTTGGTGTCTGGTGTTCTGTTAGGCGTTAGCTCCTGCCTTATTCGGGAATTATTTCAGATGCAGACTGAGGTGTTTTGTAGCAAGTTTTATGTTCAAAGTCGGCAGCATGTTTTGGTTGGTGGCTGGTGTTGCGGTTTACAAGCTGTGGGGGATGTGACACTCCAGATCATGTAGCTTGGAAAAAATATTGGAACCATTTTAGGCTCTTAATGTTTACTTCGAAGGAATGCAACAAAATTCTTAGGACTTGAATGCTTGACACTAACAAAATTCTTAGGACTTGAATGTTTGACGCTTAAAAATTCCTTTACTATGTATGGAATCAGTTTTTGGAATATCATAAAAAAGAAAATGCTTGATGGTGCATCATAAGCGCTGTTTTCGGAACTGTGCTGTAGATTTCTCTGCGGAACAGAGGTTGCTGCGGGTGCATTTGACCTATGATTTGCAGGTTGTTCGGAGCTGTCAAATGTTTGCTGCATTGGTGTGGCATGTTGTCTTTTGGCGTTATGTTGTTAAGCGAGGGGTTGTCTTGTTCTTAATCCACATTTTGTAAAATTATGGCTTTAACTGTTTTTTCTGCATAATTTTTGGTATCAGTTCTAAAAATTAATGTTGAGTAATTGTTTCGGGGGAGTCTGGTTGTTGTTTCAAGGAGATATGGTGTTGCTATACTTTTTGAGTTTGACATGTGTGCTCTGGAACATATTTGAAGAATTAACACACCATGAATAATATTATGCAGGTTTCAAGTGGTTGCAACTTGGGTGGTTGCAGACTAAGATGATAAGTAAATAGATACCCTATAAGCATTCAAGTTGAAGGACAATGGTTAATCATCGTTGCTACAATAATTTAATGCTTAAGTGACCGACAGAACAACTCTTAACCGCAAGTACAAACTGTCTGATTCTATGGTCAAAGATGAGGCATAAAGCTATATGCATAACTGCAGGGTTAACTAACTTAAAGTAATAGAGGTTAATCATCGTTGCTTCAATGAATTCATGCAGAAGCCAAGGAAAAAATAGAACAAAGAAGAAGACAGTAGATCCGCTGAAATTTCTAGGCTCTAAGCATCTAACCATACTAAGGCTATATCAAAAAGAATTTTCTTTCCAGCTGATTATGTCAAAAAAACTTTCTTGATAGCTGGTTACAATTTACATCAAAAGAATTTTCTTTGGACATGAAAAACTACATCAACATGAAGCTATAAATTAATAGTTCAATCGCAGTTATCAGCTAATATCATAAAATTCACAGTCAGCTAATGTTCTCATTAGAAGATCCAAACTCGTAAGAAATGTGGGAAAGCTCCAAACTTCTTATCCAGAAACTCATCATCAAGCTAAACTCAACTTTCTCATTAGAAGATATTAGCCAGCTTGATTTTTTACTTTTTTTAGGAATTGATGTGGAACACTTATCTAATGGATTCATAGACTCTCAAAGTATGTCTCCAACTACACTGCAAATCCTACTTTCTTTCAGTCCTTAGTAGGAGCCTTATATTATGCTATTTTAAAAAAAGTGTGCAACCAAACTTGTCCATTCAAGCTATATATAAGGATAGTTATATAGAACACCCTGTCTAGAAACCATATACACACATGACAAACCTTTTACCGGTTAAGATAATTATTAGTTAAAAGAATGGGGATCTAAATAGAAAGTAAACAAACTAGAAACCAAGAAAAACAATTACAGATCTTTGTTTGTAACAATAATTTCATTCAGAAAGAGAAATGAATTCTTAGGAGAGATGAGGAATATAATTGTTAAGTGAAAACCTGAGACAAAGATAGCATGTTTCATTGCAAATATAAAATAAATATGAAAGGTTATAAGTTTATAAAACACCATTAATAATCAATTTGAGATAAGATCTACATAGTGATTGTCAGGATTAACTACTAATATTATTTGCAGCTGGCAAAAGGTAACATTTAATTTAGCCAATGTTAACGTAGCACAATTTAAAAAAATAATAATAATAGAATGTAAGTGTTGCCAAAAGGTTTAGATGTATTAGTGAACCATATATTAGGGTTATAACATTCAAAGCATTTTGTGCAACTACAGAAATATTGATATCATACTCAAATGGTCCTGCAAAATGTGTATTCAACTCACTCATAAAGAGCTGGAGATTTTAATTTGCCTTTTACGCAAGCAGGAGTACTATTGCAAACAACACAAAAATTAAAGCAATAAGTTGCTACAAATATTCCAAGAAAAGCTAAATGACATCAAGAGACTCTTGCTTAACCCGAGTCCTTTTTGAATAGATCCACAAAGTCAACTTCAAGCAAATCCAACATTATTGATGGTGCATATCAGGATGGCAGGATGCAAGAGGCTTATGGGAGCTACATTCTCTGATTCTCATTAGTTATGGTATTTGTTTTATGTAAGATATTAATGATCCTCTTCATTATAAGGTATACAAATAAAATAACCCTCACTACCAAAATCATCATGGTGTACTGTAATTGGTGTAATCAGACCAAGAAGAATATGGTTTAAATATACTTACATAAACGAGAACTAGACGTGGAATTCAAGTCAGGCAGTTGATTCAGCATATAACAAAGTTTTGACGTAAAGGAAATAATAACATAATCGAAAACAAGTACGAGAATTAACATAAATTCAAACAAGTACTATATCGCTAGAGAAGAACTTACTTTCAACTGGTTGAAACCAAGCTTTCGACATAATGGTTTAAAGAGAACCAACATATCTTTTTGTTTATTCTAGTTTTCACTACTCTATTATTTCTCCAATCATAGAGAATTGCTCGCTTTTTTTGGTCGTCTACGAATACGAGAGTATCACCATTCACATAAAGATTGAACATTGAGATACCAGGTTTCAAGTTCATCTGAAGATTATGATAGCTAATTTTAAGTAATTGAGCCCACGAATTTTCATCTCCAAATTTTGTCATCTTCCATATAACAAAATCTGTTTCCTTGTAATCATGATATAAACAAAGTGAATCCATTAACACAGAAACACCTGGCCATGCATGTGACACCTTCATTAAAACATGTGACACCTCCAGAGAAATTGGAGGGGGCAGAAATTGTGTGTATGTCTCTGTACTTAGATCGAGCAAAAGAATCACAAATTGAGGAGCAAGATTACCATCCTTAATCATCGCCAACCAATTAACAGTGCAATTAAAATGTACACCAGCATACACCGCGCAATTATTATTATTAAAGGACAACTGAAGAAGCCTCAGAGGGAAACTTTGAATATTTCTCCAAATGTTATTACCGAAACTAAGAACTTGCACATCCGTTGTCATGTTACTACCCATATGTAACGCCACAACCTTATAAGTGTCGGTTGAATTGTCATAACCAAACACAAACTGCCCATACTTAACTTGATCATTGCGCAAATACCCAAATTTATCAGACATTGTCCTGGTGGCGGGGTTCCAAATACGGGGCCAAGTCTCTTCATACTCGTTCTCATCATTCTCCTCATCGTCCGGATCATAAAACTCATTGAAAGAATAACCAGACAAACAGACCAGTCCATTGCAGGAACCAACAACTCCACTACAGTCCTTGTCAGACAATCGATAGTAACGATCGTTGGGAAGGGTGATTGAACGGTCATTCATCAAACCATCAACGGAGAAGGGTACGAAACTGTAATCACAGCGCTGTTCGGATACTAAATAGGATTGTGAGTGTCGTGCAGATCGATTAAGATGCATTTTAACGAAATTAGAATCAGAGATAAGAGTATTCCATAACTTACTCACACATTTCATCTTCAACAGTGGTTTCACTGTGAGCCAGGAAAGGATTTCAGCAATGATATCGTCGGGAAAGACTGGTGAAGATGACGGCGACATTGGTGGTTGGGACAGCGGCGCTGATACAACGGAACCCTAACGTGGTGCCGTTGTTGGAGAAGAAAATTGAATGCTACGATTTCTATTTCAGGTATCTACAATTTTTGAAACAGATTGTGAATGCATCGTGTTCAGTCTAACGAAGAAACATATTCTCGAAGGGTGTGTTCGGAAGCAGAGTTTAGGAGGAGAAGAGAAGGAAGAGAAGGTTCACTTTTCATTTTTAAATTCTTACGGTATAAAATGTTTTTTAAAAAGTTAACATCATAAATAATTATATAATACTCCATCCATTTTTTTTAAGTGTCTTTTTAGGGTGTATTTTTCGTTCCTATTTAATTATCCTTTTAGTATTTTTATAGTATGATTTGTCAATTATACTATACTCTTTTTCAATTACTCTTAACTTTTTCAATAAATCTAATTAATGTTATCTATTTGGAAAACTAAAGTTTGTTTTTTTTAAACAAAGTTTGTTTGTTTTTTTTAAACAAAGTTTGTTTCTTATTATCTTCAAATTTAAACAAAATTTTGTTACAAACAATGGTTCAAAGATGAGTTAAAATTCTATAAATAAGATGAATAACAATTCTATAAATTTAAAAATTCTATAAATAAGATGTCGCACAATGCGAATCTAGCATTGGTTGAAGTCATAGTTGAAGTCTTAACTTTGATTAAAGGAGTTGGAAGAAAGTAAAGTTTTTCTTAGTTTTTGATTAATGTGAAGTTGGAATTATTTTTTCTTAGTTTTTTAAAATATGTGCGGAATATTTAAAAAATTGACAATTGTTTATTTTGAGAGAGAGAGCGCGCAAACAAATAGGAATTTATTGGAGAAAAAGATAATAACTAACAACTGTTTGTTACGAGAAAAAGATAACATATTAAATTTATTGGAAAGATAAAGTGTGTGCGAAAAAATATGAATTTATTGTTGAATTAAAAGGAGGGTATAATTGGAAGAAAACGTGAAAAAATACATTTTGCTATTTTGATGGAAATTTTCTAAAAAGACACTTAAAAAGGAACGGAGAGAGTACTTCAATCACATTTAATTTATGTTAGAAAAACATGTTATATAGTCTGTAATTTAAAAATGGAAACCGGACGAAGATTGGAGAGGGGCATTTTGGTCATTGTGCATTGGTATGATGAAGTGATGTAGAGAAGGTTTAATACAATCACAACCCCAAATCAAACAATTTAGGCACATTCACATAAAATGAAAAAGTTAAAATAAAAATAAACCAATTAGGATCATTTAATTTTATTCTCATTTAAATTTTTTTATATTTTGTAAGTGTACTTAAATCATTTTGTTTTGGAATTGTGTTCATCTAAGACTTTCTCCAACAAGTCATTGTCTTATTTAACAGTGTCATGTCGATTAATCCATGACATATCATCACTTAAATGGACTCAGGACCAAAACTCAAATGACTAGTGATGTGATTGCAGGGTAATTTTTGAAAGATTAGTAATTCTAAGCAATAAAACTCAAATGACCCTATTTACAATCAAATGCATAAATAAACTTACATATAGTTATTTTTAGTCTAAATTATCTTTTTGGTCCCTTAACTATTTAATTAGTTTTGGTTTGGTCCCCTAACTAAAATTTGATTTATCTTGGTCCTTTAACTTCTCTCCATTATATATTTTGGTCCTTTTCGTTAGTTTTAATTCAAAAACGTTAGGTTTCCTTCATTTTCTTCTGAAATTTTTCTAGGATTCTTGTTGTTGAATGTTGATGGAGATGATATGAAGATGAAAAAGAGGAGAAGAAGATGAAGAAAATCTAACATTTTTGAATTAAAACTAACGAAAAAGACCAAAATGTGTAACAGAGAGAAGTTAAGTGACCAAAATAAATTAAATTTTAGTTAGGGAACCAAACCGATACTACCTAAATAGTTAAGGGACCAAAAATGTAATTTAACTTTATTTTTATAGTTTAAATATGTAGTTCGTTCCTATAAGTTAGTGAGTTTTTTGTTTTGGTCCTTGTATTTTTGGTTAACTATCTTACATGCCAACGACAATTAACAATTGTTCCAGAAACGACAGTTAACTACGGCAGTTGCCAATTTTTGGTTTTTGTGTTTTTTTATTTTGTTGCACTTGATGATTGAATTAACTTTTAATACATTTTTTATTATTATTATTTATTGATAATTATGGTAAAAAATACGGTTGATAATTACGTTGAGTCAAAATCAAGTAATGTCGGGTCTTCCGTTGAATTGGAACCATCTATAATTGAAGTTTTCATTGATGTGAAACAAACATTGTTGAAGCTTACGTTGATGTGCAACCTTCTCTAGTTGGTTCAAAAGTTTCCATACTTGGTGCTAATGAAGTAGATACGACACCATACCTTTTACAAAAGATAAATGAAAAGCTATAGATGATCTGATTAATTGGGTTCATCGACAAGCAACAGAGGCATAATTTACTTTATTTATAGACAAATCATATAATGGTGATGGAAGAAAGAAATCAATGTTAGTGTTGGTTTGTGAAAGAATTGGTGAGTACAAAGCACTCAAGAAGAAATCAAAACAAAACCTGAGAACAAAGAAATATGGGTTTCTTTTTATGTTGCATGGTTATGTAAAGAAAGAAATGAATGATGGTAGCTGAGTATTCTTAATCGAGTTCACAACCATAAGATGAAGTCAAAGTTAGAATATTACCTTCTTGCAAGTAGATTAACTGAGAAATATAAAAAGATTGTTGCTGGCCTGACAAAAAGTTTGGTGGAGTCTAAGTATATCCCGATGAATTTGAAGGATAAACAAAAGGACAATTTGACAAATGTAAAGCAAATGTATAATGGACGAGAAAGGTTCAAAAAGTATATTAGAGTTGAAAAGTCAGAAATACAACATTTGTTAAAATGTTTGGAGCACAAATATGTTCACAATTGTAAAAGCAAATATGAGTCTACTACTAAACTGTATATATTTTGGACTCATTCTGAATCTACGAAAACAATTTTATTCTGCTGCAACCGGTTCCTTCATATTTTACTATGTGAAGGATGCTTTATTATACTACAAATGATTGTCACCTAGTCTTACTAGATGTTATGCTGATTTTTAAGTTGTGGTTATGGTTTGTTACTCATTTAACAGTAAGACTGCCTAACTATGTGGTTGGGTGAGCACATTTTGGCTTCAACCAAATTTCAAAGAAAGTAATTTTATCCTTTTGTTTTTAAATCATTTAAATTACAAAACCAATGATCCAAACCGCATAAGTATTGACAAGAGATGTGAAATCAATGAATTGATTATCCAATGAGAACAAAGAAATGAATTAGTGGTCAAAACTCTCCATCTACATTCCATATATCTTAATCAACATCACAGTACAATGTCAAATCGTCTACAACAAAATTTTAGCATATTCTCAACATTACACAATGTAAATCACATTAGTCAAATTATTTGCATTAATGCCACAACTCCTACACAAGAGATTTTTCATCTAAGTAATACAACCAGATTGCAGGTTTCAATTGACACTAGAGTTTTCCCTTTTAGTGCAAGAAAAGCTTCTTTGATGATGACACTACCAATTGTCGTATTTAGGGACTGGTTTCATACTCAGACAACACCAATACTTAAGTGTTTGTTCCAGCGGTGACATTGCCACAAACGTATGTTTCATGAGTAGCTAGCTTTTATTTTTCACGGTGAATATCACCTCATAACGTGAGAATTGTACATCAACCGTGTTTCCAAACATACCATACACGACGATAATATGCCCAACTAATGGGAAGCGATTTAAAGTTATGAGAAAATGCCACTTACACTTTAGACTCACAATCCCTTCAATTTATATTGCCTTTAAATTTTCATCCACAACTCCTAGAAAGCAAACACAAATAGAAGATATTGATTGATAGGATTAAAAGAACAAGAATTGTGCTCAAACACTTCATAATTTTTCATAAAGCCAATTTCATTTTATTTAAATGGCAAATTTTTTGTAAGATCACTCCCAAAGAGCACAAGTTGAAGGCCTAATTCTAAAAAAAGCAGTTAGATCCCTTTGTGAAAATAATAATAAAGAAATTAGTTTCTATCATAATGCAACATTGTACAATTCTACACCACAGATGAAACAAGGGTTGTGTAATTAAAGATTAAATTCAGTGGCAATATATCATTATCAGGTATACAAATAAAATAAGTGTATTTTAAGAATATAATGTTTATGCAAATTAACATTACTTGCTCAAAATATACTTACATAAATGAGTACTACATGGAATTCAATTGTCAGGCGGTTGATTAAGCATATCTATAACAAAGTTTTGAAGTAAAGGAATTAATAACATAATCGAAAGCAAGTACGAGAATTAACATAAATTCAAACAAGTACTATATCGCTAGAGAATAACTTACTTTCAACTGGTTGGAACCAAGCTTTCGACGTAATGGTTTACAGAGAACCAACATATCATTTGGTTAACTCCAGTTTTCACTACTCTATTATTTCTCCAATTATAGAGATATGCGAGGTCTTGTCGGTGGTTTGCGCAAACCAGTGTATCACCATTCTCATAAAGATTGAATATCAAGAAACCGTTTTTCAGGTTCATCTGAAGACTGTGATAGCTAAATCTAAGGAATTGAGTCCAAGAATTTTCATCTCCAAATTTTGTCATCTTCCATATAACAAGTTCGGTTTTCTCGAAATCATGGTAAAAACAAAGTGAATCCTTCAACACACAAACACCTGGCCGAGCACGTGACTCCGTCACAGAACATACCCATGTACATGACAGCTCCTCTAGAGAATCTGGAGGGGGCTGAAATTGTGTGTACGTTTCTGTAGCTAGATTAAGCGAAATAATCACAAATAGAATAGCAGGATTATCATTACAATTAATTGCCAACCAGTTAATAGTGCAATCCAAATGTACACCAGCATACAGCCTGTTATTATTACAGGAGAACAGCTGAAGAAGCCTCGCAGGGATAGTTTGAATATTTTTCCAAATATTATTACCGAAACTAAGAACATGAACCTTTGTTGTCATGTCACTACCCGGATGTAAAGCCACAACCTTATAAGTGTCGGTTGAATTGACATAACCAAATGTAAACTGCCAAGACTTCCATTCATAGATCTTATCGTCATCACGAGGATATCCTAATTTATTCGATATTGTCCTGGTGGCGGGGTTCCAGATACGAAGCCACATCTCGTCCACACCATTATCCTCGGTGAGAGAATGACCAAGCAAGCAAACCAATCCATTGCAACAACCAACAACATGACAACAATCCTTATCAATCAATCGATAGTAAGTATCATCGGGAAGGTTGATCGAAAGGTTTTCCAGTAAACCACTAATAGAGAAGGGTATGAAACTGTCTTCACTGTCCTTATTGGAATTCGTGTAAGAGACTATATATGATTGTGAGTGTCGTGCAGATCGACTAAGGTGCGTTTTAATGAAATTAGGATCGGAGATAAGAGTGTTCCATGACTTACTCACACATTTCATCTTCACCAAAGGGTTCACCGTAAGCCATGATAAGATTTCGACGATGATATCGTCGGGAAAGACTGCTGAAGACATTGGTGGTTGGGTATTTATGAAATTTGGCGCTTACACAAATTGATGCTGCGACTTTAGGAAGGTACGATACTTGAAACAGATTGTGAAGACTGTTTTCCAATTTAGGGTTTTATCTATACTGTATATATAATAAAAAAAACTACAACTTTCAACACTTTGGGCTTGGATTTTTCTTTACAAAAAATATCTTTAATTTTCAATACAAATAACATTTAATAAATAGATAAGAATAAATTTAAATATTAAAACAAATGTAACAAACATGATATGAATATATATATATATATATATTTTCCTTTGTCATTTAAAAATATAACAAACTAGATGAGTATATTTATCTTTACTTTTTTATTATTTCAATTATACCCTTAACAACTTTTCTATAATAAAGATTGTTGTTCGTTTCATTAAAAAAAGCAACAAACATTTATAATTTTACTTTTAATCAAAACTAAAATTTCATTAAAAAAAATACAGTTTATAATTTTCAAACATTAGTGCAATAAAAAGAGCGGAAAGACGGAGTGCCCGTCTTTTCGCTAGTTATACCATAATAAAAGGTTGTGCGGTTTTTTGTTACCTTTGATAGTTAAATGTGAAAAAGAAAATATTATATCATAACTAATAAAAGTTATTAAACAGATTTGTTGCTTTTTCAATTCAAGACTATAGTTCAATTTGATCGTACTTTTTGGGATTAGGTCTTTTTTTTTTTACCAAAGCAAAGTTAACTACTATCATTAATCAACCAATGTTATCTATAATATGTATATATATTATGTATAAAGAAAACTACCTTTTTCAGTCCTTTTGGATTGGATTTTTCTTTCAAAAATACCCCCAATTTTCAATACAAATAACACATGTAACAAATAGATAAGAATAAATTTAAATATGAAAATAAAGTGTAACAAACACAAACGTACAGTTTTTTCTTTTATCATTTAAAAAATGTAACAAATTAGATGAGTGTAATTATAATTAATTTTTCGTTATCCCAATTATACCTTAAACAACACTTTTTTCTATAATAAAGAATGTTGTTGGTGTCATTAAAAAAAGGAATTTAGATTTTTTTTGTTATATTGTTTGTTTAATTGAAATATATAATCATGGTTAGTTTGATTTGTTATAATTTGAAAGTAAAAAACATTTATATTTTTACTTTTAATAAAAATCAAAATTTCATAAAAAAACACCGTTCATAATTTTCAAACGTTGGCACAATAAAAAGAGCGGAAAGATGGGCACGTGAGTGTCCGTCTTTTCTCTAGTAAGAATAAAGAATATTGTGACTATCTCAAAAACAGACAGCCCTAGCTAAAGTATAAGCAACCATGTTCGTTTGTCTCCTAACAAACTTCACCTCGAAGTTGAAATATAAAAATAACTGATAAATAATATTAAAAACAATAACATAGAATTCCGAATCTCTTAAACCCTTTGAATTGGGGTTACTATTATTATCATCTCTTATTAAGAGCAAATACAACCTTTAAAATAAAAGAGAGAGAATACAAAAAATAATTGAGCCACATGACATCCAATTATCGGGCCATGTGGCACTATAAATGTGGTTTTACTCTTAAAAAAAAAGTGGTTTTACATTTTTTTTTTTTTTAAGTTTCAAAATTCATGCAGTCTAATGTTGAATGCCAGGATTGGACTAGAGGACACGTTCAATTGCATTATTTGATGAAGCACAAACAAATCATAACAAGGAGCAATGTAAAAGGATGAATTTGATTCTCCATGAATGCGAGAATCGGCAGAAAACGAGTTAAGATCCTTTCTATTTAAATTTTTCTTCATTTCTATCATTTGAAAAGATATAAACACATAAAATAGGTGGTGGGTCATATCATTAAATGGGTCTCAATATCATTAATTATTTTCAAGAATTTTTGTGTCTATATCTTCCCAAATGATAGAAATGAAAGAAAAAAAATTAAATGGAGAAAATCTTAACTCACAGAAAACACTATGAACGAATACCAATAGAACTAAGAAAAAAATGTATTCACAAAATCTGAGATTATAATGAGTCGTTTATCACATTATATATATATATATCAACTCAACTCAACTCTCTAACTAAACCATGATGAACTACCTAGCTAGAGTTAACAATTATAACAAACTAACTAACTGTTAGTACAGTTGTGAGATAACCAATTACTTGTTCTGCAAGTTATTGTTTATTCTTCTAGTTATCTACACTTTAACAAACAAAGAGACACTTATTTCACAATCTGATGTACTTCTGCTCGTAAGTTTTTCCATGCTTGTTTACATTTTAATGCTAATAATAACAAGCAATAAAAGCCCAATAAACCAAGGCAAAGCAAAATAATTGAGTAAAATCCGTTGAACCTAGGATGTAACTTGTTTATTAATTATGGAAATAAGCACCAAGGGGAATAAACTTAGTAAGACCAGTGTCCTCGACCTCTAGGTAAGGTAGACGTTGATAGGGTTGCCCGTTCGTAGAATTATCTAGGGGGAGAGTGTGTTATGAGTGTCCTAAGATTTATAGCTGGGAAAACCTTCGAGAACATTGGTCTTCGTTGTCTTTGGAAACCTATGAACGCCAATTTAAGTTTATGTTTCAATTACCTTTGAATTTGCAAGACCCCGCATGTAAGGATCACTGTGCGATCATCAGGTGGAGTTAGCCATCAGAGGGATAGACCTAGATCAACTAAGATAGTATAGACCTCGCACGTAAGGATCACCGTGTGATCACCAGGTGCAGCTTGACAACCGATTAGGTTAGAACATCCCAACGGCCTCATCACTTGTATAGTTTACTTAAGATAACTAAACGCGGC
Source organism: Medicago lupulina (assembly GCA_958299785.1). NCBI lineage: Eukaryota > Viridiplantae > Streptophyta > Magnoliopsida > Fabales > Fabaceae > Medicago > Medicago lupulina. The sequence goes on along the minus strand of OY283141.1, from coordinate 20,314,391 downwards.
ATGAATTTTATTTAATATCTGACAAAATAAATAGCGAGGATTCAAAGAGTTCTAACTGCTGCTTACTTTTCTACAACCAAAACATGTAACATGTTATGTTGCAAACAGATGAAAATTACAATCTCTAACCCTTATCTATTTTATTTTATATCGTCAACTTAAAATAAGTAACGTGAATTGTTTGGACGAAACAACAATTCTTGTGGATACGATACTCTACTTATCACTTTATTACTTGATAAACAATTTGGTACACTTGTCTAATCCAACCATCACATCTCAACCATGGATCTTTCCAAACATTGACAAATTCTGCATTTCCAATGTGCCATCTCAATCCACCTCTAACTATAACATGTGAAGCATGGATACTACACCAAATAAAATGTTGTTTATAGACTTGATGGGCCCCCATAAATATTATTTAGGAAAATGTCAAACTTTGAAGACACGTGAAACAATATTATCTTGGTTGGTTAAGAGACGCCAACATTGCTTCTCTTGCATTGCCAAATTGAAACCATAAAGATGACAAAAACTTGGCCATTTAATTCTTCTACCTTGACTACCATTTATTCCGCACCATAAAGAATTGATCATTCATTTGATTCACTTGCAAAAAGTGCTTAACTTTTAAATACCAAAAAACCATACCTTTTGTATTAGCCAACAATTCAGAAATTGAAGAGTCCTTTTTGAAATAAGCAAATAAATAAATAAATAAATATTGTGAGAGTTTGTTTCCTTCAAATAATTCAAGTTCAAACCATCCAAATCAAGTGCAAGAATAAACACATCATTTTAGAGAACAAACCATAACCACAAAATTGAAAAATATGATTGGAAGGAAACATCGGAAGAGAACTAGAAATGTCTAACCCCCTCAAAAGGATTTGTCAAATACTCCCGAAAAACATAAAACTAATAAATAAATGACCGATAGTTTCTTCCAAACTAGAATCAGCAAAACACAAAGCAGCGAATCATGGAATTAGTAGAGTGGGTGAGGAAATCATGGAATAAAGGAAACTAATAATACCTCACACTAACACTAAAAATAACCTTCACTAAGAAATTACTAAATCACCCTTGCTCACCAAATTACTAAAATACCCTTCCAACACGAAACCCAAGAAAATACACCCAAGGATAAATAATCACGTACAAGCACATATAAACACATATTAAACAATTAAAAAGAAAACTAGCGAAAAATCGGGTTGTTACAACTCTCCCCCTACAAGAATTTCCACCCTCGAAAATTACCTGAAGGAAACAACTCCGGATACGAAACCTTCATCCTGCTCTCTGATTCCCAAGTAGCACTCTCACCAGTTGGTCCAACCCAAATCACCTTCACCAAAACGATCTCCTTGCTTCTCAAACGCTTCACCTCGCGGTCTGTAACGCCCTATTTCTATTAAAGCATTAAATCATGCGAATACAACAAATATTCAAGAAATAGTCGTCACACCTTCAATAATCACCAAATAATCATGCATGTATAAATTATCAAGTTTCAAAAACATAGCAGCGAAACATCCATAGTCATATGATTAACATCACCAAAATCTCATGATAATAATTACATGATCTCAATCTCAACATAACAATGTCTCGACTCCAAAATTACATAATCAAAAATAGAATTCCAACATGCAAACACTACCCTAGATCAGAGCCCTAATCTAGACACTTGCGCATAAAAAGGAGGAACTCCGCTCCTCGGCAACATTAAGCAAAACATCTAAGCATCCTACACTCCATCTACCCGTCCATACGGAAAGGCAGGTGGTAAACCACTGAGGGTTAGCATTACATCATCATAATTCACAACAAAACAAGCAGGAGCATTCAGAATGAAAGATATAACCAAGAATGATAACAACATATCACATAGATACTCATAAGTATTCACAACATTATCAATCATTCGATGTCACCAATGCAAGTTCACATCAAAAGGTGTATCATACACATATAGTCATTTAACTATGTCAAATATCAACAAGCAACTCAATCATCATGCACAACTCAATGCATTTCAGTTCACCAACAATGTATGCAATGCTCTAGACTCATCTAGATGCATGTGGTACCAAATCACCTCAAGGTCGTCACCCCCGATGCAACTGCCATCGTCATGTAAGGTTCACACCTGCCTTACATTGGACATAAGTCCGTCACCTCAACAATGAATGCATGAACATATGACTCGACTCAATGCGTATGTTCATACAAAATTCTCCACACCATGCATATACAATTATGCAATCATCACCCAATCCATGCATATACAAGTATGCAATTATCACCAATGTCATTTAATCAAGTATGCACACACCAACAATTGCACATGCAATCAACATACATATATTCATCGTCATTGAACATGTATACAATCAACATTATCACCTTCTTCACATAGTTCACCATGAACAAGCAACACTTCATATAATTCAAGTAAAGAAGATAACATACGAGATCATGATATAGCACATTATCATTATCCAACTTCATTCACAAGTATACAATTAACCATAGGAATCCATATCTAAAAAGGTTCGCCATCAAATAAACTTCAAGGTAAAAATACACAAGTTCGTCTCATATTTCACAACTTTGGAAAATATTTGAAGTTAAGAACCAAAACTAAATAACAAGCTCAATTGTCTATGCCATGTATTCTCATAATTCACATATGTGTATAGTAGAGGTTACATAAGCATTTCATCGGCCACATATGAAGAATTTATAAAGATCATGAAATTCGGCACACTTAGTCATTTGCAAAACCAAAACATTTTTCAGAAGAAAATCAATTTTGATTCAACAAGACATAAGTTAAATACTCATAAAACATCTCAATTAAACCTCTAATACTTAAGTTTTGAAGTTTGGAAACCAACCATAGGTTTTGGACTAATTTGGAATAAGTTATGCTAAGTTTTCTTAAAGTTTCCTCAAGACCCACTTTGAGTATTTTAATCATAACTTAAAATACACAAAACATTTTCACGTCAATCTAAAGCCATTGGAAAGATAATTCAATTATCTACAACTTTCATGTTTACACCAAAAGCCAATTCAAAACAGAAATGTGAGAAAAAGACACAAGAACGCAGAACAAGGGATGCTGTTCAGGAGTTGTACGCTTCTGAACAGGCTCGCTTCTGATCAGGAGCTTCTGAGACTCGCTTCTGATCAGGAGCTTCTGAACAGTGCTTCTGATCCGGAGCATCTGAATAGTGCTTCTGATCAGTAGCTTCTGAACAGAACTTCTGGACAGAAATTCAAATCTTCATGTTCAACCCATTTTCACCCAAAAATCCTGATTTTGATTACCCCAAGTCCCAAAACGTGTTCCAGAAATTGTTTATGGGTCAAAATAGCTTCAATACACTTAAACAAACATGAATCAAGCATTAGAAACAACAATCCAACTCATTTCACCAAAATCATAAGATTTTCTCAAAACACCAACACAACCACAATTTTCTCCACAAATCCATAAACAACGATTCTAGTTTCACCAATTTGATTCCAACAGTTCAACAAACATCAACAACAACTAATGAACACAAATTTATGCATAATTCAACCTCACAACTTCATTTTGCATCAAATTTGCTCAAGAACACAAAACACCAACAAATGTGAATTTCAACATGTTAATTCATATATAGCCATACAATTATCATGTAATCATGTTACCAATCATGACAACAACAATTATGCACGAATTCACAGCAACTAGATTCAATTCAACAATTTCACAAAAATGGGTACAAATGCAAAATTATGAGATTATGAATGAAATCTATCCCTCTTACCTCTAGCACAAAGATTCTATAGCCAAAGCTTCAATTTAGCTCCTAGAGATGAATTCCCCTCTTCTACCTCTAGCCTCCAACCCTTCTCTTGCTCTCTACTCCAATTCTCCTCTTGTGTGTGTTGTGTGAAATGAGCAAAACCTTAACCTAATCTCTTAAGACTAGCTTATATACTCCCTCTCCCTTAATGGGCCTAATTCACAATTAATATGGGCTCACACTAAACTCACACAAAACCACCACCTAATACACTAACGGTAATTAATTAAAACGTCGGCTCTAATTAATTATCGCACACCGACAAATATAAAAATAAACAGTTCTAATCCAATAATAAAAATGCTAATCTCGCCAAAATTACTAATTACCTCTCAAATGCACAAACACATGAAAATGCACACAATTAAAATAATACACACAATAAAATAATTAAATAAAAACAAACGCGAAAAACGGGCTGTTACACGGTCTTCAATCCTAACTGGCCAAGTCTCAACTGTCAAATTATCTCTTACTTCCAACTCATCCACTTGAATCACATGAGACTCGTCATACACATACTTCCGCAACTTGGACACATGAAACACATCATGAAGATTCGACAACGACGGCGGTAACGCAATCCGATACGCTACAGCTATAACCTTCTCCACAATCTCAAACGGTCCAACAAAACGCGGTGTCAACTTCCGACACTTCAAAGCACGTCTGACACCAGTTACAGGATTCACTCTCAAGAAGACATGATCTCCAACTTGAAACTCAATATCCTTTCACCTCTTATCATGATAACTCTTCTGCCTACTCTGAGACGCTTTCATCTTCTCTTGAATCATCTTAACCGTCTCGGTCGTCTCTTGCACAATATCATGTCCTAACAAAGCACTTTCACCTGACTCATACCAACACAACGACGTCCTACTCCTCCGTCCATACAAAGCCTCAAACGGTGCCATCCCGATACTTGAATGAAAACGGTTGTTGTAGGTAATCTCAATCAACGGTAAACATTCGACCCAACTGACACCCTGTTCCAAAACACAAGTTCTGAACAAGTCTTCCAAACTCTAAATAGTCCTCTCCGTCTGACCATCAGTCTGAGGATGATAAGCAGAACACAACCTCAACTTAGTTCCCAAAGCAGCTTGCAAACTCTCCCAAAACTTAGAAGTAAACCTCGGATCCTGATCCGACACAATACTAGAAGGAATACCATGCAACCTGACAATCTGCTCAATGCAGATCTCAGCCAACCTCACCACAGACATACCGGTCTTGATAGGAATAAAATGTGATGACTTTGTCAACCGATCAACGATCACCCAAATCGAATCAAAACCCTTCACAGTCTTCGGCTAAGCTCCAACAAAGTCCATAGAGATACTGTCCCACTTCCACTCAGGTACAAACAACGGTTGCATCAAACCCGACGGTTTCTGATGTTCAATCTTCGACTTCTGACAAACCAAACAAGCATACACAAACTCTGCTTTATCCTTCTTCATTCCAGGCCACCAAAACAACTTCTTCAGATCCTGATACATCTTCGTCGCTCCTGGATGAATACTCAAACTACTCCTATGACCTTCGTCCAAAATACGCTTCTTAAGTTCAGGCACATCCGGCACACACACTCGGTCACGAAACATCAAGACGTCATTCTTATCCAATCTGAAATCCACACCTTTTCCTTGATTGACCAACACCACACGATCTACAAGTTCCAAATCCTCTTTCTGACCTTTCTTAATCTCTTCAAAAATATTACTCGTCAGCTTCACACTTTCAGGCGTCAACTCACAAACCAAACTCAAATCTCAAAACTTCTCAATCAACTCCAACTCTTTAACCATCAAAGCTGACATATGCAAAGACTTCCTACTCAAAGCATCTACCACCACATTCGCCTTTCCTGGATGATAACTTAATTGAAAATCGTAATCCTTAAGAAATTCCAACCACTGTCTCTGCCTCATATTCAACTCGGTCTGATCAAACAAATACTTCAAACTCTTGTGGTCACTGAACACTTCAAACTTAGAACCATACAAATAATGCCTCCAAATCTTCAACACAGGCACAACTTCTGCCAATTCCAAATCATGAGTCGGCTTCTCATGTACTTTCAACAGCCTCGATGCATAAGCGAACACCTGACGATCTGCATTAACACACCACCAAGACCCATCTTCGAAGCATCACAATACTCAACAAACGATTCCTTCGGATTCGGCAAAATCAACACAGGCGCTGAAGTTAACCTCTTCTTCAACTCTAGAAAACTCTTCTCACACTTAGCATCCCAAACATAAGCTTGTCCTTTCCGAGTCAACTGCGTCAAAGGCAACACAAACTTAGAGAATCCCTCAACGAACCTCCGATAGTAACCTGTCAATCCAAGAAAACTTCTAACCTCAAAAACAGACTTCGGCGATTCCCACTGCATCACCGCATCAAGCTTCGACGGATCCACCACAATGCCACCTTTCGAAATCACATGACCAAGGAAACTCACTTCCCGCAACCAAAACTCACACTTTGACAACTTAGCAAACAACCGCTTCTCCTTCAAGACTTGCAACACAACTCTCAAATGTTCAGCATGCTCCTCCTCTGACTTCGAATACACCAAAATATCATCTATAAACACCACCACAAACTGATCCAGATAAGGACGGAAAATCCTATTCATATACTCCATGAAAACACCTGGTGCATTAGTCACACCAAATGGCATCACAGAATACTCATAGTGACCATACCTCGTCCTGAACGCAGTTTTAGATACATCTTTCGCCTTCACTCTTATCTGATGATATCCTGACCTCAAGTGAATCTTACTAAACATCTCTGCACCAACCAACTGATCCATTAAATCATCGATCCTCGGGAGCGGATACTGGTTCTTGATAGTCATCGTGTTCAACTGTCGATAATCCACACACATTCTCATATTACCATCATTCTTCTTCACCAACAACACTGGAGCACCCCACGGAGAAACACTCGGCCTAATGAACTGCTTGTCGAGCAACTCTTCCAACTGCTTCTTCAATTCACCCAACTCTGATGCAGACATCCGATACGGCGCAATTGAAATAGGACTCGTTCCTGGCATCAAATCAATTGCAAACTCAACTTCCCTCTCCGGCGGTAAGTCGATAATGTCGTCCGGAAACACCCTCTAGAAACTCTTGCACTACCGGCATATCGCCAACACCTTTCTCACGACTCTCCTTCAACGAAGCAAACATCATAAACACACTTGCCTCACCATCCAAGGACTTCTTCACTTGCTCCGCGGTCAAGAACTTCCCACCTACTTCATCCACCAGCTTAGAGAATGTTACACTCTTGGTTAAACAATTGATGTTAACACCATAAGTCAACATCTAATCCATTCCGAATATTACATCCTTGTGCTTCAACAGCAAGCAAACTAAATTCAACTCAAAGTCAACACAACCAAAACTAACGAGACACTTAGCACACACCAAGGAAGTAGTCACTGAACCATTGGTCGCGGTATCGATAACCATTCCACGCGACAACAGAATTACAACCAAGCCCAAACGCTCGACACAACTGCTAGAGATAAAAGAATGTGTAGCACCAGTATCAATAATTGCAATCAAAGGAGTACTATTGATAAAACACATACCTCGGATGAGATTATCCGGCTGCTCCACTTCCTCCGCATTCAAAACAAACACCTTACCCGCTGCCTTCTTCAGTTTGGTACACTTAGAACTCAAATGACCCACTTCACCATAATTGTAACAAGTAATCTCCCTCTTGCACTCATAAGACTTATGACCTTTCTGACCACACTTGTAGCAACTCTCCCCTTTCTTACAATCATTAGCAAAATGACCCAAAGTACCACACTTGTAGCACTTGACTTCCGCTACATTCGGCTTAGAGCCTCCACCAACCTCTTTCTTCTTCCCTTTATCCTTGTTGTACGGCTTCCCAAATCCATGACCCTTTCCTTTCTTATCATTCACAGCTTTGTAATAATTCATCCTAGCCTTCCCGGCGTCATCAAACATGCGACACTTATGCACCAAAGTGTCAAAGTCTCTAATCTCATGGAAACAGACGTACTGATAGATCTCCGGCCTCAAGCCATTCTCAAACTTTACACACTTAAAAACCATAGCATCCTCCGCGTTGATGTAGGGACAAAACCTCGAAAGCTCCTCATACTTAGCAGCATACTCAGCCACCCACAAGTTCCCTTGCTTCAAGTTCAAGAACTCGGCTTCCTTCTTGTTTCTCAAATCCTCCGGAAAGTACTTCTTCAATAACTCACTCTTGAACCTCACCCAAGTCACAGCATCGCCACTAGCCTCAATCCTCCTCTTGGTACTCGTCCACCAGTACTCAGCCTCCTCAGCAAGCATATGAGTAGGCAATCTAACCTTCTGATCATCGTTAGTCACCATAGCACGAAAGATCCTCTCCATGCTCTCCTTCTAAGTCAAAGCTCCCTCCGGGTCAAACCTCCCTTTGAACGTCGGCGGTTTGTTTCTCATGAAACAATCAAGCCTCCGCTCCACCACTTCTCCCTGGTCCTCCTGACCATGACCACCATTCCCTTGAGCCTGAGCCAAAACTTGAGCCACTGCAGTCAAAGCCGCTGCAATCACATCATCATTCCTACCATTCCCGCCAGCCATCTCACTTAAACAACAAAATCTACCAACAGGTTAGAACAACAACAAAACAACACAACAAGTTTCTAAGGTAACTCAATATACCATTCGAATACAACAGGTAATTCACCAGGTTTTGGTCTGGACAAGACTGACATGGCTCTGATACCAACTTGTAACGCCTTACTTCTATTAAAGCGATAAATCACGTGAATATTATAAATATTCAAGAAATACACGTCACGTCTTCAAATAATTTTCAACTGACATGCATAAAAATTTCAACAATAAAACATCACAGCGGAAATATAGCATACACCTCAAGTAGCCATGTCATCAACTCATAAATACATCCATAAATTATAATATCCAAATCCCAACATATGGGCAAAACTCCACAACATAAACAAATCCAGAAATCAAAAGGACAGACACCTAATCATAGCCTAATCTAAGACTCTAACTGAAAACAGAGGAAGCTTCCGCTATCCTCAAGCAACTCACCAAGCAAGCAATCAAACTAATCTTGCATGCCGTCTACCCATTCATACAAATAGGTAGGCGGTCCACCACAGACCACTGGGGGTTAGCTTCACATCAATCATAATCAAAATGTATAAACAGGAATAATCAATCATCATGATATTTCATGGTTCATAAACACCAACATATGCACATCTTCAAATATTCACCAAATTGTCACCAACAATTTTCAACAAGTATATGATTCATCGATCACAAATATTCACCAAGCACACAACAACACCAAACACGTAGTTCACACCATGTACATAAACAATTATGACTCATCCTAAACATGCAATGCGCCTAGACCGACTCTAGACACGTGTGGTACCAAATCACCTCTGAGGTCGTCACCCCTGATGCCAACTGAACATCATAATCACCCCGAATAATCACCCCGAATAATTGAATACATAGTATTTGTCACCAACATGGATATGAAATCCGACATCAACAGTGTGTGGACCTATGACTCAACAACAACAATGCATATTTTCCTACAACTTCAACAATTCACACCAACATATTTCAATACATGCTTACACCATTAAATCAACACCAATGGCATGTAAGAAAATTCACCAGCAACATATATGCACATAAACATATATAATCACCAACAACATCACCATAATAATTCAACAACTTCATAAAAATTCTCACAATTCAAGTAAAGGAGAAAAATACACCATACTATGATAACATCATATTCAACGCTCATCAATCATTCACAATCTCCATTTAATTATATAAGGCTATTCACAAAAGATTCACAAGGTAATCGGCCATTAAGAACCATTTTCGACAAAGTCCGTATCAAGTGGCAAAACAACCAACATTGATAATTTTCAAAGTAAGTACTTCATTTCAAGTGTGAAAACCTACAATTCAATCTTAATCAATCTTATAGTCATGAACATAGGCCACTTACAAACTATCAAGCATTAGTTCAAAGATTAGCCCAAGTTCGTATGAGAAAATCCCAAGTCCCCATTTTTCCACAATCCCACCCGAAAATCAAGTTTGATGTGATTAAGACATTGCATCAACTTTACAAGCCTTGTCTAAGTCTATATGAGTTGTAGACTAAGCTTGCAATCCTATTCGTCCACAAAAGATTGTTTCCGACAATTTTCCGAAAAACCGAAATGTCATAACATAAGTTTGGAACCATTTAGAAACTTCAAGATTTAATAAAGCCAAGTTTGTTCCAGTTGAAAAGTAAGTGAAAACAACAAAATAACACCTTCAAACGGTCGCTATGGACCCCTACACGATTGCCCCCAAGCACCCGAACACGGAGCAACAAGCATGTTGCTCTGTCCTAGGCGCCTGGCGCCAGAGGTGCAGCACCCAACGCTAGCTCTCTGTAAGTGGGCGCCTAGCGCCCCTGTATAGGCGCATCGCTCCATAAACGTGTGTTTTCGCGCGTTTCGGCCACGGGTTTTCGCCATTTTCGCCCCAAAATCAAATGTTTGAAACTCCCAATTGTCAAAAATGATCCGAGGCACAACCCGAGGCTCTAACACGTCAAACTCACACGTTCCGCAGCATTTGAATAAGTTTTACAAATTGTTTAAAATCCATTTTCTCAAAACAACAAGTTTTCAACTACAACCAAAACTAATTCTTCACAATAACTCTTTTCAACAACAACAACTTCATTCATAATTCATACCCAAATCTTGATATGAGATTATCAACAACAATTAACAACAACCACAATTTATAATCATGTATTCGAGCACAACTCAACAACAACATGTCATAAATCATCATTTGAGCATAATTCATCAATTTTCCAAATATATATACCAAAAGCATGCAATTTCATCATCAACAATTCAATTATAAACAAATTAACATACCCAAACATACCTCTACAACTAGAGCACAAAATTCAACAAGCAAATTCACATTAATCACTTATCTCAAATAATCACTTATGCATAGAATTAGGGTAGAAGCTACAACTAAGAGATTATGGTTGAAATCTAACCCCCTTACCTCAACAAGCAATAATCTTAGCCAAAGCTTCAATTAAGCTCCTAGAATCTTCAATCCTTCTTTGTTCTTCAAGCTTCTCTCTCTACAAACCCTCTTCTCCTCCTCTTGCTCTTTCTCTCTCTACCTCTCTCAAAATATTATGTGAAATAAACAAGTGATACTAGGTGACCTAATTTCCTCAAAGACTAAGGTTTAAATAGGCTCACCTCTAATGGGCTTAACCCGTTATATCTTAATGGGCTCAATTCACTCATTAACTATCTCACAATTAATTACTCGCCTACGGTTAAAGTTATCGGAACTTAACGGTCCAAACTAATTTCTACACTAGTAACTTAGTAAAAAAAAACAATACCTCACACTGACACTAAAAATAACCTTCACTAAGAAATTACTAAATCACTCTTGCTCACCAAATTACTAAAATACCCTTCTAACACGAAAATCCAAGAAAATACACCCAAGGATAATAATCACGCACAAGCACATATAAACACATATTAAACAATTAAAAATAAAATTAACGAAAAATCGGGCTGTTACAGATACCAAGCAAGTGACCAAAAGTATCTATACATTAGTTGGTTTAGTATTATTATTATTATAATGTTTTTGAGTATAAATATATAATTGCTAGGAGTAAATCTACTCGTTTTCTTATTAGATCCGAGGGCTAGGATGAAACAAGAGCATTAAACATTTGATAATTTTTCTTCACTTCAAATTTTCATTTTTCATTTATTTCATCTCTCTAAAATTCAACATCTCAAAGACATTCACTTTTTGTTCGTGAACTTCATAAAAACTCAAGAATATTCGTACAAAAATCTTCACCATTTTCACGGATCTAAGATTGATCAATCTTAGGTATGTGGAACAACCCTCTCAATTTAAGTAGTTTCAAGCAATTTGCTGTTATGTTTATCAGTAGAAATTTGAATGTAGATGCCCATTACATGGTAGGGGTAGGTAATGTAGTTGGCTCCAACCAGTGGATGGGGATTATCCCCAAACATGGAGTTGACATACTTTGTAATTCCTCTGTTGCTTTTGTTTAATGAAATGCTTGAACTTCAAAAAAAAAAAAAAATATAATCGCAAGAAATTTGGATTCTCCCTCTCCCCCCACCCAAACCTAAAGGCATTAAGGGTAAGTCAACATTTAAAAAAAAAATCTTTCTAAAGTTGTAGATCCAGTCCTTTGGTGGATAAATCTCAAGATTTTTTTTTGGTTTTGACAACTTTCAAAAAATAAAAATTCTATTAGTTGAATTTGATTTTTTTTTTTTTGTTAATAAAAAATTTATTTGATATTATGTTTAGATTCAATGTGATATTGATATTGTGATTCATGAGCATAAAGTTGTAATGCAATAAAAGTTTTCTTTTCCTATTTTATTGTGTTGGTCGTGAGGCCTATATATGTTATAGGGTGACATTTTTCAAGTTTCTTTGCTAAAGTTATAGATCTATGGCTCGTGAATTATAGATCTAAAGAAATTTTAATTTCGAACAAAAAATAATTTTTGTGAAAAATTTGAGTTTTAATAGTGTTAAAATATATCATTCTTATTGTCTTGAATGGGCTTTTAGTGAATTTATCTATTATTTTGCCAAAGAGAATTTTTGAAAGAGATAAATTTGAAGGTATCTCAGTGGTGGCCAAACCTTGCAAACGAAAATGGTCATTTGTCGTATTGTTTCAGGTTGATCTGAATCTGTCCAATGAATTTGCCTTATCAAAACCTTCAAAATGGACTTATGGTTCATGATATTCATACACAGATTCATTAAGTTGTGGTTTTTACAGTAATTACGTGTGTCCGAATCACACTCAAAATGTGTCTGACAAAAACTCTTGTTAGTTGTTTTGAGTGACTAAATGCACCGACAAATTTTAGTCATGACCCTTAACTTAGTTCTATGTAATAATTTGGTTCTCTATCTTATTTTCATTGCAGTTTTGGAATAACAATTAAAATGGAAAATTATTTAAATTTAGTCAAAATCTATCATTTAAATTGGATAGATTTGGAAAATTAATATATAGATATTTTTAAAATTTGATTTTAAATTAATCAATTACCATAAATTTAAAAATCCAAATTAAACTATTTAACTAATTATTTCCTTTTAGGGTGAAATTAAAAACAACCAATAGATGGAATAATGTATGTTCATGCATCTATAAACAAAACAACTTTGCTCATGGCAATGAACCTTGGATACGGGTTTGGATAAACGTAGAGTGTTAGTCATGGATTATTTATAACACCTCTTATTTAAGTTAAGAAATTTCGCCGAGAATAATTAGCCATTTCTTTTCCACCTCCACAATCAACATCAGAGGTGCCTCCACCGCCAGCACAGGTGCCTACACCCCCAACACCACACTATACAGCCAGGTTTGTCCCTGCGCATGTCCCCATTCAGCAAGACATTATACTCACAGCAGAGGACGTCCAAAAAGAGCCTGTAGAGGTAGATAATTCAGATGCACAACATGTGGCAGACACAACCATGAGCACGCATGACATAGAGAATTTGGAGAAGACAAGTGATATACCTATTCAGGAAGCCACAGTAAACAATACTATTTTGTCGCAAAATTCTTTCAGTATGCAACTTAATAATGTTACAGATGAAATTGTTCGTACTGAAATTATTAATGATGAGCCAATTTTAATGTCGGTCCGGACTTTAGATGTCTCATCTATAATGGCAGACCCTAATGTAAATATTGATATTTCGGATGAGTCTCTTGTTGATGTTGATGTAACCGAGATCAGCTTTCAAGAGGGTGTAGCGCAACACATTGTTACTAATATTCATAGTAGCGCTAGAATTCAACAAGATTTGGAACTATGGCGCCGTTTTGAAGAATATGATCAAAAATCCGCAGAGGCGCCTTTTCTCCCCGTGTTAACAAGAAAACAGAAGCAACACCTTAAAAAAACCATTTCTGGTAAGCCTACCACAACCCGTTCAACGGGTGATAACTCTACATCTAATCAATGATATTGCTGTATTGGATTGTTCGTGGGTTTGGTAATTCCGAAACCAAAAGCATGAGTTCTTGGTTGAACCTTTTGATTATTTTTAGTAGGTTCTTATGCGGACCGTTGTGGTTTGCCTTGGATTAGATATCCGTAGGCAGTTGTTAATTTTTTCTGTTTCTTTTATTTGTCGTTTTTTCGTTTCTTTTTCATTTTTCTGAGGGTTTTGGCCTAGTCCCCCCTCTTGTATTTTTCCCCTTTTTTTTAATAAATTTTGAGATTGGCGGCATACGATAGGAGTTCATCGGGGTGCCAACCTAGTTGGGATGTCGTTGCTTCTCCTTGATGTCTTCCCTATCTCCTGGTTTACCGGAAAAAAAAGTAGACTGACAGTTTTGACTCTGAGTTCAACTTCTCGATTTTTAAGGTGTATGTGTAGAGATTCCTCCAGGTATAATTTGTATAGGTCACTTTCTGATATTGAATCATACTTTTGTATTTATTTTTTGCTACATATCATATCTACATGTGTAGAATGACTTATGTTTTATGTAATCTTGTGTTCATAATTTCAGGGTATTATAAAAATTTGCTTGAAAATGATTAAAAATGATGGTCTTTTAAGGGTCAATGTTCATACATCAACAAATGGATCATCTGCTGGCATAAGAGAAATTTTCTGGTAAGAATTATGCAAAATTTCTAGTTTTACATATCATGTCTTTGAATAATCAATGCATAAAATAATAGACTTCAAGTTGTTTTTTAGGTCAAAGTGAAACATAAGACATTAAATGAAACAAAATATCATACACTGTTTGACCTAAATTTTCTTTAATGTTGAAGGTAACACTTCTTCAAAAAGAAGTATTGTTTGCATGATGCGTGCTAGCAATCACCCAGGCATACTAAGGTAAGTTAAAATACATTTAAAATAAAAATATTAACAATCTACTATAAACTATTAACTTTGAATAGAAATGTTTAACTAACTCAAATTTGAATATCTCATTCTTATCTATCCATTTATTAAAGTAACCTTAAAAACGAACATATTTTATGTATTTGATATGATTGAATTTTATTATATGATGAGTTATGCAACTTGTAGAGAAAAATATGAAGAGTTGGTTAGTAATAAAAGGAAAACACCAACATCAACAGATGGATCATCTGCTAGTACAAGAGAAATTTTCTAGTAAGAATTATGCACAGTTTCTAGTTTTAGATATGATGTCTTTGAATAAACAATGCATGAAATAATAGACTTCGAATTATTTTTTAGGTCAATGTAAAACTTAAGATGTTAAACGAAAACAAAATATCATATATTGTTTAACCTAAATTTCATTTGATGTTGAAGGTAGCACGTCTTCAAAAAGAAGTACTGTTTGCATGATACATGCCAGAAATCATCCATAAGTACTAAGGTAAGTCAAAATAAATTTAAAATAAATATATTAATAATTTACTCTAAATTTTTAAGTTTGAATAAAAATGTTTAACT
Organism: Medicago lupulina; assembly: GCA_958299785.1. Classification (NCBI taxonomy): domain Eukaryota; kingdom Viridiplantae; phylum Streptophyta; class Magnoliopsida; order Fabales; family Fabaceae; genus Medicago; species Medicago lupulina. Next base: position 20,298,865 of record OY283141.1, on the reverse strand, counting down.
AACTTTGTAGTAAATGTGTTTAACCAAAAAATTCATATCAGTGGTGGCTACTAGTACAAAATTTTATTATATGATGAACTATGCATACTTGTAGAGAAAAATCTGAAGAGTTGGTTCGTAAAAAATGGAAAATACCAAAATTAACAGATGGATCATCTGCTAGCAAACGAGAGAAATTTTATGGTAAGAATTATGCAATGTTTTTAGATGTACATATCATGTCTTTGAATAATCAATGCACAACATAAGAGACTTTGACTTATTTTTTAGATAAGTGTGAAACTTAAGATGTTAAATAAAACAAAATATCATATATTGTTAACCTAAATTTCCTTTAATGTTGAAGGTAACACTTCTTCAAAAAAAAGTATTGTTTGCATAGCAATCGCCAAGACGTACTAATGTAAGTTAAAATACATTTAAAATAAAAATATTAATAATCTACTAAAAAATTTAACTTTGAATAGAATTGTTTAACTAACTCGAATTTGAATATCTCACTCTTATTTGTCTATTTATTAAAGTAACCTTAAAAATGAACATATTTTATGTATTTTATATAATTGAAATTTATTATATGATGAATTATGCATACTTTTATAGTAAGAAAAGGAAAACATCAACATTAACAGATGGATCATTTGCTAGCAGAAGAGATAAATTTTGTTGTAAGAATTATGCAAAGTTTCTAGATTTACATATCATGTCTTTGAATAATCAATGCACAACATAAGAGACTTTGAATTATTTTTTAGGTCAATGTGAAACTTAAGATGTTAAATGAAACAAAATATCATATATTGTTTAACCTAATTTTCCTTTGATGTGGAAGGTAAGTTGTAACACTTCTTCAAAAAGGAGTATTGTTTACATGATGCGTGCTAGCAATCACCCAGACGTACTAAGGTAAATTAAAATACATTTAAAATAAAAATATTAATAATATACTCTAAATTTTAACTTTGAATATACATTTTTAACTAACTTGAATTTGAATATCTCATTCTTATCTATCTATTATTAAAATAACCTTAAAAATGAACATATTTTATATATTTTATATCATTGCATTTTATAAGATGATGATTATGCATACTTGTAGAGAAAATTTTGAAGAGTTGGCTCATAAGAAAAGGAAAACACCAACATCAAGAGATGGATCATCTACTAGCAGAAGAGAAATTATGTTACTTGGACTTTTAAAGAATGATAAAATATTAATCTTTTACATTTCTTACCGAATATAATTACCTTTTGTCCACATTTTTAATTTTGTCTATGTCGTTGGAAACATTGCTGGATGAAAATAAAATTGTAACGTTATGTAAAATTTAAAACATTGTTGAAAAAATGTCGCGTTTTAACTTTTTAATTTAATTTTAACATTGAAAACAAAAAATGTGTCATCTAAAAAACTCTCACAAATTCAATCTAAACTATATTGGTTTAGTTCAGATTTTATTTTAAAAGTTAACCGAATTTAATCAAATCATATATTATTTTATCTTACGATTCACATAACTTTTAATTTTAAAAACCAAAACAAACCACACTGCAAATGAGATGATTTGAATTCGTGGATTATGTGCGAGGGCAATTAATTGAGTCAATGTCCAACTAAGCCCATAAAGGCAAGAGCGGTAAAACGAAATATTCGAAATTGGGATTGAAAATTAGTTTCCCACGCAAAGTTAAGCGCCTATTATTTTGCCAAAAAAAATTCAAACAAAACGTATATTCCAAAATTTCAATTTAATGAACGTGACAACGATATTTCAACCCATTATTTTCTTTTCGATCTAAAATCTTAAACTTCACACTCTCTTTTCTCTCTCTTTCTCTTTCTCGATTCCAAGGTTTCTCTTCTACTTTTCTCTTCTCTTCTTCGATCTAAGATTTTCTTCTTCTTCTTCTTCTTCTTCTTCTTCCGTTAATTAACACGTTTTGCTCTGAAATTTTCAGGTGATTAAGCAATGGCAGGAAAAGGAGGAAAGGGTCTCGTTGCAGCGAAAACCACCGCGGCTAACAAAGACAAAGACAAGAAGAAACCCACTTCTCGTTCTTCTCGTGCTGGAATCCAGGTAAACCCTTTCATTGTTATTTCGATTTTCTTTATTTTTCTAGGGTTAGGGTTTGAACAAGGAATTAGACGATAATTCTCAGATACCCGTTTAGGGGTTGATTATAAAGTTTTATTTTTTAATAAATCTTTCACTTTCGATTTTACTGGGTAAATTTTGTAGGGTTAGGGTTTAAAACAGAGAATTGAGCGATAGTTTTCAGATACCCATTTAGGGTTTGATTATAAAGTTTTAATCTTTGCTAAATCTTTCAATTTCACTTTTTTCTCTGTTCTTTAATTTTTTAGGGTTAGGGTTTGAAACAGAGAATTAAGCCATGGTTTTGGGATACCCAATTGGGGGTTGATTATAAAGTTTTAATCTTTGATATGTCTGTTTTTTTCCTTCCCCTGATGACATTATTTTTCTTGTTTATGTCATATATGTGATACATGTTTTTATTTTTTGGTGAAAAATTCAACTAATTACTCTCAGAGTAAACAATTTCAAGATCTTAACTTCAATTCAAATTGTTTTTTTTTTTTTTTGTGGATATTCAAATTGAAGTTTTAATTAACATAACTTGATTTCATTGTAAATTTTAGCAGAGAAGTAATTTTGTTGGGACGTTGTTATCAGGTTTATTTTGATTTAATGTTATGTAAAATGTTTAGAATTAGAAGAAGTAAAAACTGAAATCAAAATGTTTTCAAACTTTAACAATTATTGTGTAAAAAATCTGTACACTTAGTGTATGGTTATCAAATGTCCGTTTATTTGACTGGAGAGCTGATTTTTGAGATTAAATTATTGCGTTTCGATTTCATGTAGATGTTGTTTCCTGTTAATTATAATTTACAGATTAGAGAGATTTTCCTCTGTTATTTTTGTTTTGTTAATTAACCTTTACTTATTAATTTTTAAATTTGCAATTGTGGTTGTAGTTTCCTGTGGGTAGGATCCACAGACAGCTGAAGCAAAGAGTCCAAGCTAATGGACGTGTGGGAGCAACAGCTGCAGTTTATCTGGCATCAATTCTGGAGTATCTGACTGCAGAAGTTCTTGAACTGGCTGGAAATGCTAGCAAAGATTTGAAGGTGAAGAGGATCACACCAAGGCATTTGCAGCTGGCTATTAGGGGAGATGAGGAACTTGATACCCTTATCAAGGGAACAATTGCTGGTGGTGGTGTCATTCCTCACATTCACAAGTCCTTGATCAACAAAACTGCCAAAGAATGAGTTCTTTGCTTTTGTTGTCATGTGGTGCTGTTTATTTTAATTAGGGGTGTGTTTTTTATTATTATGACTTGAAATGATGGTGATCACACTAGGGTAGTTTTAGAATTGTGGATGAATTCATATGGTAGTGTGTAAATGGTGGTACTGGTATTCTTATGTGGTTCTTTGGATGGTTTAATTTGTCTGTCTTAGATATTTGTGATGATGCTGTTGGAGTTTTTAGAACATGTTTTTTTATGTTGGATCCGATCTGTGATTTGTAGTCTTTATTGGCAGTGTCCTCTCTCGTTGTTTGTTTGTTTGTTTGTTTTGTTTTGTTTTGATCTGTGCAATGGTTAGGCTAAGAGTTGGGGGGTTAATTGTTTACTATGGATTAAAACTTGGGCTAATTGACACTTGCGTACAAAACTTAGGCAAGATGATGAAGAAAATTAATATGATGTATGTGGTATATAATATAGATTATATACATCATTTATTGAATGAATTTAAAAAAAAAATCAATTTTCACTTATAATAGTGACTAGAGGGTGTAGTTCCTCAACACGGAAAGAACTTTGAGGTAACAGGTACATTTGTTTGGCAAAACAACTTGTCTGCAGATACAACGGTGCTTACATGTGTGTGCAGAATATTAATAGAAGCATAACAACTGTTCTTAGCGTATTCTTGTGGTTTCCTTCAAAAAAAAAAAGTATTCTTGTGGTTAGCTATTTTATTTTGTTTTATTATTACAAGCTTACTTTGCTAGAACCATATACCAAGTTCTTTTGTTTAAAGTTTTATAATTTAAGAATCGGTCGTTAGATTGCGTCATTATTAGAATAAAACATAACTAAGAACCATCCTTAACACAATTATCATGATTTGCACTATTTTAAGTAGTGATCAATTTAAAGTTCTTAAAGGGGTGTATTGATCGAGTGACACAATTCTCTGCCTACATTATTTTAATAACATGAAGGTTTTTAATAACATGAATGGTTAATAGCAGTTGCTTTATCATAGAGCAACTTGGGTGGTTGATACTCCTCAGAATAAAATTGTCAAGTTTTCTATTCTTATTACAACTATGTTTATTCTTATGTTTTTTTTGTTGAGTTCTTTTTGGGTTCAATTTGAGCTTAAACAGTTTAAGCTAATGCAAGCACTTGCTAGTTTAAAGTTAGACTGGAGAGAAGTTCACAGACTTGTAAATTCTATTTTGTTTCTGTTTGGATAAACAGTTGAAATTTGTAGTTATAGTACAGACACTTATCATATCATACAAATTACATATAAACTATTTTTATAACAAAAAAAAAATAAAGTAAATATGTTTGCACATAAGCCACAATCTATTTTCACAAATAATCTTGAAAAGCGTATTAAAATAAGCCAAAAATAGTTTATGTACACGCCACAAGTTTTTATAAACTCTCAAACAATATTACAATCCCTACCGGCCTAAATAGTTCACATTTAAAACAAAATAAGGGGAACATTAGAAGTAGTGGAACACTTGTGACCAAAGCATTAGATACAAGTTAATAAAGAATACTAGAATTATGTCACATCATTTCGATAGAACTGGAAGTACCATAAGCCAACAAATAAAGCATCTAGAGAGGCACAAAAGTAAGAGCTTTGGGCTAAGATGCTTTTCATGCACTATTTGTCCTTATTAATCCCCTCCTATATAAGCTCCTTTCACATGAAAATCAATAACACTCACAAATGGATTCAAAGATGATTGCACATAACATGAGCCTAACACCAACTTTAGCTCAGTGGAGGAACCTAAGACTTAAACCAAAACACACTTTTGTAGTTGGAGTTCTTGCAAGTCCTACAGATGATATTTCACAAGAAACATTAAGAAAAACTAATGTATACAAAGATAATTGGTTTGATAAATTAGCTATAAACCATTTATCAAAAAGTGTTCAAGCAGCAACAGGTAATTCATCTCCTTTTCCAATTAGCATAATTCATTTCTAAAACGAGTAATTTTCGTTGTTTACGATCATTTCTGAATCCTCTGCAGGAATCAGTAACAATAAGAGTGGTTTTGATAGCCTTGTTGAGGCAGCTACCGTGGCTTCACACAAATTTAATACTACTCAGCAGCAAGGAGTTATTCTAGATGCACTTGATAGAGCCTTTCCAAAACCAATACTTTCAGTGGTGAGTTCATTACAATTTTGTGTCATCATGTTCCATGTCTTTTTCAAGTTTCAACTATTAATTACTTACCACTTCCAATTTGTTTGGCATGATTAGATATATAAAAATGAAACACTAGTTTTCGTTATTACTTTTCAAGAATCCACTAGATTGTGGAGACTTCCAGGTTCACTAAGGTTCTGTTTGTATAAAGGGAAATGCTAACGTATTGTTCAACTTATTAATTTTTGTGTTGTCATTGCTCTTATTTTGAATGTTTGAGCATAATATACGATATAAAATCTACAATATATAAATTGGTAAATAAAATAATAATAATATATAATATAATGTCGTTAATTACTATGTTTATTTATTTAATATAATATTGTGCATGACGAAGGGCAGATAAGGAGAGTAATGCCACCATCTAAATTAGCAAGGGAATATTTTGCCGTCTTCACCACTATATTCTTTGCTTGGTTACTCGGTCCCTCCGAGGTAAATTACCCAAACTATATTACTTTTATATATGTTGTTAACATACTTGATACTGTTGATTTTAACATGTTTAGATATTTTTGAGTTGAATTAACTTTGGTTATAGAATTGATACATGAACCTCACAATGATTTGAGGTATAACCCGTCAATTTTTTTTAATGATAAATGTTAGTTTTTTTTTTATTATTCGAACCCTAGCTATTTAACTCCTTTAAACCTTATTAACATCAAATAACTATTAATACTAAGAGCAATGCTAACAACCGTTCTAAAAACATTTGATAAGAAATTTAAAATAACTCTTTTTTTTTAGGATATGTGTATTCAACACATAAAAATATAAAAAAAACAACTTTTTTTACATACTCATTCCGTTTCAAAATATAAGCAAAAACCATTTTTTAGATTCATTCATTTAATGATGTAAGTTGTCCATAATATAAACCACATACATCATTAAATTGAATGAACCTAAAAAGTGATTTTTGCTTATATTTTAAAATGGAGGGAGTAAAAATTATCAATATTTTTTATTTTTAAATATTTAACAAATATCTTTAAGAGATTTTTTAGCAAGACCTTAACAATAATTAACTTATAATTTGTAGAGTAAATTACACTCCCCTCCCCTCAAAGATGCTTGAAATACACTCCCCTCCCCTCTTATGTTAAAATATACAATTTCCTCCCTTGAAAAATAAAATTTACACTCCCCTCCCTTATAAGATGCTTGAATTACAACCCCCTCCCTTGATAATTAAATATACATTACACTTTAATCTATTTTAACATAAATAAATATTTTTATGATATATATTAATTTTAAACCACCCTTTAAGAAAAATTAATTCATTTCTTTATAATTTAAATGTTAATGATAATTAAATTTAAATATTTTGCTATTGATTTTATAATTTAGAGTTTAAAATTAACTTTTAAATAACCATGGTTTATTGTCGTTAATAATTTTTCACATATTTTAATTTTATTTTGGCTTGTTTCATATTTTATAATAGGGTTTAAAACTACATGTTAATGAAATTGTGAATAAAAAATAGCAAAAAAATATGTATTCAATTTTTTATTATGTTAAAATAGACCTGCAATACTGTTATTTTCGAAGTGTATTAGATTATTATTTTTTTGCAAGATTATTAAAAATAAAAAAATATATATTGAGGGAGTAAAGTGTAGATTTTAACATAAGAGGGGAGGGGAATGTAATTCAAGCTTTTCTTAGGGGAGGGAAATGTATTTTTCTCTAATATGTTTTGAATAAGAGGGGAGGGGAATGTATATTTTAACATAAGAGGGGAGGGGAGTGTAATTCAAGCATCTTTGAGGGAAGGGGAGTGTAATTTACTCTAATTTGTATGTTGGTGATTAGTCCGGTGACTATATGGCTTCCAATGTTGACCTTTTTTACTCAATAAAGTTAAAGGACCTACCATATTCCAACAGAGCCCTGCCCAACTCTTTTACTAAAGAAAAGAGATTCATTTCAAGAAATATAAATTTCTGTTATTTTTCTGGGGCAATTTATTTTTTTAAACTTTAAAATACTAATTAAATACCCAATTTTCAATGTAATGTTTTTACATTTGATTCACAACAAGTGTTCTAAAAAAACATGTTAGCTTTTTTCTTTTACCTTTTAATCTTTCATCGTTGATGAATCTAAAACATAAATCTCATTAGTTAATTTTACTATGTAAAGGTCAGGGAGTCAGAGATCAACGGAAGAAAAGAAAAAAATGTTGTTCACATTAAAAAATGCAGGTACGTTCAATTTTCTCTAATTAAAATTTTCAATAGAAAATTGTCTGCATTATTCAAGTAGTATTCTGTAAAAATGAGTTCTCTAATGTATAATTGTAACATAAAATTGTAAAATGTTATCTCCATTTTAATCATTCTATTTAAATTGCTCATGTATTTCTAACTCATTTTAAACCATAGAATATCACACTATGTATAAATTTCACATTTTCACTCTTCTCCAACTTAAAGACACCCAACCTAAAGGCACATCATGGTCTCAAACTTGCCCAATTATCTTGTGTTCCACATCTAATTTTGTATTCACACTGTGACTATCATGATTTATGATCATTATCAAAGTTATTGCCAATACCAAATCATTTTTCAATTTACATCCATTATTCTAATGATGACCATTATTATGCTACACATGTAACACTTTTTCTACAAAAAAAAAACACATGTAACACATTGATTCATTTATTAAAAAATTAATTAGCTCAATCATACTAGCTTCTAATTAATCATTTCACCCGAGCAACAAAACATCTTCTCCTCCACTATGTTAAGACTTGTTTAAACAATAACTGTGCAGATTCTTAGAAGAAACAAATTGTGTTGGGATGTGTATTAATCTCTGCAAAATGCCATCTCAATTGTTCATAAAGGACTCGTTTGGTATGCCAGTCAATATGGTCCCAAGTAAGTATTCCAATCAAAATATTCATGGCCACAAATTCATGAATAAGTATAGTTCTATCTACCTTTGCATACACCAATTTAATTACTATTTACTAGTAAGCAGTCAAATTAGTTTTTGAAAGATACATACGATACCATACACAAAAGTGCATACGATACCTTTTGACCGCAACCACCTGACCAATACAACAACCCTTGATAAAGAACACCTCGTCGAGCTAAATTATTCGTAGTTGGAAGTCTTTTATTCAGCAACCGTCAAACAAAAATAGAAACTTTTAGAGGGACCGTCTTGTTCCAAACGATGTCAGTGAATGGCTCTTGAGGTTCCTATTCATTAGAAGTCAATAAGTTGTACACGCCTTTTACTGAATATCTTTGAAAAAGGTCTAATTTCCAGACCCCAAGTATCCAAAATAGAATCATGCAAAAAATGTGAACCAACAAAGAACAAAATTCCACCAATATATCCTCCTCCCACGCAAACAACCCCCTCTTTCATCTCCACCCCCCACCATTAACCCCCCAACCTAACCTTCTCATTTCCGCCACAGAAATGTTAGTATCGATATGAGGATGTGCATTGTTATATGTGAACGCTTAAATGATTATAATGTAGAGTTGTGAATTGTGATCATAGAAGTATTTCTCAATTTCAACAACCACTCTTTAATTTAATAATTTTCCCAGTGCAAAAACTTTGGCAAGACATTATATTAAGGAACCCACTTTGAGAGGCTTGATTTCAGTCTTGTAGCTTCTTTTATGGGGGTGCCGCAAAAATGGAAAAGGAAAGACCCCATTCTCTACGTGCACATTTCTCAAAGTGCAAAAAGTGACGCATATAGGTCCCGGAAACGAAACGAAATGAAAAAGATCATTGCTCTCATCAATTCAATAATATGGCCAATTTATATACACTTTGTGAATTTTCTTAGGGACACACACTTAGTGTTTGATTTCACGGTGGGTTAAACAAAATCATCAAATGGACACCCTTATTTTGTTGAAATTAATATGTTTGAATTTCTAGTAAGTTTGGTCAGCCTCCGCCATTATATCAAAGTTACACTTTAAAACTTCAATTAAAATCACAGTGTACTCATGGAGTCGGGATGAGTACAAGATTTATGATCCTCTCTTTTATGGTGGCTTGAGGAGCCTTAGATTGAAGGAGACTTTACTGGTATTTTGAGTATTAATTCGATTGAGGTTTCTCTAGTCCTACATATCCCTAAACGTCTTAGGAAATCAAAGCTACATAGTCCTCTATTTGGTAGTGTGGGGTTGGAAGAAGTGAATGAATTATGACATCTAACCTCTTATGTATACAGTTGGTCACATGAGTAGTGGGGTGTAGAGGTTTTGATGGACAGTAGAGGAGTTGGGGGATCATGGGATCTACCTCTACTCCACCTCTCTAGACCGAGTTAAATACATGTGTGTTTCATGTGGGGACTTAGTCAAAGCGCAACATGTATCCTAACTCATCGTCGGATAAGGGTAGACAAACCCGCTTCTTTTTAAGTCATGTTCAATGACCCTTTACCGAGACATGCTTTAAATGTGTTCATCTCGTCCAATAGTGACTCACAATAATTCAATCTAGTCTTTAGATGCTGAGACATGCTTTCAATGTGTTCATCTTGTCCAATAGTGACTCACTAAAATTCAATTTAGTCTTTAGATATTGAATAGGACGGTACATATAGCCCAATAATATTATCCACACAATATCACTGTGATTTTGTAAAATCCAACATCATTCTAAACATAGCTTTTGCAAATTCATAACGACTCACTATAATTTTAACAAAGTTACAATGATGCCAAATAAATAATTAGCTTGCCAGTTGCAAATAGACCTAACTAGCATCCACAATGGAGATACCTATTTTTGGATACTTAAATGGGTCTCACATGTACACATCACTCATTTATAATTTTTTAATAGTAATACCTAATAGTAACTCATTTATCAATACATTTTAATTTTTTTAATATTAAAAAAGTGTGGGTCAAACTTAAGATTGGGGGTCTTAACTCTTAAGTGAGACCCCAAGTTTTATAAGACCCCGAAATTTTTTCTCCCCAATGGAGTGCCTAATAGGTAGCGGGTCTTAAAAGGTTAAGACTCTCCCATTGAAGATGATCTAAGAAATAAATAGTTAGTGTGCCAAACATTAAATTCTGGATAGAGCACAAATAGAACAATATCAATCCAAATTAAGGCTAAGACCTTAACTAGCTTCTTGAAAAAGCACCATGTCAAAACGCTTCTTTGACCAAAAGTTTCATCTTATTGCAATATAATTAAAGTTACCAATTTGTTCCAATTTATTACTTCAAAAGCGGATATCATTAATTTTATTTTTTTGGTCAAAGATTAAATTCACTTTTTTTAGTCAAAAATAAAACTTCGGATCCATATCAAAATAGAAAAACTATCAATTCAAAATTAAGACTAAAATTTAATACTTTAATTTCCAAAGGTTGCATCTTTATACATTGGAAATTACACCTACTCAAATCTATATAAATGAACACACACCCCATATACTCACAAATCAACCATTGTTGTATTCTTCAAAAACCATACCTACATAATTATTTTCATCTTCTTATCCAAAACCATAACCATGGCAAGAGATAACAGTGACATATTCTCTTTGTTACCAAAATCACTTCTTTTTGAAATCATCACTATCCTACTCTTAGCCGTTGTAGCATGTATCCTTAACAAAAAGTGGTTAAGGATATGACAATTTGGTGACAAAATCTACTTCAATGAAAACCTTTTTGTCGATTCAACTTCAGATGAAATCAAACAAGCACAAAGAGAAGTTTTCAACAACTTCATCACAAATTGGATTGCACACTTCACCAGCCGTCACATCAACAAATGTTCTTTCACGGTTTTGAACCCTCAAACTTGTGGGGAAACAATCGAATGGTTTGTTGCTTTCGCGACACAACGAGGTATGAAAGATTTAACTCTTGATTTATTTGATCCTATATGGTATGAGAGCGATTTGGATGATAAACATGTGTTATTCCAATTGCCAACACATTTTTATCAACTAGGATCATTGCTTGAATCACTAAAATTGTATTCATGTGGTTTTGATATGCCAATTTTTCTTAAATTTAGTGCACTAAAAAACGTTTCTTTAGGTTTGAGATTGAAATTCAGATCGATACTCCCAATTTATTTATCACGTTGTAAGACTATTGAGAGTTCGAGTCTAACTAGGTGTTGAAATTTGGTGGATTTTGATTTTAAGATATTGTACTTGTTGGTTTAAAAATATTTGGTGATTTGTGAAATGATTTGATGCACTAGCTTTAAAGGAAGCTAGTTAAGATCAAATTAGGGCATTTAATTCGCTGCATCTAATTTGATGCACTACCAATCTTTTTAATCCAAGTCATACAGTATCTTCCAAATCAAAGTCCACTAAATTCCAACACCTCTTAAGACTCAAAATCTCAATAGTCTTACAAGTTGATAACAAAGTTTTGAGAGTATCGATGTGAACTTCAATCCAACCTAAAGAAATGTCTTTGAGTGCATCAAAGTTAAGAAAATCTGGCATATCAAAATCACATGAATACAGTTTTAGTGATTTTAGGAATAGTCCGAGTTGATAAACATGCATTGGCAATTCGAACAATGCATGTTTATCATCTAAATCGTTCTAGTCCCATTTAGGATATGATAAATCAAGAGTTAAATCTTTCACACCGTATTGTATCACGAAAGCAACATAACATTTGATTGTTTCCCAGCAAGTTTGAGGGTTCGAAACCATGAAAGAAAATGTGTTAATGCAACAACTAGTGAAGTGTACAATCCAATTAGTGATGAAGTTGATGAAAACTTCTCTTTGTGCTTGTTTGATTTCATCCGAAGTTGAATTGACAAAAAGGTTTTCGTTAAAGTCAATGTTGTTACTAGATTGTCATATCCTTAACCACTTTTTATTAAGGATACATGTTGCAGCGGCTATGAGTAAGATAGAAATGATTGTAAAATGTGATTCTGGTAACATGGGGAATATGTCATCGTTATCTCTTGCAACAAACTTCAATTGCATTTCTTTTTTCACTTTTATATATATATATATATATATATATATATATATATATATACACACACACACATATATACATACACAATTTGGTTGCTACACCGTCTTTTGATTTACAGATTTTGATGACATGAGTTGTGAGATGGTATTTGGCCAGGAACCCCCAACATCAACTGATGATCCAGCACTCAAGCAACCCTGCTATAAACTTTGTAAGATATTTATTTTGAGAATATTGCTTACATTTATTTACATGCCAATTATTCTTAAGCCTTCAAAATTTAGCAAACTTAGTAAAATGGAAGAGAGAAAAAACGTGACTCCAGATTATTACTGCACTTCCTCATAGACATGCTACTGGAAGAGGAATACTAGATTTGATTGCACTCTACTAGTGTCATAGTAGTTTAAGATGCTATGTGAAAAATTAACGCAAAAGATAATAGAGTGGAAGTGTACAGAAGAATAATGTGACTAACATAATCTCTTCACATATCATGCAGGCAAGGCTAAGAAAAACCATGCAACTAAGTGTCTTAGTTGATGCAACAGGTATGGAAATAGTAATTATAAAAAATATCAATCTATTTCTTGAAGAAAAAAAATCATTTTAAATGGACCATGTACATTTTTTTTTGGAAAGAAATGGACCATGGACATATTATCTCGTTCATCAACAATTAATTTCATATATTTTGTTCGAACAAACCATCGATTTAATCTTTATTACTCTCTGTCCAATTTAATTCCTATTTTTAAGATACTATGGATGTGTTATATTGAATTTTCATATACTTTTTAGAGTGTGCTTCCATGGTGTAATTGAAAATTTTAGGGAATTCAAATACCTCAATTGAATTTCTTTGGTTTTTAATTTTTTGTTAGCAGAGAGTGATTTTTTTTTGGACCTTGTTAGGAGAGAGTGATACAAATAAAATTCTTCATTCTTAAAATTTTTCTGAAAATTTGAAAAACTTTGGAAGTTTGGGGATACAAATATAAAAATACATGAGAGTTGGGTAACTAAACCAATTTGCTTTAAAAGATAAGAAGTTGAAGATTCTGAGTTTAAACATGGACGAAGAAAAAAACTAATTACTAACATTTGTTATTCAATTTTTTATTTTATAAAAATACAAATTTTAAAAGTGATCCAAAATTGAAATTTTAAGAGTTGAGAGAACATTTTCGAAATATGAAAAATAAGGACCACTTTACAAATTTTAAGTGACCCTTGTTAAAAAATAAATAAATTAAGGGACCAATTCACATTTTTTTTAAGCGACCAATTCACATATTTTAAAAATTTATACGGATCAATTTATAATTTTTAAAACTCATAGGAACCAGTTTTTAAAATTTGAAAAATACAGGGATCAATTTCCAAAATAAAAAAAATAAATAGGAAGGAATTTCTAATCTTTTGAAATATATAGAAATCAATTTGAGATTCATGTGGAGAAGTAATTTTGAATTCTTAGTTTTTAATCATGCATATGTAACTTAGTTGATGAGTTAAGAGATGTTGAAAGAGTTTGAAGGAGGAGGTCTCGGATTCGATCCCGATGACTAACATAACTACTAACATTGCTGTATTTGCTTCTAATAATATAAAAAAATATTAGTGTTTAACTGAAGATTTCATTTACTTGTAGGCTTTCAGGCCAGCGGGGGGTGGAACAAATGTGTCCCCCCACCTTTGTGTGCTACCAAAGGAAATAACAAGTTCAATGCAATCTAAGCCAATGATTTTCTTCTGAAGTGGATTTTCATCACTTCATTAGTTTTAAAGTTCATAAAGCGCTCAAGTATTTTAGTGTCAAAGGAATTGTTTACCACTATCAATTCATATAATGTTACATCACAGGATGATTATTTGTTATTTGAGCTCCCACTCACCCTAAAGAAAATAGAGTTTTTTTGAATGGCCTAAAGAGAAGAGAGTGACTGTTGATTACTTACTAGGGTGCATTTAGTTTGGACCACCAATAGTTTGGGTCCAACTTGGACCATTAAAATGACCTACTATAGAAGGTTTAAAAAGCAACCCTACACACAGCAAAAAAACATAGGAACAAATCCTCTTTTCAGTAAAGTTAATAAAAACAAATAAAAAAACCATGTTTCTCTTCTTTCTTTTTTTGAAATAAAAACCATGTTTCTCCTTTTGGTTGTTGTGTTTTTGCTTATATCATTGATTTAAGCCCATCAAAACTCAAAATCATTTCTGCAAATCCAATGTCCCGTTGTTGGTCCTGCAAACTTGATAATTTCCTTCGGTATACCTTTTTTCAGCACCATGTGTAGCTTCTTCTTCTTCGATTTCAAATTCTAAAGATATGTTTTAAGTTTTAACTGTGACATTTGTAACCTAAGGTATTTCAATCCTTGGTTATAGTTGTTAATCAATAACCCATTTCAGTCTCAAAATCTTTCCTAAACTGTCAAGGATTACTGCTCGTGCCACAACACAAATCGGACTCTAAACTGTCATGGAAATCTGGATTTCTTATCCACGGTTGTCTGGAGTAAATTTTACTAGAGGATGCCATTAAAATGTTTTTGAAGAAAAAAATTAACCACAAGATTTATTTGAACAAAAAAGCAACTTTAACAAATTGAAGCCAAAGGTTAAGTTTTGGTTAGAAAACTTACTAAAGTAATCGTAGGATTTTGGTTAATCTTGAGTCCTTTGAGACCTATTAAATGTTTACTAATAAGTTAGATGTTAAGTTTATTTTAATTTGTTAATTTATGGACAAATTTTAACAATTCAACAGAGCCCAGCATTCTGCCAAGAAAACAAAATGACAGAGAAATGATTTAGTGCAACCAACTACATGTGAGCATGAGAGAGGAAGCAACTTGCATCTCAGGTTTCCTACCTTTAATCTACACCATTGGACTTTTTTTATAACAAATCAATGGCTTACATTCAATGGTCCAAGTTGGACCCATCTTTTTAGTGGTCCAAATTAAACTTTGCCTACTTACTATATTACAAAAAAAAAAAGGTTATTTACAATATTTCTCAACACTTACTAAAATAAGGGTAACCACTTTATTTCAAGAATTCATCCTCTAACAATTCTTGAAGATGAATTACTATATATGGAAAAGATGACAACTTCTCTATGGTTTTGATTATAGTAGTAGAGGAAAGTGTCTCGCTTCTATGAACGTGATATAATAGGCAATTCACGAGATATTCTCTAACATATACTTTTTTTTTTGAAGGAAACATATACTTTTTTTTTATCTCACTTGATAACAAATATCATTGTGTTTGAAAGAAATATGAAGTTCTTCACTTTGCGGGTGACACTTTGACCTTCACATTTCACAACATATTCATATCCTAGCTTAAATAAAAAGTTATTCCTCCATAAAAGGTGTAGTTAACCATGCAATTTTTTTATTAAGTTTTCATTGTTAAGACTCTTCAATAGTAGTAGATTTAAATTGTCTCGTCTATCAAGAGTCGGGATCGGGATCCAACTCGAGTTTTGTGGATCGGAAAAAGTACCTCAACCCCTCATTGGAGAAACAGGGAAATGTCGAGTCCAAATCATCCATGGGCCACAACCCAGCGAACCAGGCCCTTATGTGTAAAAACAAACCTTTCAAGAGCCTTAATGACAATGACGTTCTCAATAGTCAAAGGTACAACCTTTCAAAGTGTGCTTATTTAGGGTATGTTAGGTAAGGTCGTGAAACTAGCTTATAAACTCGCATAACAAAAATTTACACTTGAAATACGAATGATTTTCGTCAAACAACTATCCCCATCGAGACAAGCTTTAATTTCAACAATTTCTACAAGAGTTTACCAAAATTACACAATGTATTTTGAATAAGAGTGATGGAATATGCATCTCTATTGTCCCATATGGAGAAAATGTAAGTACTGAAAGGAACAAAATAACATTTCAAAGTAAAAAAAGAAGGAGTGATAATTTTTTTTGTACAGATAGTTGAAATGACAATTATCATTAAAAACTCAAATACATAAGTGGAATAGCAGGGTTTGAACGACGTCTGACCTAGTGATTTTTTTTTTGGTCAAGTAGCCTAGTGGCGTATAGTGACTAGAATTCACCTAGTGATTTTTACTAGATAAACCGGAATTTATGGACAAAAAAAAAGGAGTGATTTTATCAAAAGAAAAAAGGAAACAAATGGAGTGAAATAAATCCATTAATAATGTTCAATCATATATTAAACAAAAAAAAAATTCAAATAATACTCTTCCTTTTTTTTTCTTTCAAAAATCAAGTAAAACTCAAAGAATTCAGCTCTTCTTCCAACAGTTTTTGCTCACTTCCAACTGAAAAGACGTAAATACCCCTACATGATTCAAGTCACACTATGTGAGTTAACTCACACTAGTTATAAATCCTAAGTGAGTTAACTCAAGTAGACTGCGTGACTTAAGTCACACAGGGTATTTATGTCTTTTCAGCTGGGAGCAAGCAACTCATTAACAACGTCCAAATGTTTGGTAAAAATTATATAATATTTTAAAGTATCATTCTTTTTCCTCAAATGTTTAGTAAGAATTATAATATTTCAAAAAAACAGTAAAAATAAAAAGGCATGCTTAATATATTTTAAAATTTAGTTTGTTTTGTATCAAATAAACCATCGAATTAGTCTTTAAATTTAAATTTATAGGACGCTCTTAAATAGGTTCGTGACCTTATGACAATTTCAAAAAGGTTTTTAACTCTGTCAAATTTTACTTGTACTAGTCATCCAAAGAATATGTCATAGACTAATTTGACATTGATAGGATAATCTTAAGGACCAAGATAGTAAGTTATTAAAATATATAGACTAGATCGATAATAACTGGTTAATTATATAGAACAAAATGACAGTTTAATAGAGTTAGTAACCTTATTGAAATACACATAATCTCATAGACATGTTTGAGAGTATTCTACAAAGTTACCAAATAATTTGTTGGTTTGGTATCTATAATTAATGGTGGTACATTGGTAAAGATGTGTATATTTTTTACGTGTAATAAGTTTTTTTTTTTTTTTTTTTTAGAAAACGTGTAATAAGTTATTCGTATAATTTTTATTTGAAGAGCTTTCGGTGCATAATTATGGGTTCAAACTTGTGTCTTACCGTATCAAATATCCCTAAGTTGTAGTTACAGGACTAGGATTGTTGCTATTATTTTCTTTACTAATGTTTATATTGCTTTATTTTTTTTACTTTTTGCTTTTTTTTATCGCACTAACGTTTGAAAATTATGAACGGTATTTTTTTATGAAATTTTAATTTTGATTAAAAGTAAAAACATAAATGTTTTGTTGCTTTCAAATTATAACAATTCAAACTAACCATGATTATCTTTTTCAATGAAACCAACAATATAACAAAAAAAAAATATAATCTAAATTCTTTTTTTTTTAATGACACCAACCACAATCTTTATTATAGAAAAAGTTATTGTTTAATATTTAATAAAAAAGTAAGTATAGATACATTCATATATTTTGTTCCACTTTTTAAATGATAAAGGAAAAAATTGGACATTTGTATTTGTTACACTTTTATTTTAATATTTAAATTTATTCTTATTTATTTGTTACATGTATTATTTATATTGAAAATCAGGGACATTTTTAGAAAGATAAAAAGTCAGCCCAAAAAAGTTGAAAGGGTTGTTTTCTTTATATATAGTATAGATTATGTTTATATTGTTTTATTAGATGTCGGGTAAATAATTAGTGTTTAGGTAAATAATATCGTCAGTCACCACCTTCATTGGCGACCACCGCCAAAGTCTTTCTTCGGCCACCAATCATCATCTTCCATCGCTGACAATCATTACCATTGTCATCCTCCATAACCAACCAACCACAACCACGGTCTTTTGTTTAGATATTTTTTTTCGACGCCGTCGTTGATGAGAACTATTGTCGTTTGTTCATATCTGTTTTTCCGTCGCCGATGAGAAATTAGATGAAGAAGAGAAAGAGAAATTCGTTGGTGAGTGCAGATTTATCAACGTCGTCTCTGATGAAAACCACTGTCGTTTGTTCATATTTGCTTTTCCGGCGCCGGTGAGAAATTACAATCAGAAGAGAAAGAGAAATCGATGGTAGTGGAGAAAGAGAGAGAACGCATGTGAGAGAAGAGCAAGAGAGAGGAACAGAAATGCAAAATGACGAAATTACCCCTATCATATTAAAAAAAAACGCCACATCGTAGTGGTACATCCACCTAAGGATGTCTATGTATAACCACTCAAAATAAAATGATGTTGCTCTTTAATTTTCTTCATTTGAAATTCAAAATTTTAATACATTGTATTAGCTAATATTTTTTTATGTATTATTAGCGTTTTAACAGACACTATGTATCCGTTTGTCCGCTCTTTTCATTGTGATAATGTGTATAATTTACGAATAATATTTTTTAAAAATTTTATTTTGATTTTAATTAAAATTATATATTTGCTAATATTTTTTATGTATCACTAGCGTTTAAACAGACACTCTGTTTCCATCTATCCGCTCTTTTCATTGTGATAATGCGAATAGTTTACGAACAATAATTTTTATAAATTTTATTTTGATTTTGATTAAAAGTATAGGTACAACTAATAGAGAAGGCATAGACTTTTTTATAAGCTTGTTTAGCTTAAAAAGTCAGGTCACATGCCATTCAAAAAGTCTCTTAGACCTATTAGGCTAACCTATTTAAATAAATATGAATACAATTTTAGTGATTCGAGGAATAGTCCGAGTTGATAAACATGCATTGGCAATTCGATCAACGCATGTTTATCATCCAAATCGTTATAGTTCCATTTAGGATCTGAGAAATCAAGAGTTAAATATTTCACACCACGTTGTATTGCGAAAGCAACACAACGTTTGATTGTTTCCCAACAAGTTTGAGGGTTTAAAACCATGAGAGAAAATCTGTTAATGCAACGACTGGTGAAGTGTGCAATCCAATTTGTGATGAAGTTGATGAAAACTTCTCTTTGTGCTTGTTTGATTTCATTCGAAGTTGAATCGGCAAAAAGGTTTTCGTTGAAGCCGATGTTGTTACCAGATTGTCATATCTTTAACCACTTTTTGTTAAGGATAAATGTTGCAGCAACTATTAATAGGATAGAAATGATTGCAAGATGTGATTCTGGTAACAAATGGAATATTTCATTGTTATCACTTTAAATAAACTTCAATTGCATTTCTTTTTTCACTTAAATTTGAATGAAGATATATACAATTTGGTTGTTACACTATCTTTTGATTTACAGATTTTGATGACATGAGTTGTTAGATGATATTTGGCCAGGAAACCCCAACATCAACGGATGGTCCAGCACTCAAGCAACCCCTGCTATAAACTTTGTAAGATGCTTATTTTGAGAATACTGCTTACATTTATTTACATGCCAATTATTCTTAAGCCTTCAAAATTTAGCCAACTTAGTAAAATAGAAGAGAAAAAAAATGTGATTCCTGATTATTACTGGACTTTCTCATAGACATGCTACTGTCAGAGGAATACTAGATTTGATTGCACTCTACTGAAGTGTCATAGTGGTTTAAGATACTTTGTGAAAAATTAATGCAAAAGATAATAGAGTGGAAGAGTACAGAAGAATAATGTGACTACCATAATCTCTTTATATATCATGCAGGCAAGGCTAAGAAAAACCATGCAACTAAGCGTCTTAGTTAATCCAACAGGTATGAAAATAGTAATTACAAAAATTATTATTTTATTTCTTAAAAAAAATAAATCATTCTATAAGCATTAGCTAAATGGACCATGGACATATTATATCGTTCATCAACAATTAATTTCATATATTTTTTTCGAACAAACCATCTATTTAATCTTTAGAGTATTACTCTGTCCATTTTAATTCCTATTGTTTTTTTTTTCGACAGAAATTTTAATTCCTATTGTTAAGATACTATGGATTTGTTATATTGAATTTTCATATACTTTAGAGTGTGCTTCGATGGTTTAATTGAAAATTTTAGAGAATTCAAATGCCTCAATTGAATTTCTTTGGTTTTTAATTTTTTGTTAGGAGAGATTGATGGAATTCTTCATTCTTAAAATTTGTTTGAAAATTTGAATAAACTTTGGATGTTTGGGGATACAAATATAAAAATACATGAGAGTTGGGTTACTAAACTAATTTGCTTTAAGAGATAAGAAGTTAAGATTTTGAGTTTAAATTAAACATGGACGAAAGAAAAAAAAATTAATTACTAATATTTTTCATTCAATTTTTTATTTTATTTTATTTGATAAAAATACAATTTCTAAAAGTGATCCAAAATTGAAATTTTAAGAGTTGAGAGACCATTTTCGAAATTTGAAAAATAAGGACCACTTTACAAATGATTTTAAGTGACCCTTGTTAAAAAATAAATAATTTAAGGGACCAATTCACATTTTTTTAAGCGACAAATTCACATATTTTAAAAATTTATATAGATTAATTTGAAATTTTTGAAAACGCACAGGGACCAACTTTTAAAATTTAAAAAAATACAGGGATCAATTCCAAAATTAAAAAATAAATAGGGAGGAATTTATTTCTAGTTGTTTGAAATATATAGAAACCAATTTAAGATTAATTTGGAGAAGTAATTTTAAATTCTTAGTTTTTAGATCCTGCATAGGTAACTTGGTTGATGAACTAAACGTTGAAAGAGTTGGAAGGAAGAGGTCTCCGATTCGATCCCCGATAACTAACATAACTACTAATATTTCTATTATTTGCTTGTAATAAAATAAAAAATTATTAGTGTTTAGGTTCTACTTGAAATTATCCCAATTTAGTTTTGACAAGATACTTCTTAAAATCTCTTCATTTTAAAAAGTCTTCAAATTTATATTCCACACAATAGTTTTTTCTTTGAAAATTTGAATAACTATCCAATTATCAATTAAATATATGTTTGTTATAAGAACAAAAAAAATGAAGTTTTTAGTAACAAGAAAGTGGTATAAAAAATCTTTAAAGAGTATTTAAAGGACACTCGTTAACATTTCCATTTTTAAATGCAATTTCTTATTATTCAAATTTTAATTTCATCTTCCTTTCATTCACAATTTTTTTCCTCATTTCTTTTTATGTAAAAGAGTATTTTTCATTCTCAAAATTTGCATCTCATTTCTTTTTATCTAAATAGTTTCCTTTTATACAAGTGTATGGTTATGTTTCCATGACAAAGTAAAAAGTATCAAAATTAAACTTATTCTTCCATTATTATCCCAATGATTTCTTACTATGCAACCTTCCTTGCATTTTTACAAGAAATTTATATTAGAACGAGGTTCACCTTGATAAATCTTTAACGAAGATAATTGTATCTATAAAGTTTTGTCTAAAATGTATCAATCATTCAATTATTCAACTATATGACATATTTTCACATAAACTTATTTTAAATGATTTTTGCCACGGGCTATCAGCGGTATCCAACTAAATATTAAGGTATCTAAGAATTTACCTAAATCTTTATGTACATGCTAAAAACAATAAACCATAGTCCGCAAATGATGCCAAATAAGTAAGTAGTTCCCATTGGCAATTAGTTCATTCATCATACAGCAAAGGACCCCAAAGAAGGAGACAAGGCGTGAAGAAACAACAGTAACCAATAGAGCCATACCAATGGACAAATTTATTGAATTCTTAAGGCAGAGACATGCATGTGCCACTGGACTGCCAGTGTCCAGTTTACTTACCCACTTATCTTTCACACATGACACATGCATGGTTAAGTCTATATATGTGACCTTTTTTGTGATTAAAAAAACACGAACCATCTTCCTTCTTTTTGAATGTATAGTTTCTTTCAGTGCCTAAAGATAGATATCATGAATTGATTGTTGAGAAATGATTGTCCATTCAATAGACAAAGAACCTTAATCCTTGGATTTTGATAGGGATGGCAAACTAAGACCAAAAAGAGATACACGGTGGAAGATAGAGATTGGTAACTTGGTAAGGAAAGATGCAGACTAATAATAAGTTTTTTAAATGAGAATGGAAAAAAAAATGAACAATCTCATCTTAAAAAAAAAAAACTTGGGTTTGTCCGGTGACATTCACTTAGGATCTGGGAGTCTGTATCTCCTCAAGGTCTCAGGTACATTCTTTCCGTTGTCAATTTGAGTTGGCTAATTTAGCTGCTTCTTCAGAAGAAGAAAAAATCCCATCCTAAAAAATTTGAGACTTAAATCCATATATCTATATGAATGTGTTTTTTTTCTTTTGCTCGCATTTTTATAAGTTTGCACATATGTTGTGTTGTTAATTCATCCAGTGACGAGAACATAAATGGGAAAAATTAACCTTTTACTAAAAAGTCAAATTAGTCCTTGTATGAGCCAAAACCGTCTCCATTATCATTTATATTTCTTAACCTAACTCTTATTCATTGTGACTTTATTCCTCACATCATCTCCAAATTCATTTATATTGAGTTGGAGTCCATGCAATCAAGCCATTACCCTCTACGTAGGTGTGCCACAATGTAACTTAAAGAGAAATGTTTCTTGGACACATTTTTTGGTGTCACACTAGTCATTAGTTATTATTATTATTTCATACAATTGTGTTAATTTGGTGACATGACAAGTAACTATAAGATAGAGAACTAATTAAAATATCTGAACTGAACAGTTTATTTACAATTATCTAGTACTGCATTATCTCTTAATTTGGTGACATGACAAGTAACTAAGATAGAGATGTGGTAGACCGACATAATGAATGAAAATGTTACACATCATAAATGTTGAGGCTTTACAAGATGATTAAGTTACAGACTAAATTTTCTCAAAAAAAAAAAAAAGTTACAGACTAAATTGTCTCAATTTATTTTTGTCAACAAGGACTAAAAATTGTTATAGGACGTTTTTATGAGAAACTTTTTTTTTTTTTTTAAGAAATACAAGAGGCAAGACAAATTGCAATCATTGTTGTTTTCATATGACCAAAAATCCGATTACTTCATTGTTTCTAAATCATCCAAATAACCTACAAACTTTCTCTTTCCGCTTGTCCGAAAACTTGTAGACCGAAAAATTGCTGAGCATGAAATTTGGCAGAAGTGGAAAACACAAATGACATGCCCAACAATGAAAAATAGCACCCCATACACTAAAAATCCAAAATGGATTCATCATCATTTCTGTTTCTACGATTCCAAGTGAGTTAAGAGATGCTAATATTTGTCTATTTTTAAATATGTTTAAGTATGTATGCCTTCAAGCTATATTATAATATGGCTATTGTTTGTTTAATCTTAACTCGTTTAAATTTTATATGATAACCGCTGAATATTAAGTTTGGATGATATTATGAGTCATGTTCTATTTTATCATATTATGTTCTATTTTGTTAAATATTATGGTTTTTTTTAACAAGTTAGATACTCTCTCTGTCCCTTAATATAACCTCCTTTGTATTTTTCATATTTCTTAAAAAAAGTTGTCAGTGTAATTAATGTGTATATTTTGTGTGTTAATATTACCAAATTGTCCTTTGTCTGTATGTGTATTAAATTTGACTTTTCAAATTTCAAGACAAGTTAGTAGTATTGATTAGGGGTATGTTTAGAAAAAAAGTAATAAATGCATCTAGTGAAAAGGGATTTACATTTAGGGACAAAAATAAAATCAAATTGGTGCTTAGATATAGGGACGAAGGGAGTATTATGTTAAGAAAGTGTATATGTTACAAAATCTGGTCATCCATTGCTTTAATTCGGATAGTATAAATTGAAAATAGTTTACCCGTTGGGATTATAAAATCTGAAACCTATTAATATATTGATTCTCAGACCGAGTAAAAACTTGTGGAGTGGAGGTTTGATACAATTCAGATTATGAAATTTGAACCACTCAAGTACAGGTTTTTTTACGACCCACAAGTCACAAAAACTTCTATAAATTGGTGTATTGTGTTTCCTTTTGCATTTCACACCTCAAAAGAATGAACACTTATCAAGTAAAAATGAACATGAACCAAATTGCACTTTGCTGCAAAAAGGGGAAACCCTATCTATTTAGGTCTTTTTTTTTTTTGTTCAAATTTAGGTCCATTGTTAATGTTACAGACTTAAAGAATCCACTTGACCAAATTAATGGTTTTGTTGCAACCATAGCGACACAGGAAATATGGCCATTTGTTAAGCTTTATCGTCCAAAGAGCAATTCAGATTGACGTGTTCAGATCATCCAGATGAAAGTCCAGAGCGAAAATGGCATGAGAACTACCTCATATTTGGTTAATATAGTTTGAAGGGACTTATCGAGTTAGACATTAGCTTGGTGATATTTGTTCATGCTATTATGACAAGTTTGATTCATCTAATGACATGAAGAAATTGAGACGTGCTATTAATGACGTTTGTTTGACTGATCCACGATCATGTTTGTGTTTAATTATGTTGTCGTAATTATTATTGTTGTTATATTACATTGTTGTATTAAGCTGATAATGATGTTGATGAGTTATGTTGTTGCGGTTATGGTAGAATGCGATTTAATGTAAAAGAAAACTGAAAATACACGTTTTGGGTTATAAAATTTTAACAGCTAAAATAAGAATTTTAGAAGGCATGCTAGAGTATGTAGCCAGAAGAAATTCTCAAATATAAACTTCGAGCATAAAAGGACAGAAAATTGCTTTTTTGATAATGAATACTTCTTATTGACACAAGTAAATGACACTTTACCCCAGCGGCAGTTAACAACTGTTAGCTTAAGCGCCGGCAGTTAACTGCCGCTGGCTCCTCCAGTTGTTAACTGCCTCTGGTTTTGCTGTTTTTTATTATGATTTTACGTGTTTCGGTCGAAAAATCAAAATAAATCGAAACTTATTCAGAATTCTACGAAACTTTACAGACACCTCTATAAAAATACATATAGATGATGTGAAAAGTTTCGTAACATTCCGAATAAGTCTCGATTTTTTTTATTTTTTCGACTGAAACGCGCAAATTCGCTATTGAAAAATTTAAAAAAAAAAACGACACTTATTCGGAATGTTACGAAACTTTGCACATCATCTATATGTATTTTATAGAGGTGTCTATAAAGTTTCGTAGCATCTCGACTAAGTCTCGATTTATTTTGATTTTTTGACCAAACCATGCAAAATCGCAATTTTTTCAAGTGTGAGTCCGAAAAAGTGTCTTAGAGGTTAAACTTTTTAACGCTTTTTTATACTCATGTTTAGAACAAAAAATAACATCTCCGACAAAAAATTTGAATTTTTCGACAAGGGATGAATTAAATATGAATTTTTAACGCGCCTAAAATTTAAGACACAAAAACATCAAAACGCCGATCTAGAAATTGAATTTTGATCTGGTTTTTTGCAGACAGCTCGAAAAAAAATATATAGAGGGTCTGTAAAGTTTCGTAGAATTCTGAATAAGTTTCGACTTATTTTGATTTTTCGACCGAAACGCGTAAAATCATAATAAAAAACAGCAAAGTCAGAGACAATTAACTGCCTCTGGAGGAGCCAGCGGCAATTAACTGCCAGTGTTTAGGCTAACGGTTGTTAACTACCGCTGAGTGTAAAAGCGTCATTTACTTGTGTCAATAGAAAGTATTCATTATAAAAAAAGCAATTTTGAAAAATACATGGTCCACTAGGCCCACTTATAGAGAAAAGGGCTCTGGAATCCGCTACTCCAGTACTGGCTGCTGCTTAGGTAGCTCCCAAATTTATCACAGCCCCACCATGACTGAAATATTGCTGCATCGTATAACACTTTAGACATTTCATGGTCAAGGACTTGGTGATATTGCACATGATAGATTTCAGAAACGTATGCATTCAGAATTGTACCACACCTATCATCCTATAATTGAGGAAATAAAAAAAATTAAGAAACTGTGGATTATCTATTCTGCAACGTCCTTAATTGTTCTGATCATATACTACTTTTAAGAACCAACAAATGGGATTAGATGAAATGTTGCAATCAAGTTGTTAATGTAACTATTTTGTATAACTAATTAAGTAACCAATTAAACTACAATGGCCCAGTAATAGTACACTTCCTAGTCCCTTCATTCAACTGTATTTTTCGTCATATTCTCTTAAATGACCGCACAATTATTAATCATGTCTTAAGTGTGGGAATGGAATGAAAATTTGTTTATCGTAAGCATAACAAAAGTAGTAATACTACATCACCCAAGTAATATACTAATTAATTTTGGATGTTCCATTTTCAATCATGATGACACTTATATGATCATATGAATATCTATCTAACCATGTGCAATTGCATTCATGATAATTCAATAAGGCTGTTAGTGACATGACATTTATTGAAAGCACAAGGGTATTTGAATATGTGGCAGACTGATAAGGTAAGGAATAGTATAAAGAAAGACATGAAGAGTAGGTACTATTGATAGTTGAGACATAGGACCCAAACCATTGATACTTCCTTATCTAAGTTTGTTCATTGCATATTTTGATTATTTTCCATTCAAAAATTATAGACATTCAACCATTTTCATTGAAGTCCCGAAACTGGACAAGACCAACTTAGTAGGCATGGTCTATAGGTAACAAAGTTTGATCTCCATGAAGGGTAGGCAACAAAAAAAATTCAATTATCCGTTATCGTTTGTCAGAAAAACATAACTGAACTACTGATACTACTACTATGTTCATAATGGGTACCTCAAAGTCCAAAAGTGCTGCACGCTACTGAGTCAGATACAATGCTGCACTGCACTATTGTAACACTGTAGGACCTCATGCTTGCCAAGATTAAAGGGGTGAAAAACTTTTAATTATTAGTATGGTCAGACTGAATATTTACATGAAATTCAAGTGTATTGCTTAAGCTTTTATGTTTGATGATTAGCCAATTAGTTGGTAACAAAATGATTAATTAACGAGGTTCATTATAATTGACATTTGACATCCTCATATTACGCATTGCGTTGCAACATTTGCATTCCAAGTCCTAACCACCGCATATATAACAATGATCATCCAACACTTCCTTTTATATTGACATAAAGTTACGGTCAGATTTTAAATTCCTAATTTTGTCATGGTCATTAACAAAAGTAAAAGCAAAATCACTACAAAGCAATGAAAAAAGAAAAAATGATGCAATCAACCGCGCTAAAATTTGAACAAAGCATGCAACTGTTTCTACTTTACTTCTCCAACAATTTTTCTCTCCCTCTTTTTCTTTGATGTTGTTATTGAAATTGAAATTCAATTCAAAACACAAGCTTTCTTCGACGGGCCTCTAGTTTGTTACATTGAGGTGTAAATGAAGCAAGATCTTGTATAGTTTCGCCAATTAAATCCTTGAAAACGAGTCGTTCGATGTCCAAAACAACATCCCCCATCTCCACCGTCCATTCACCCCAACCACTCATCTCCTCTGCCATATCCTTCTTCAACACACCACATATCACTCCAAACAAATCCTCTGATTCAGATTCCTCCCTCTCTCTTATCCGCAGAAACTCCGACCAAATCTGATGTGTTTCCTCTCCCTTAGACACCGCCTTCCACGGAGGTAACCTTTGATTCCGGTTAAGAATTTCCTGCAGCGTGTCAAATATTAACCGCCTCTGCAGCGTCGAAGCTTTTGAAGTATCCTTCCCCTTACGAAATTGTTGCTTCTCAAGTAGAAGGAAAATGTCACAATCTTCAGGCAAGTAACTAGAAACTCGCAGAATCTCCGACACATAAACAAAATCACAATCATCCGATTTTGCCTCCTCCTCGGATTTTCCTTCTCCTGCACTCCACATATCATCTTCTGATTCCGTAGATTGATCTGCAATATTACAATTTCAACCATAATCAGCAACTAAAACACAAATATATTAATTTATTTATAAAAAGTACACTACTACACAATGGACTCAACTAAGTGCACATAAATTAAATTAAAATGTGACAGATTCGTTGGGAATTCAGCCCCACGTGATTGTACAACTAAAGAAGCAGACTCTGCTGTTTTGAGGAAACAGTGTAAAACCAAACAAGCCATGCCAAGTCATTAACCCTGATGTTAAAATGATTGGTCCACATAGGTTTTGGATTTTCCAAGAGAAATAGGACAAGAAAAAAAGAGGCTACACATTTTGCAATAGAAAATTGACTCATCGAGTCTCACCTTTGAAATTGTAATCAATGCATCGTTTGGTAATTGGTGAAGGTGAGCACCACTCTTCCTTGTAAAAAGACGAGTCAAGAACCGATACTGGACTCGGTTGTAACTCGTTCGCTGCTGTTATCTCCGCTATGCTGTTCAACAACTTATCACATCTATCAAGTAGATTCCTCCCTTCTTTGTACTCCTCCAATTTATACTTCTACATCACAAAAAATAATACAAATTCAGTAAAACAAAACTTATTAGAAAATTAATTAAGAAAATAAATTATGTGCAAAATTTGAGTAGACATGTTTTGCAAAAGCTATACTTAGTAGCTTTTGCAAAACCAGGTTAACTCGCTCGCTGTGATTCTGACAAACTCATTGTGAACTAGGACTACTTAGACAAAAACAGTAACTACCATTGTATATACCTCTGTGTCGGTATGTGAATTGGAGGTGGTGAAGCTATTCTCTGAAACTGTGGACCATTCATCCTCTGCTGCACCCAACATTTTCACCTTAGGATCAATCACTTTTCTCATCCTAGGAGACCCCCCTGTCGCTATCTGAGCAGTTGCATTTCTTCTTGAACTTATCTTAGGTGAATGAACCGGAGACACTCTTCTAGAATCAACACCCTCGTTACCAACTCTCCTCCGCGTCTCCACATTCGGGACATTCCTCCGGGTCGGACTTGAGTTTCTCGAATTAACTTGAACCCGATCATCAAATCTCGGGCTCAAGTTCCGACGAGCACGAGGACTGGACCGAACAGAAGAATGCGGAGGAGGAGAATCATAACCGGTTCTATTAAACCTCTCGAACCGAGAAGGAGAAGAAGATCTAAGTGGTTTCATCAGGACAATGGGAGATTGGTCATGTTTTTGTGAATGAAGCAGACCTTTAAGCTGCAGAGCCTCTAAGATATGCTTGAGTGTGTCGAGATCTTGAGAAGGTTGGTTAATCCCACGCATCTTCAACCTTTTCTCAATCTCTCCATAGATCGAATCATTGTGCTTTGGTTCAGGAAAGAAATCAGCAGAATCATAGAAACTCTTCTTTTGGACCATCATTGTTCCCTTATTTTGCTTCCCTCTTCCTCCTTCCACACCTCTACCATTCCATAATCCATTATCAATGTTACCATAAGAATTAACAACATTAACATTATTATTAACATTAACAGCATTAGAATTAGTATTAGAACGATAATGATTATGATTATTCATCTGGCCCGAGCTCACATTGCTCCGTTGAGTGTAACCGTTGGACTTCAATTTTGGCTCTGAAAACCGATCTCTTGAAACTCTGGACTCCGACGCAGATCTCTGTAGCTTTGCGCCGGAATCCGATGGTAACGAGTCAAGACCCATTAATCTAACAATAACACTGCTAGTAGAACGACGCTGTTTATCACCGTCGTTCTCAAGATTTGACGTTGCATTTGTTCGGATCTCTCTAGGGTGAAGCCCTCCTTTGGCATCAACAACTGCTCTGCTATCAAGAGAAAGTCTAGGAGCTTCTCTTGAGAATTTCCATGAAGACCTTGTTCCTTCCTTGAGTTCCATAACAGGAAGGACTTGTTTTGTTTCACTTTTGATCTCTTTCACCGGTGACGGTGATGACAACGTCGGTTTGTCATCATCTTTCTCTGATTTCTCCGGTGACGGCTGTAAAAACAAAACAAAAAAATAGAGATTAGTCGATCATTGGGTCGGATACCAAGTTAAAAAAAAAGAAAAAAACAGAGACAATGAAGAATGAATTACCGGAGGTAATCTTTTGGTGTTGTTGTAGATGCGTTTGCCAGAAAGAAAGTGGTTACGGTCGAAGATTTGAAACAAACCAGCCATGCATCCCATCTGTTTGTGAATATGTTTTTCTAAGTTCTGATCAATGTCTATCATTTCTGCTTTGTTGTTTAATTTGACTTTAGTGGTCATGGTGGTTTTGTGTTGTGTTGTGTTGTGTCACTCTCTTAGTTTTTCTTTTTACCTGCTCTTGTGTTGTTTTGATGGTGAAACCTCCATTCCTAAAACAAACTGAGTCTATAAGAAAGAGTTGAGTCTCATGAATGACATGGGATGTATCGTGTATGGGGCACCTTTATCCTTACAGACACTCCCGCTTTTCGGGTCTTTAAAACGGGGTGGGCGCAATTCAACTGTTCAAAGACTAGTCTCTCGGGATATTTTTATTTTCTAAAATAATCAAATTACGAGACTACTCCTTCATCAGTTAGTCCGCTTCATGTACCCAATCACCATTTTTAAAACTAAAGTCAATTAAGTGTAGCATTTTTAAAGAAAAAAATGTTAACCGGTGCTTTCGGGAGATTGGTTAAAGATATGGAAAAAAAAATTATATAGTAGTTAATGCATTGAAATTGTGTAATTAATTGATAATAATGTCAAAAACAACTTCCTTTTATGATTATAATTCATTTTTATGGTATGTTTAACCACTGTCGCGAGACACCGGTTAGCATGACTTTTTTTTAAATAAAAAGCATACAAGAATACAAAGATTACAAATAAAACAACGTATTTTTCTCCTGTCTCACTTGACATTTCGGTTTGACAATTAATACTAATTAGACTCAATAATGCCTCTAGCAAATTATGCCACAGCCACCATAACATTTTCGGTTGTGTTATGAACTCAATAACTGAAAATTAGGATTGTTTTAAATGCAATTAATTCGTTTAATTGTCAAATTGTGATAAGTATCATATATACTCCTCGTTCGATTTTATTGCTACTTATTAGTACAATAAATCTCTTTCATTTCATTTTGTTGTACCAAAAACAAACAAAAAAATCTCTTCCATTTTGAGATTTTTTTTTTAATGGCTCTTTCCTTTTGAGAGTGATCACTATTGCGTTCATCCTTCCAACCAATAAGGCCTTGTTCCAAGCACTTGTATATAAAAGCAAAAATCACTCGTGCATATGAGACAAATTAGCAACACTTTATGAACGTAACGGATATTGCCTAAACAAATAGGTGTAGTTTTTACATTCATTATTACATATGTTCATGGAGAAATTTTTTTTTTTGAAGATGATCAATATATGTTTCAAGTCAAATCCTTACGGGTTCTTAGTTGATTGGTTTAATGTTCCAAGTCTTTAAAGAGAAAATTTGATGAAAAATTATTATATGGACCCGTGCCAAGCATGAGTTAGATTTTCAAAAAAAAAATATTTATTTATTTTTTGAAGAATTTATTTATTTATTTATATAAATTAAGTATTTTTTTCATACAAAAACTATTAAAATGAATTTTAGAACCAAAAATTCGCAAAACAACCTCAAAACATATTTCCAATGATATTATTGTTTTATCTTATCAACAAATCTATCTTTAGCAAACGTATCGACTTTATTCGATACTCCGATTGTTGCTATATCAGGGACTTAATTTATTGTCATGTCTAAGCAAATACTTGACTGAGTTTGATTTTTTGCAGCATTGAACATTTATTTGACCTCTATAACAAACTAAAATATATGGATTGTATGTGACAAAAGAGTCCCGCATTGGACAAAAGATGGTTTGAAAGTGTATTTATAAGTGATGGCAGTCATCACCTCACAAACCGGTTTCGTGGGATTGTGTTATGCCCAACCACAAATTCTAAGACAAAATACAGATTATCGATTATAGCATCATTTTTTTGCAAAGGACACCTAACTAATGTCAGTTGGGTAGTATTTGAAAAACTTACCATCTTTCTTGCAACGTGATATCTAATTAATTTCTCCACAATGTTTACGTATCATGAACATCATGAATGCCTTAAACAATTTCGTTCAAATACAACCTTCAATTAGGAATTTAGTGGATATTATTTTATCAATATCACGGTATGTGCGCAATTTATTATCTCCACTTAACCAAACCAAAAGATAAGCATGTGAAAATTTTCTTTCCTTAAATTCAATTGCGTACATAACTAAAAGTGTTAATAAATTATTAATTCAACATTCAAATATGGTACTATAATATAGATAAAATAAATATTTAACTAACACAACTTACCGACATCAATTTTTCCAATAAGTTTACCCTTCTTCATTTCATCCATCAATTGATCTAGGTTCAGTTTTAAGACTTTACATATAATATCAGATCTTTTGCTCACCTTCTCACCATGAATTTTCATAAAATCTTGTATTTCTCTCTAATAGTGATGAAGAGGTCAGGATAACTGGATCTCTTATAAATACTCATGGCATCCTGACAGTTGTTAAACATGTATCTCATTCATCCGATAAACAAAGTCAATAGTACTATTTTACGACCAATATCTTTGGAATTAGTCTTAATGCTTAACATAGTCTCATACAAACCATTTATTATGTCACACCATATTATTTACTGATTATTTCTAACACACAAAAGTCTCGGAGTCTCCAACTTTGTGTAGTAATCCACAACGAACTACTTGAATAATGTTTTGTAGTGTACAATGTTGTCATACTAACATGATTATCTTGAATCCTATAAAAAAAGACAATTCCCTCGTAGCAACCTTTCCCTAGTAATTTCAACATTTTTGTGGTCCTTCAATCTAATTTTAATATCTACTTTATATTCATTTTCACAAAAAATAAACAACGGTGGATATGAAGTGACTTAAGTGAAACATATGTCTCATAAATTTGTTCGATCTCCCCACGCGAAATATTAACAATAGTAATGTCTAAAACCTTTTCAACCACATTATCGTCACTGATTGTTGCATTTTCATCACATGTAGGTAAATTATATATTATAGGTTCTAGCATCCATTGACCAATTATTGAATAATATGGCATACAAATTGGTTTGGCCATCCACATGAAACCTTTTTTCCAACCCATTATACTCATCAATCATATTTTTAGGCTCTTAATCAAAGACACATCAAGTTTTAGATCATCCTCGTTCACGTTGTAATATGAAACATTTACATGTTAAAATTAATTAATATGAATATTAAGCTAAATAGAAAAATAACTTTTCAAAAATACGTACTTGAAGTGTTTTGTGTGATTCTTAAACTCATTTTGTGTATCATACTTTGGCGTAGAATCAAAATCTAGCATTGAATCGGCTATGCAATAAAAGTTTTAACCAATACGAACGAAATGTGGCACTCTATCTTCATATTTTATTGTGCATTTAGTCTTAAGGCGATGGATATGAAAATAGTTGTAGAGACTTCTTAATGCGGGGAAGATAACTAAAAATATACATTTACAATAATTATATTTTCAAAATAAATCGTGATAAGTAAAAATAATACACTTGCATTCAACAATTTCGTACAACAATGATTTTGTGATGTTGGTGGATCCACCCACTGAAATAAAAATATATATTACATAAGTCTCAATATTTTGTAATACAAACGATTTCATATATTTTATATGAAAAATCTAAACAAACATCAAATCACTTATATAGTGCAGGTCATTAATTAATACACTATTTTTGTTGTAGTGTACCTTAAGTAGTTTGTGAAAGATCTGGATGTTCAACGCTACATGAATATTATTTAATTTGAAGAACGGTTTTGCTTCTACAGAAGAGCCGTTCAATAAGGTGGTGTTTAAGACCACAAAAAACATATGCATAAGGGTTTTAAGGTTCATATATAACATCCGCTCAAAATGTAGGTTACCAAATTGATTTAAGGACTTCCTTGGGTGTTATCTTTTTTTTGTTGTTGTTGGTGGTGGTGGTGGTTGGGGTTTGACTCCCGGACCTTGCATATATTATGCATTGTCCATACCAATTGAGTCAAGCTCAAAAGGACGGGTGTCGTCTCTTTAATTGCTCTTTTCTTTTCCCCTTTATTTTGCTTTTAATTTCTTGTTATTTTTCGCTTTCATGATATGACATTTGTTCCCTAATTTTTGTTTAACTTTATCAATTAAGAAGGTTGGGGTCATGTCACTCTTCTCATTTTGTTCTTGGTTCCTTTTAATTATATATAGCTAGGGTGTTGTGGTTAGTTCACCATCTGTACCACATTTTCCTAAAAAAAAAGTAAAAAATTGAAAATTTTAAAAATAAAAAAAAATTAAATTTAATAGAGACTAAAACCACATGTTAAAAACTTTATAGGGACGCAAATATGTCTCTTTTTTTATATGAGGGGAAAAAGAAATTTGTTATTTTTTAGGAGCATAAAACTTCTTTAACCCTTTCTATTTTTGTTCTCTTAATTTTTTTATTCTATTTGCAATTTTTTGTTAATATTAAAATATTTATTTATATTCTTCGTATCATCATAATTTTTGTAGATAATCATCTTCTTCTTTTTTATTTCTTTTAACACCTTTTTCTTGTCTCCATTTTTTGTTTATCAACCAAACAATTATAAAAAAAGTAGCGACCGAATCATTTTGGTTATTTTTCTTAAGGAATAAATGTTACTTTTAGTTTTCGTAGTAACTAAATTGTGATTTGCTCCTTCAAAAAAAAAAAATTGAGATTTGTAATGTTTCTCCTGATCTTCACTCTTGTGGACTATACATGTATTTTATGACATTTATCAATGACTAAATTGGCTCTTCGATCTATATTGATCCATATTTTGTCAAAAATAAATTTACATATATTAAATTATTCATCAAAAAAAATTGAATTTTAAATTTTTATGGAAAATTTGCCCAGACAATTGATTCCCTTGAATCACGCAGTAAATGAAGAAAAAAAGTATGCATTAATATTTATGAATTTGTAGATTAGATATTAGAAAGAAAATCATACAAATTTAAAACCACGATTTTTTTATATCAATTACCATAATATCGAGGCACGCATTTAAAGCATAGAAGTAATATGTTTAAACTGTCTAAATGTACATTGTTAGGTTTGTTATTGACCTTTATGCATGTATAATTTTCTGTTTTCAAGCAACCTTAAATAAATTATTTTAGTGATTGTGTTTAAAGGGTATGTACTCATTCATAAAAACTCGCAGTGAATTTGTAAAAATAAAATAAAAAATAATTCATAGCGGAAACCATTATATTACAATCAAACAATTAAACTCTAATTAGGATTCTTGTAAATAGTAGTCATATTGATTTTTTTTAGGAAGATGTGAGTTATTAGTTTTTTTTTTTTATGTTAGTATATATTTCAGTGAAATGAATAAAATAAAAAAAGAAGTGAGCAAACTTAACTACAAAGTTTGAATGATTGCTTGGGTTAGTTTCCAATATTTTGATTTCATACCTATTTGTATTAATGATTTTGTTAATGAGTTGATTTGGTTGTTGTCAAAAAAAGAAGATTTAATATAAGAAATTATAAATTACAATATTAGATCTCTTTAAATAATTTGCCTAAGGCCATAAAATCAACACCTATGATGTCGATGACAAACATATAGAAGAAATATAGGCATAAGAATCAAGTATTATCTGAATTGATCATAACAAATCAATAAAACTTAGTGTGGTGAAAAAGTTGAAAGATTAATATAAGAAAGAGTAAATTACACTCCCCTCCCCTCAAAGATGCTTGAAATACACTCCCCTCCCCTTTTATGTTAAAATATAGAGTAAATTACACTCCCCTCCCCTCAAAGATACTTGAATTACACTCCCCTCCCCTCTTATGTTAAAATATACACTCCCCTCCCCTCTTATTCAAAATATATTAGAAAATATTTCATTCCCCTCCCCTAAGAGGAGCTTGAATTACATTCCCCTCCCCTCTTATGTTAAAATCTACACTTTAATCCCTCAATATTTTTTTTATTTCTAATAATCTAGCAAAAAAATAATAATCTAACACACTTTGGAAGAAAAAAAAAGTATTGCGGGTCTATTTTAATATAATCAAAATTTGAATACATATTTTTCTTTATTTTTTATTCACAATTTCATTATCATATAGTTTTAAACCCTAACACAAAATATGAAACAACCCAAAATAAAATAAAAATATATGAAAAATTACTAAATACAATAAAGCATGGTTATTTAAAACTCAGTTTTATACTATAAAATATGAAATTAATAGCAAAATATTTAAATTATAAAGAAATGAATTTATTTTTCTTAAATGGTGGTTCAAAATTACTATATATCATAAAAATATTTATTTAAGTTATAATAGATTAAAGTGTAGTGCATATTTAATTATTAAGGGAGATGATTGTAATTCAAGCATCTTATAGGGGAGGGGAGTATACATTTTTCTTTTCAAGGGAGGGGAGTGTATATTTAAACATAAGAGGGGAGGGGAGTGTAATTCAAGCATCTTTGAGGGGAGGGGAGTGTAATTTACTCTAAAATATACAATTTCCTCCCTTGAAAAATAAAATTTACACTCTCCTCCCTTATAAGATGCTTGAATTACAACCCCCTCCCTTGATAATTAAATATACATTACACTTTAATCTATTTTAACATAAATAAATATTTTTATGATATATATTAATTTTAAACCACCCTTTAAGAAAAATTAATTCATTTCTTTATAATCTAAATTTTAATGATAATTAAATTTAAATATTTTGCTATTGATTTTATAATTTAGAGTTTAAAATTAACTTTTAAATAACCATGGTTTATTGTCGTTAGTAATTTTTCACATATTTTAATTTTATTTTGGCTTGTTTCATATTTTATAATAGGGTTTAAAACTACATGTTAATGAATTTGTGAATAAAAAATAGCAAAAAAATATGTATTCAATTTTTTATTATGTTAAAATAGACCTGCAATACTGTTATTTTCGAAGTGTATTAGATTATTATT
Organism: Medicago lupulina; assembly: GCA_958299785.1. Classification (NCBI taxonomy): domain Eukaryota; kingdom Viridiplantae; phylum Streptophyta; class Magnoliopsida; order Fabales; family Fabaceae; genus Medicago; species Medicago lupulina. Next base: position 20,261,424 of record OY283141.1, on the reverse strand, counting down.
TTTTTGCTAGATTATTAAAAATAAAAAAATATATATTGAGGGAGTAAAGTGTAGATTTTAACATAAGAGGGGAGGGGAATGTAATTCAAGCTTTTCTTAGGGGAGGGAAATGTATTTTTCTCTAATATGTTTTGAATAAGAGGGGAGGGGAATGTATATTTTAACATAAGAGGGGAGGGAAGTGTAATTCAAGCATCTTTGAGGGGAGGGGAGTGTAATTTACTCTATAAGAAATTATAGACTACATTAAATAATATAGAAGAAATATGAATGTATGAATCAAACATTACATGAATTGATCATAACAAAAATTACAACAATAGCAAAATAAATATAATTCGTAAACATCATTATTGGAACGGCGGAAAACCATCTCGCAACAATCTTTAGTAATCTTTCTTCGTATGAAACAACCGAACATCTGAAACAACAACACTAAATTGATTCAAATCTCTAAAAAAATTGAACGAAAATAAGAGAGAAAAGAAATATGGGTGTATAAATCAAACACATCGTGAATCATAATCAACATCACAATAAGAGTCAAATAAATATAATTCATAAACACTTTTATCGAAACGGACGGAAGTCATCTCGCAATAATCTTTTGAAATATTTCTTCATATGAAATAACGGAACACCTGAAAAAACCAAAATAAATAGATTTAGTACTCTAAAAATAGTTGAACGAAAAATAAGAGAGAAAAATAATAATTTGAAGAGATGCAAAATGAATATGAGATAAAAAAAATATGACTATGAAATGCAAAATAATGATTTGAAGAGATGCAAAATGAACATCACAACTTTCTTAAAAAAAAATGAACATGGCAACAATGTTTGTTGGTTAATATTCCTTATATACACATAATTGGTATGCGTATGTAAATTTTGCCTTATAATTAAAAATGCTTAATTGGTGTATTTGATTGCATGATAATTGCTAATTAAATGACAAAATAAACCATTAAAATGAATTTATTATATTGTGTATTTGACCAAATTATGTTGGAGGAATTTATGTCATATTAAAACCATTAAAACCATTGTAGGAATTTATTAGAGGAACTTATTGTTCAAGTGATTATTTCTTGTCAAAGCTAATGCGTACATGAATTTTAGGAGGGTAATAATTCGGTGGAAAAAATCCCTCAAAAAATAAAAAATTTTGGTGGAAAAAATATGAAAGTGGAAAAAATAAAAAAATAAACTTTAGAGTCAATTAGAGTCGATATTTCCAACTAATATATAATAGTGATCAGTCAATTAGAGTCAATTTTAAAGTGGAAAAGAAAAACTTTAGTCTTAGCAATAATTACACAATTCTTTGTTGTCAAGTACTTATCTTAGTGCTTTAACCAATTCATCAAGTCCTAAAAAATAAAAAACAAAAAACCAATGCATCAAGGGCACTCATTCTCTAAGTAATTAAAAAAAAAACAACGGCTAACTAATACGTAAAAGTGATCGGTCAATTAAAGTTGAAATCAGAGCGGAAAAAGAATTTTATTTTATTTTGTTTGGAATGAATGAATATAATAATAAATATAATAAAATAATAATAATAATAATAATAATAATAATAATAATAATAATAATAATAATAATAATAATAATAATAATAATAATAATAATAATAATAATAATAATAATAATAATAATAATAATAATAATAATTCAGCTTATAGTTAAGGCAATACGATTATTTAATCAAAGGCAAAATGAGACCGTCGGATGTATATGTACATAAGTAAGACATTTTGGTTTCATGTACGGTTGGATGTATATGTACGTAATTAAGACAATGTTCTTAATTTCTTGTTTCTTAATAAAAGGTAAAATGCATTGAAAATTATTATTGTGAAGAGCATTAAATACTAGAAGAAAAATGTGATACCAAGTGTACTTTAGCTCATAGATGTATTCTTTTATATTATATAAAAATAAAGATGTACGTAAGCGAACATGTAATCATAAAAGAGCGGAAAAGTATAGAAAAAAGTAAAATGATATTGTATTATTAAATACATGATTGAGTTACATACATTTAAATAAAATAGTCAACAAGATATTTTATCATATGTGATCGGATGTGTAGGCATGTTTTACAAAATGAAAATGGCTCCTTTGTATGAGGAAAGAAACTAACTCCTACTATGCGCGAATGACACGTGTACTTATTTGTATTTTTGGTCCATCGTGTTGGAGATCGCAAATATAACATAAGGTATTCCATGTTAGTTTAAAAAAATTCAGCGAGACTTGTTATGAAAAAGTTGTCCTTCCACAAACTTCACATTTATTAAGACATGGATGTATTGTTGATTGTAAATCTCATTAGTTTTGACGTGGCTTTATGCCCCTACAACTGCATATATTGTCGATCGTAAATCTCGTTAGTTTTCCCATTGGTATCAAAACTTCAATAGTGTCCCTTAACAGGATGTATTATTTAGTTGTGTGGCTATAACAACGGTGAAATATGTAGTTTTGTCTGCTCCGGTATGGTCATAAACTTTGTTTGGGAACTCAATGTGTTCTTCTCTGAACTCTACATTTGCGTACTTTTGTAAGATGCATTCTCTAGGAGCATTGAGATAAGTGTATTTGTGGTGATGCAGAGTTCGTCATATGTTGTTCTTAACTCTATCATAACTACCTTTGTGGCCCTTCTAAGCTCCATGCTTTTCGTGATTCCTGTAAATTACTCTTTTCACCTCCAACATATCTTCATACTGGATACCTTTTAACCATTTCCAGCAAGTTGTTGAAGTCATATGGTGCTTTAAGGTTGATACTTTCTGTGAACTAAAAACTTGGCCTTTGTACATTGTAAAACGACAACAATGTGCCCTTCTTTTCAATGTGGCCATCCTGATCACAAATATTGTCGAATGGTTGCAGTGGTAATAACTTATGAGGGATTCTTTTAGTGAAGGTGTTCCAATATGGTAGCTCATCTTTTACCAGTTGCACTAAGTGAACAAGGACCTATGCAGATGACATCATGACGGGGACTAACATCACAAATGTGGCCTACATGGTCTATTGGTGGGGTGAAAGGGACCCCCTTGCTTCCAAGTCTTATTATTACATCGAATTTAACAAGAGAACATTAGGACGAGGGTCTTAGGCCATGATCTTCATTCAAACGACTGTGATGATTATGGACTTTAGATCTTTAGGGAACTGAAAACATTGTAGCTTCCAAATGGATGATTATGTTTTGTCGAACATTGGTGTCAACCAACTGTCACTTTATACGGGGGATTTGGATCTTCCCGTTTTTCATATGGGCCAAGAGCTCGTCTTAGGTTGTGATGATATCTAATTGGTGTTTAAATGTTGTAAGAAGATCCTAAAGGTTATTGTTAGTATAATGGCCTCCGTTGAAGGGTCGAATTTCTTAGATCTCGAAGTTATGGTTTGCCATAGTTAGATCTAAGTGTGCTGAAGGTGGTACCGACATGGTCGTCTCGCATGACTAATTTTGATTTTGATTCGTATATGATGACAATGTTGTGATTCTGTCCACCTGGTGGGGCTAGGTGTGGCTAATGATGGCGGTGTCTACTGATGAGAATAAGGTGTTGATCATTGTATCTCGTCGATTGAAAGTGGTGTTCTTGGTTCATTCTTCAGTGAAGTCACCAAATGATTCATTAGGACGTGAGATATATGGTATTGTCGTAATGGTTGCAGTTTTGAGGTAGCCAAATTGTGAACAATAGCTTCCTTCTCTCCTGAGAGGGGTGATGTACTTACAAATACTCTGACGATCAAATAATAATGTGACGAATGTGTGAGGTTTTTAGGGTAGAAAATATGTGTACCTTGAAGGAGATCAAAGTTAGCCTTTCTAATGGTGAATTAGGGTTTTTGGCCCCTGAAAATTGTATCCATACAAATTATAATTTGACCCCTCAAAATTTTTGAAATTTACAAATTGATCCCAATTTTCATTTTGCAAATTTTGCTTAAAAAATGATGACACTGAAATTTTTTATTACTCCATTCAAACAAAAGTATTGAAAAATGAAAGTAATTTAATTGAATCATTTAAATTGTTTAAAATTCGAAAATTCGAAAATCTTTAAAATTTCTTAATTACCTCATCAAAAGACACTGCAAATATTTTATTCACCAAAAAAGTACAAGACATTAATAACATATTTAACATACTACTCTTGTTTCTGATTGACAGACATTTCCTTAACATCGGGTAACCTTAAGCCATAAGTGCACACAAATCATGATATGGATTAGCGCTGGAATACATGATCAGGCCCATGTGCATCAATCTTAATCATTCATATCGAGTCTAAGGCTAACTTTTTCCAACCTATTCCCAGGTGTCCTCCCAGGATGTATGGATACAATTTGGGAGGACATTTAATAGAATTATTTTATGTCAGAGACTAAAGTGACAACGGAAGTGCAGAGTCAGGGACTTCTTTGTATTTCATCATGAGTCAATGACCTTTGTGACAACGAGATGCATAGTCAGGGACTAAAGTGACAATTTGCTCTATGTTCTTTTGTTTAATTAAAGAAATGTTTATTTTTTTTTTGATTAAAAATCTCAGTTACTCAAACTCTTAAATATACTAGATGGAGCATATCCAAACTCCTCTAAAACAACCGTTAAACACTTAAATAGATTAAATGAAACATATCCAAACTCCTCTAAAACGACTCTCAATATAATGCGGAGGATATTAATTAATTTAGACAAAAAAATTTTTTGAGTAAAATTTAGACAAAAATATGAATAGTGGAGTATTTGATGTCTTTATTTGCGATAAAATTTTGTGTTTATTGCAGTGAAAAATGGGGATAGGAGAAATTATTGGTGCATGAACAGTACTATTAACGTTAGCACTGAAAACAGCGCGCCCGCATTAAACAGTTGATTACTCACAATAAGGCAGTTGACGAGACGTTTTACTGTTGGAATCTGCATCATAGCCACCGTGGGTAATGCCTTCGTGTCAGGTACCCAACTACATTGATTTTTGTGCCTTTTCAACGAAGACTCATATTCTATTGATCCACTTTCATTTCTATTCCCTATACTACCTTTTCCACCGTTCGATTCATTCAATCAAAGGTCTTGTCTTATCCATCGAAACTAGTATATCCTCACTACCTCCGTCATCACTCATCAGAGAAATCAGATCACGATTCAGGTTTTGGCATTAGTAGTGTAGCCATTTGGATTTGGATTTGAGTCTATAATAGAACATCACTTTCATAAGTTTCATGTCAAAATTAATTTATGTGAGTCGGCTTATGTTTAATGGACGTTAAAGTTAATTAAAAACAACACTAATGTGAGTGCGTTTGAGGACAAAGACATGTTTAAATACAAAAACATATTTAACTTCTTTTTATTAAAATTTGATATCCGATTCAAGGACCAAATAATCTACGTGATCAATTTCATCATCCAACCATTTAAATACCAAGTAATCTTATATATGGATTAGTCTAAAAAAAATTGCATTAGAAGGATTTAAATGTGAAAACTTTGAGAGGATCACACTCTAAAGTCTTAAACCTATACTTCCTTCGGTCACTATTATAATTAAAAAACTACATACATCATTCATTCAATGAATCTAAAAAGTAGTTTTTTTGCTTATAATAATGACCAGAGAGAGTACTCTACAATTTTAAATTAAAACCAAGTCTAGAGGGAAAGTTAAATTTCAATTGATATTAATCATCTAAATATGTCAAAAACATTTTTTGGTATGGGGTTTGCATTTAATTTTTGCCGAAATAACGGTAGCACGTTTGCCATTCTCATTGTAAATCTTTTTGGTGTAAATTGGGTATTTTTTGCACGCAGAACTGTGGAAGTTTACCCCTCAAGTCTTGTGAAACTCAAATGAGCGCCAAACTCTCCCTAAGAGATACCCAAGACTTGATTCAAACCTAGAATCTTAATTAAATTAGAATAGACTTATGTCACCTCATCTAAGCGTTTTGAGGTATGTGAGTGTAAATCTAAATATACACTAATCAAGGTTAAAATGTGCAAACTAAATGCAAAAACTAGAAACAAAAATATATCCCCTAACAATAACCGATAAGAAGATTGAATTCAATTACTTTTGTAAAGTTATTTATTTCCTTCATCCCATATTATGCAACCTATTTGACTCTGTCACGTATGTCAATACACAATTTTAAACTTAAATATCTTTAATAATCTATTAGAAAAACTTGTGAAAATTTGATATTTTAAAAATATTCACGAATCTAACAACATCTTATATGATATATTTTATCTTTATATATGAGTAAAAAAATAAGATCAAAACATACCAAGTGAACAATACACATTTTTAAATTAGATCGTTTAAAATGGGATGGAGGGAGTACAATATTTGGAGTGTGTCACAAACAGAAAGAAATTGACATAAAAGGATGTATGGCAGATTGATTAAGACTAACTCCAGCTAGGAATTTCATCAATTTGGACAGCTGCAAACATTTATGCAGGTCTTTTGAATGAACACTTACATGTAAACACCTAATAATAATTTTCATTAAGTGATTATGATCTGAGACAAAGAACCATTAAATGTAGTTAGGAAACGGGATAGGGACTGAGTTATTTCGCTGTTGTCCTCTGCACAATTATGACCTGTTTCACAATTATAACAATTGATCTAGCTCCAACTTGATAGTGATAGTTCCAAGTCCACATGCCACTCCATAAATAAAAGTATTTATATTTTCTAAAGAAAAAAAGAATATCTCAACTGAAATGGAGACTTGCATTGGAGTAATGTACGTATATAGTTTTATATTTTGAAGAAATGCCAACTTGTTATTCAAATTGAATGAAATCCTCAACTTGAGCACCTGGGATTTTGCTTGTCTTTGAGTTGATTGATAAATGTAAAATTACGATCGATTGGCACATTTTTCACTCTAGATTTTGTACGTAGTTTTAGGCTTTTAGCAATTAAAGTTTACAAATGTTGGTACACATACAAGGATGTATATATTCAAAATCTTGACCTATGCATGCTACATCAATAATAACTAGTACTAGATCATCATATGAATACCCCTAGACTACTCTATTACTACATTGACTATACAAAAATAGATCTTTTCCTCCCATCTCTTGGGATCGATGTATACGGAAGGCGTGAAAGAGAAGGACAATACTATAACTGTAATTGATAATGTAGTGGAAAAAATAAGAAAGATATAGGGGGGATGTGATTGAGGTGGGTATAGAAATTATATAGTAGTACCACCTTTCCCTAATATAAGTCCCACTCTTAGAAAAATTGTGGTTGTGCCTAACACTACTCTATAAAATCAACTTGTGAAGTGATGATTGTTCTCACTTATAAACACACTGTCAGTCCATCTTCTATCTCATGTGAGACTCTTAACCCCCATGACCAGCACTATTGTGTTTGGTTCGTGGACATAAATGGTGGGTGATCCAATAGCGAAAACTTGATAGTAGGTGGCCCAATAGATCTTGAAGAGGCTATGATACCACTGTTGGGTCATGAGGGAGCTCGGGGGACCGTCCACATCGATGCTAGAACAACCACATTAGTGAGAGAGACACCAAACTCTTACTCAAAACCTTAAGGCAATGAGTTTATAGGCCCTTTTACTTATAAGGTGTGAGTCCATCTATTCGAAAAGGGGGCTCTGATACCATCTTAGAAATCGTGGTTGAGCCTAACACAACTCCACAAAACCGGCTTATGAGGCGATGATTGCCCTCACTTATAAACACAATGTCAATCATCTTCTATCCGATATGAGACTATTAACACCCACTTGTAAAAAGTAGTAAAATTAACCTAAATATACTACTAAATTCCTTTTTCTAAGTTCCTTTAGTAGTTTATCAACTATTTATTAAACAAATTCATAGTATAACTAACTTAAAATTTTTTGTACATGATTATTATATTAATAAATAACACCTTATGTAGGTACCCAATATTGACATATCATCTCCAAACACAAATGGGTAGCATTAAGTGTGCTTGGTTGTATGAGACAAATATTGATTTTTTAGTTTTAATTTTGATTAAAAGTGAATTGAATATAAAATAATTTATGTTTGTTTACATTTATATAAAAGTGATTTGAGTAATAAATTTGAGGCTAAAATTCCCTTGACAAAACTCTAAATAGAGTTCAAATTAATTAGAATCAATTTATTAAGGTGCTTTTGATTTGCTAAAAAGTAGAGGACAATATTGAACAGTTTTTTTATACTTTACTTGATTTAGAAACTGATCATGAGACTTGACAAAACATGTAGTAGAGACCGAACAAAAATATCAAAATATCATTTTAATTTTACAACATAAAATTATTATCTCTCAATATCTCTATCTAGTACAATATGACCGGTCTATTCTATCCTCTTGCACTATTTTGTCTATTATTTATTGTCAAGTGAATCAAACACACCCTTAGAGAACATCCAAACATATGATCATACACCGCTTCGAGTGAATTATGAGTAAATTTTGTCTCACTTAAAAACGAAGCGAAACATACACTAATGAAGTGAACATTTAAAGGGAAAAAAGTATCTAGTAATTTACATTGCAGCTTGATTTTAGATTTTTTTTCCTTTCTAACATGACTTATAATTTAGAACAAATGTAAAAACATTTAATTCTCTTTTCAAATTTGGTCAAAAAAGTCTTTTATAACCACTGAGATTATTAATTATTTTTATCATTTATTGGTGTCTTTATTAAACTAAAACATCAATTGAAGGATAATTTTAGAAAATTTATACAATAGATAAATTTAATATATTGCTTAACTTTTAATTAATGTGTAAAGAAGCTCTTGAGCGATGAGAGGGGATGAGCAAGAGTTTCGTGACGGCAAATGGCTCCGCCATGGGCAGTCACGCCGGAGGTAAGGAACTTTGGGGGGGGGGTTAGGGTTCCAGGCAGGGTGCCACCAAAGGGGGGGATGAAGGGGATTGGACTGTCGTGAGACCGCGGAGGAGGAAATCGCTGCGACAGGTTGGTACAAGACAGGACAGATTTCAGGTAGGCGATCGACTGACACAGGGGGACGACGGTGCATTTCGAAAGGATAGGTTTAGGGTTTCTTCACGGGGAGTCTGGAATGATGCGGTATCCGTTTTAGGTTATGAACCTTACGTCGATAATCCTGTGCGTTGGGGGGATTTAGAATTCGATGATGAAGATTGGGATGAGGACGACTTCCAAAAACCAGGGAGCTGTAACTTGACATCACGCCGGCAGGGGGAAGTGCAGAAGGCTAGGAGTGCGATGGTTGTGCACAACAGACAGCCATTGTGTGTAGCAGGTTCGGATGGAGAAGGAGCACCCATGTACGCGTCGTTTAAACGGTTCGTAACATTTTATATTACAAATTTTCCTCCTTTAGCTTCGACTTTTTTCTTACGAAAGGTATTTGAAGTTTGTGAAATTCTTGAGAATGTTTTTATTGCTAATAAAAGAAACGTGAACGACGAAGTTTATGGGTTTGTGCGTTATGCAAAAGTGCGAGACATGGATAAGCTTTTGAAAGCGTTAAACAATGTTAGCTTTGGTCAGTATAACGTGTGCGCTAAGTTAGCGAGGTTTGATAAGAAGGCTCCGAAGGAAGTGGAGGAGGAAAAGGTTAGAAAAGGTGAAAGAGGTAAGGCTGTAGGGAGGAGCGACGGAGAGGGCGCTTATGGCGTGTATAACGTGCGGAAGAAGGAGGTGGTGGTGATAATTGCTAAGGCAACGGTTAAGGGCAAGAAGGAAACGGTTACGAACATTATAGCACCTAAGAAATTAGTACGGTGTTATAGGCCGTGCGAGATGGATACTAATTGGGCTACGAGAGGTTTGGTTGTTACGGTGCGTAATGGGGAATCAATACCGATTGTACAGAAGAGAGTGGAGGATGCGGGCTTCAAGGAAATTGACATAATTCCGTTGGGCGCTGACAAGGTATTTGTTCAATCTTTATCAGCTGTAAGTGCCTCTGAGATTGTTAGGGAAACAAAACAATTTTTTGATATTATATTCGCTAGCCTGGTTTGATGGGATAAAGAGGCCATGCCATTCCAGAGAGGAGCTTGGCTCCGTGTGTATGGGATCCCTTTACATGCTTGGAACGAATTTTTTTTAAAGTTATGCGTTCTTGACTGTGGACGTTATTTGCGCGTAGACTCTGTGTCGTTAAATAAAGGAAGGTTTGATTATGCTAGGGTCCTTATTTCCACATCATCCTTAGACGTGGTGAATGTGACATAACAAATCTTAATTGAGGGGGTTCTGTGGGATATTGATATCATTGAAGAGTGGGGTTTTTGCTTGGGGAGGATACTTGTCTGTTTGAGGATGACGACAAGTCTGTTCATTCTAGCCCAGATGGCGATGATGTTCACGCTGGTTTTGAGATGGATGAGAATGTGGATATGTTGGCGGATAAAATTGTCAAAGAGTTGATTGACGCTGAGGAAAAGGAAGTTAATGATGATGAACAAGATAAAAGTGTGAATTTGGAGACTACAGAACCAATTGTTGGGCACACAGTCAAAAAGCCTGTTGGTAGTGTAACAGTCAATCCAAAGGATGTTTCTAAGGTAGTTGCATCTTCTACTAACGACGTTGACGCTTCTGCCTTGGATGGAGTATTAGGGGCGCAACCCTTTAATGTGTCCCCTTAGCAGTTTAGTGTGGGCTGCACACCATCAAGTAGAGTACGACATAATACAGCAGCGACGAGTGCAAAAATTGACCATCAAGAGGTAGTATCTAGAAAATGAGGGTCAAGTCATCGTTGTATTCTCAGGACGATACTGGGTCTGTTAGGTCGGGTCCGTGGAGTGCGGAGTGGTTACATAATGTACAAAAAGGAGATATTAGCCTCATTTCTTCAAGTAAGAAACGTTTAAAGAAGTTGGTTGCGGATTCAACAAGAACGGGTGGGGGAAATAAATCTCAAGTGGTTAGGAAGAAAGCGGGAGGAGTGTTACGTCATCCGGTGCTTACTCTGAAGAAGGTGGCTAGATTGCCAAGCAAAGATAGAGAAGAGGTCATGAAAGTTCTGAAAAAGTAACTGTTATGAAAGTGTTGAAACAAAAGGTGAGGAACCGGCAACGACAGCGGCATAGGGTCACAAAGTCTTTGGAGGTGAATCAAGGGTCCAACAATGAGTCAGCATCTGTGGCTTCAGTCAATAATGATTGGAAACATTGGGTGACTTTACAAGGAAATGAAAAAGCGATTGAAGAAGACATTCAGGGTATAGGATGAGTTATTGGGGTTTCTTTTGCGGCTGATTTGAATAATAAGTTCAGTGTGTTGTCTCGGTTTAAGAAGGTAGATGCAGGCCCAACGGTAAGGCAGATGGAGGAGGGAGTAGGTGAGGTTGTGTGGTGGTGGGGGGGGGGGTATAGAGGTGTTGGTTCGGTGCTGTGTGGGGGGAGGGGGGAAGTAGTGAAGAAGGTGGTTTCATGGAACGCGAGGGAGTTAGGAGGGTTGGAGAAGAGAAGAGAAGGGAGGTGAGACAACTGGTAAATGAGAAACGTCTGTTTATCTTGTGTATACAGGAAACCAAGTTAGTGGTAATTGATGGAGCTATGGGAGCAAATTTACGATGTGGGATACTTCGGAGGTGGAGGTTTGGTCGTCGTTTACTCATGAGCATGTTCTGCAAATTCATGGCAAATTTATTAAGACAAATGAGGAATTTTATTTGATAAATGTTTATGCGCCTTGCAACGGTCGAGCAAAAAAGGAGTTATAGGAATCTTTGTCTGTAAGGTTACAGTTGTTAAGTGGGACGAAGGTGTGTGTGTGTGGATATTTTAATGAGATCAGGAGTGCGGAGGAAAGAAGGTCGTTAAGGGGGGAAGGAGTTGCAACGGTTACCCAATTTTTTAATAGTTTTATCGTGGACAATGGGTTGATAGATTTACCGCTTTGTGGTCGAAGGTTCGCTGGTATAAGGGAGATGGTTCTTGTATGAGCATGATTGATCGGTTTCTGTTGTCTGAAGATTGGTGTGCTCAATGGCCTAATTGTTTTCAGGTTGCACTACTAAGGGGCCTCTCAGATCATTGTCCTCTTCAGTTATCGATTGACAAGGAAAATTGGGGACCGCGTTCGACTAGGATGTTAAAATGTTGGCAAGACATATCGGGTTATCGACAGTTTGTGAAAGAAAAGTGGAACTTCTTGAATGTTGATGGGTGGGGAGGCTTTGTTTTTAAGGAAAAATTGAAATTATTAAAGTCCACTCTGAAGGAGTGGCATTCAGTTCATGTTCAAAACATTCCCGGAAGAATTGCTTCGTTAAAAACTCGGTTGTCTGATCTTGATGATAAAGCTGTAGAGGATGAATTGATGGTTGAAGAATTAGAAGAATTGAGGGGTGTATCACATGATTTACATTCTTTGTCTCGTGTTAATACAAGCATTAGCTGGCAACAGTCGCGTTTTCTTTGGTTGAGGGAGGGTGATGCGAATTCCAAGTATTTTCATTCAGTGTTGTCTAACCGCCGAAGACGTAACACTATTGTATCGCTTTTGGTGAATGAGTCTATTGTCGAGGGGGTGCATCCTATTAGGAATGCTTTTTTTTTTTTTTTTTATCATTTCAAAGAGCATTTTGCGGTCCCAAATATGGCCCGGTCGGGGGTTGATAATTTGGCTTTTAAAACTTTATCGTTTGCGGAAGGAGGGAGCCTTACTAAACCTTTTTCAGTTGCTGAAGTTAAGACCGTAGTGTGGGATTGCGACAGTTATAAAAGTCCCGGACCGGACGGTGTGAATATTGGTTTTTTGAAAGAGTTCTGGGATGATGTCAAAGGGGATGTCATGAACTTCATAACAGATTTTCACAGGAATGGCAGGTTAACAAGGGGTATCAATAGTGAATTTATAGTTCTTATTCCTAAAGTTAATAGCCCGCAGCGATTAAACGATTTCCGTCCTATTTCTCTAGTCGGATGTCTGTACAAAATTTTATCGAAAGTTCTTGCTAGTCGCTTGCGGATTGTTATGGGGAGTTTAATTGCTGAGACTCAGACGACGTTTGTTAAAGGAAGACAGATTCTGGATGGTATCCTTATAGCTAATGAGGTTGTCGATGAGGCGAGAAAAACTAAGAAGGAGTTAATGCTATTCAAGGTTGATTTTGAAAAAGCTTACGACTCGGTGGGTTGGGGGTATTTGGACGCGGTGATGAGAAAAATGTCGTTTCCGGTTTTATGGAGAAAGTGGATGAAAGAGTGTGTAACTACAACAACGGCTTTGGTACTAGTTAACGGTAGCCCTACAAATGAGTTTCCTCTTCAAAGGGGGTTGCGTCAAGGCGATCCTCTTTCGCCGTTTCTTTTCTTACTGGCGGCAGAGGGGTTAAATGTTGTGATGAAATCGATGGTGGAGAATAACTTGTTCACTGGTTATGGGGTGGGACCCGCGAATTCGGTTGTGGTATCCCATCTTCAATTCACAGATGATACGCTGTTAGTTGGGGTCAAAAGTTGGGCTAACGTACGAGCTTTACACGCGGTTCTGTCCTTATTTGCGGAAATTTATGGTCTAAAGGTCAACTTTCATAAGAGTTTGTTGGTTGGTGTTAATATTGCGGATTCTTGGTTGAATGAGGCAGCGTCTTTATTGAATTGTAAAGTTGGGAAAGTCCCGTTTATGTATTTGGGTTTATCGAATGGGGGTGATCCTAGGAGACCGACATTCTGGGAACCTATTTTGAATACTATTAAATCTAAATTGACGGGATGACACAGTCGTTTTCTTTCCTATGGTGGTCGATTGGTTCTACTTAAATATGTCATGTCATCACTGCTTGTCTATGCTCTTTCCTTCTTCAAAGCTCCGTCAAGTATAATCTCTTCCATTGAATCTATTTTTTTAAAAAAATATTGGGGAGGGAGTGAGGATAACAGGAACATTTCCTGGGTCGCTTGGAGCTCTATTTGTTTACGTAAGGATGAGGGGGGTTTGGGGGTGAGGAAGTTGAGTGAATTTAATGTAGCGTTGTTAGGTAGATGGTGTTGGCGGATGTTGGTGGATAGAGGAGGTTTTTGGTATAGAGTTTTGGTGGCGAGGTATAGTGAGGAGGCAGGGCAGTTGGAGGTTGGGGGCCGGAGTGGGTCTACTTGGTGGAGAGAGTTAGCAAAGATTAGGGACGGAGTAGATAGTGTAGGTGGGAGTTGGTTTGCGGACTCGGTGGCGTGTAAGGTTGGGAAAGGGATGAATATATCGTTCTGGAAGGATAGGTGGTTAGGAGATGTTCCTTTGTGTCAGCGTTTTAGTCATCTGTTTGATTTATCATTATATAAGTCAAGCACGGTGGCTGAGATGTTCTCTCTAGGTTGGGAGGAAGGGGGAGTGGCGTGGGGATGTCAGAGACGTTTGTGGGATTGGGAGGAGGAGATGATAGGAGAGTGTCGCCGTTTACTTGATAACTTTGTTTTGCAGACTGATGATTCTGACAGATGGCAGTGGCTTCATGATGTCGCGGGTGGTTATACCGTGCGAGGAGCATATTATATTCTAACAAGCCAGGTGCAACATATAGGTGACGACAGAGGAGACCTAGTTTGGCATAAACAAGTACCTTTGAAGGTGTCTATTCTAGCTTGGAGGTTGCTGAGGGACAGATTACCCACAAAAAACAATCTACTCCGGCGTGGTATTTTACAACACACGACCATTCAGTGTGTTACAGGGTGCGGAGATGAAGAAACAACTACTCATGTGTTCTTTCATTGTAATATTTTTGGTACCTTATGGCAACATATGCGGCATTGGCTTGGTGTTTCAGGTGTTGATCCGTATAATGCTCATGACCACTTCTTACAGTTTACAAACGCTATAGGATCGTCAAAGACTTGTACTTCCTTTATGCAGTTGCTTTGGCTACTGGGAGTGTGGGTTATATGGAATGAACGTAACCATAGGTTATTCAATAACGTTCAAAATTCCATGTTAGATTTGTTGGAGGAGGTCAAATGTAATTCCTTGTGGTGGCTTAAAGCTAATGATGTTACTTTTGTTTTAGGTTCTCAAAGGTGGTGGTCAGACCCGTTGATTTGTCTGGGTATCGACTGACTTCTGTTTTTATTTTGTACATTGACAACTTGTAATTTTGGGGAAACCTCTTGAATACATCTTATACTAAGGGGATCAGCTGCCGTTGTTTATATAATCCATTTTTGTCTCTTAAAAAAAAATATGTGTAAAATTGTCGAACGATACATATAGTAGTGTATATGATGAAAATTAATATTAAAACTTTTTAACAAATGTTTATAAAAGAAAATTAAAAAAGTATAGGTCATTGTTATTGTCTTAAAAACTTGTTTGTACTGGTCCCCTTGGCACCATACCAGTATCAGCAATTAGTGAAAGCAACATTATGCGCACATTTATTAATTCTTTTAAAGAGCAAGGTCCTTTTTCTTTTGCTGCCAAAACGACCTTCTTTGATTATACAGTCTCTCTCTACATACATATATACATACAAATATCATTTAATGATAACAGAAGTTGCTCTATAATACTACAACTGACTTATTGTATCATCAGAAATGTGGTCAAGCCACTCTCCATGCATGTGGTTTGTCCTATTAGCTCTTAATTTTCTGATTGGACAATGTGACCATAATATATGATTAAGATAAGCTGCACCTGCCTATCTTTCACTGCTTCATTCTTACTGGTTGCATTTTGGGCTATGCATGTGAGTATCAAATTATTTATATATATGCATTTATGCACCAAACTGTTTTTTTTTTTTTATTCTCTTTTATCTCAATTTAAATAGGCAAATGCTAACATATGTCTTTGAGAACAGATGTAAAAGAACCTATTATAAAAATCTACTTTTAGAAGTTGCGCATTCACTTTTTAAATGTCAAAATATTAGAAACGGAGGAGTATCTAAGTCTAGTTGATTGGGGCCACCATAATGTTGTGCACGAGGAGGTGTATTGGAAAATTTAAGTCACACACTGAATAAAGATAAGTTCATGCCGGAGTTTATAAATAGAGTTCGGCAACACTCACTCTTAATACACCCCTTCACGTTTAAAACTGAAATTTTGTAGTATGACCCAAGTGAGTCAATAGTAAAAACCTGAATGTAGATAACTTAATAAATCTTTGATAGTCTCTTGGTACAATTTTAGGGTTTGTAGTTGAACCTAACACAAGTTTTAAAATCGACTTATGTGATGAGAGCTGTCTCTATCTATAAACACTTGTTCAGTTTATATCATTCAATGTAAGACTCTTAATAATAAAAGTATAAATCTGATTCTCAAACGTTATTTTAGCAAACCCATATACACTAATGATTATCAACAAAGCTATCGCGTAAACGATAAATTAACAAGTACACCCGCTGTTCACTATTATAAGAAAACATTAACATTTTAAATTCATTCAATAAATGATGTATGTCATCTTTAATATAAATGATGTATGTAGTCTTTAATATAGACTACATACATTATTTATTAAATGAACCTAAAATGTTAAATTTTGCTTATAATAGTGACCATATGATGTATTTTTTTAGGGGAACAACTCTTATAATAGTGACCATATGATGTATTAAGGGCACTTGTTAAAAATTCAAAAAATCGAAATAATTGATAACTTTTATGTAGAAAAGGTTACTTTTTGATGTTTTAATGTGTTAAATATATACTCCCTCCGTCCCAAATTGTATGACGTTTTGGGCATTTAACACATATTAAGAAATGCAATTAATATTGTGTGGAAAAGAGATATTATGAGTTGTTTTACAAAATTGTCCTTAATAAATAATATGGGAAAGATAAATGAAAGAATTGAAAGAAGAGAGAGTAATAAATAGTTAATGTTATAATAGGAAAAATAACATTAATGTTTCATTGGTATTGTAAAACGACATACAATTTAGAACGGAGGGAGTAAATCTCAAGACAAAATTTTCATTTTAAACCTCTTATAAGTGTCATTTAACATTTCCCCGTAAATTTCAAACACTCATTTAATATCTTATTTTTTATCAATGGTAGTATAAAATAAAGGATCAGTTTGAAGTGAAGAAAAAAATATGAGCGGTCCCCATCATCCTCAATTTCCCATGGTCAAGATTATATGAATGTGGTAAGCAAACTCAGTTCCCAATATCCTAAAACTCTCGCCTTCTATCACCGACCCTTTTCCCTAATGTACACATTGTTTAATTAATTTCTTAACATACATATGGCTTACCATGCATTTCACATTCCTCTAAAGGCCAGTCACTTTTGTATGCAGAATTAAATAAGTTACTGTACTCCATATAACTATTGGTTGCATTGATCAAATCCAATAATCTATGCACCAGAGATGCCTTCCCACCAATGTTTAAAAAACCTACGCGTAGATTGAACTGGAGAAACCTCAAATCTTTGTCCAATTGGTTCAATCATTATTGATGGATAATAAAAAAAATTAAAATATTAGAAAAAAGAAAGGAAAAAGTTGCAGAAAGTAAAATTAATTGAACTAGCTACTATGATTCAACCAATTTAACATGGTTCAATCAAGTTGAAACATATAAAATACAACCAAAATCAAACCACCAACAAGTGAACCAGCCAATTCCCGATTGTATCGACCGATTCAATCCGATTTTTAAAAACATTATTTCAACGAGTTATTTAGCAAAAGGAGTTGGGTTGCTCAGAAGGATTGAGAAGTAAAGTTCACGATTCAAGTTCAAATAAGAAGAAAACTAAGGTAAAAATTAACATACCAACATTTGTCATTTAAAAAAAACTTGTAATTTAGCAAAATTAACTAAGTTTCGAACTTTGAATATATTATTTAAAATCTGTGCATTATAATATGTTTGATAGTTTTGGAGTAAAATTTATTTTGTTGTGTTATATGATTTTTTTTTTTATCTAAACACAAAAGTAATGGTATGCTACTACAGGGCGATTGAGTTTAATAGAAGAGGAAAACAAAGTTTGATTATGAAAAACAAACTAAAGATGATGTTTTGTTGCTTTTAAATTCCGTTGGATAAGACCAAAAAAAAAATCAATTGGATGCATGTTGACAAAACCTATGGAGTAATATTTACATGCCAATATTACCAATTCAATTCACTTATAAACACGTACCCTTTTACACTGAAATTCATTTTACACATTTAAATCCAAAATACACACATAAGATGCCCCCCAGATGAGTATGCCAATGTTGCCATAGGTTTTAGCTATAGTTATGAGTTATTCCCAAATCCGAAGCAAAGTTTTCATCACCTAGATGTTAGGGAATGCCCAAAAAACTAGAAGGCATATTTCGTTAGTAAAAAGAAGAGTAAAATGCACATAAAAGATAGTGTGTACTTGTACATTTTATAAGTGCAATAGTATCATATTCCAAAGGGAAGAGCTTGAAATATATATGGATCATCACACAAGACTTTATACGGTATAGACATGTCCCATCTTATATTGATATATTATTGGAGAAATTAGGTTTGATTGGGCAGAAACATGTATAGGAATACTGAATCAATGATGAAGGAGAGATGGGAGTTTGATTCCTCTATCTAGGGTTCAGTAGTTGGACCACTTTGAACACTGCTATTCCCCTCACCCACTCACATGGAATCTCTGATTCTTTTATGTATGTATCAATCTATAATTGGTTCTTCGGATATGTTCCTTCTATTTTTTTATTTATATGTTCGGATGGGTATCTTTTTAAGCCAGGTACGGTTGGTATTAAATTTTTTCCTTTTGCTGCCAAATTCATTAGCCATGTGTTACATAATCAAGATTCAAGGCAGCTTCTCCTATCCAAACCTAAAACTCTACCTTTGACTGGGTCTGTGTGGTTTGTCACGGGTAAAATTGTACGTGTAAATTTAATATCCATGCAAATATATAATCAATTTAGTTTATACTCCATCCGACCTCAATTATAAGCCATGACGGTGAATCTAAGAAGTGTAAAGTTACTTATAATTAAGACCGAAGAGTACTCACTCACGATGAAATACATAATAATTTTCAGGTAATAATTAATCAACTTCGTTAACTAAGGATTAATAACCGTTTAAGAGAATATGAGTTTGAACCTTGATTGGAACCGTCATTAATAGATTTTATTAACCTCTCAATTGACTTTAAAATTATTAGAGTCCTTACCTTTGAGAATCAGATGACTAAGACAAAACACACACACAACAATTTTAACCTATGCCTATAAATCATCACAAATGCATATTATATCGTACCATGAAGGAGTCTGGTGGATCATTTACATTGAGTTTTGAACAATCACATAAGTGAGTTGGACACCACATCATAACTTAAAAATCTTAAGGCATTAGATATACGGATCCTCTCAAATATATAGTGTTCAACATCCATTTTTTCATCTAATATTAGACTCTTACTCACACTTGGAATATCAACACATTAATGCCCATAAGTTTATGAGCTATATCTTAGTTATTAGATTAGTTGAAACATAACTCCTACTGCTAAGGTTTGGCTGAATGATCTAGACAGTGCCGCGCACAGAAAATCCAAACTACATAACTATCACAAAATATTATCTTCTATGTTCTTTTTCGGTTGTTGTTTTAAGGTTATTTACACACGCTAAGAAAACTAATAAACTTTGTTAATTTTGATAGTTTTTTTCTTCTATCTTGATCACACATACATGTAAGTTTTTGTTCGGAGTGAATCAACAACCAACGAGATTGAGTTTAGCGAAATGTGTTACACTTTCACAACGTATTTGAATCATAACTAGGAGAGATAATCACATTTGTGTCTTATACGCCTCAAATAGGATTATCCCTATGAAAGGGATCTATGAGAAATAACAAAAATGTTAGGGATGCAAAAATCATTGATCTTTATGTAGGAATGTCAATTTGCATCTAAGGTCGAAAGTCCTCTCAAGGTAGTACGTTGATGCATATCATACACTCACTATGCGAGTGATGAGGACAAAGGTAAAAATTTCTCCTACCTAGTCGTAGTTCTAGGACGGGGATCATACTCTCTGTGGGAACCTCGTCCCTGAGCAATTTATAGAAATACCCTTTATATATTCTATACATACAAGTATTTTCTATTTTATCTTTTATTCAAAATAAGTGATGTTATTGTTTTTTAGTATATGGGATGTTTATTTGAAGTCTCTCAAAAATGTCTTATTGCATTTATTTTATGGTTGGATTTAATTTAAATATTTTTGTTAATTTGATTGAAAATAATAACAAAAACTATTATTACTTTTTTGTGCGGATGAAATCGATACAAAGACCGCATGAACAAGAATTAGGGGAGTACTTCCCAACTCTGTATCGCTCCATTGACATCCTTATTTCTACGTCTTGAGAAAAATATATTAAAAATAGAAAATATTATTAAATCACATAAATTGAATCATTTGTTATGTTCTTTTAATTGAATTGTAATATTAAATCTCACATAAATGTTAATTTATTTATTTTCAAAGTTTTGAATGTCTTTTCAAATGGAATCAAGAATATTTATTTGCAAAGTCAGAGACCATGTTGTAATATTAGATCAGCAACATAATCAACATGACTAATTAAGGTGAAAGATCATGCATCTTACCATGTTGTTGTTGATAATGCAAAAGAGGATAATAAAGTTTTTGAAGTTCCTCATGTGAAGAGGTACATGGCAACCCTTGTCACCTAGTGGGGAAGGTTAAATTATCCTTTTGATCTATAATTAGATAATTTAATTACCCCCACTTATTTTTCTGACATTGTAAGATATATAGGTATATAAGCACGACCTAATCTAAAACAAGGGTCAAATATTTTATATCCCAAAAAGTGAGCAGTCTCCAAACATTCACATGCCTACGCCTTTGTGTTTATTTCTTATCTAAAAATGGGAGATTAAAAAGATTCAAAGTACAAAAGAATATGATAATATAAGAAAAAGAAGAAAAGATGAATCTATGCACATGATATGTGGGGGAATAATTAGTGTGTTCTTCTGCTGGATTCTGTTCTCTAATTTGATCTCTATTCCATAACAGTATATATGATCGTATCAATTTATTTATATTCAGCAAGTTTTCTTTCATCCGAAGATTGGAGAAAAAGACTACATAAGAATGGTGAAACATCCAATTACATAATATTTATTTTTCTTACGGGAATCACACAATTTCTTACATATTACAAAATAATGCAATCAAGTGAAAATTGGTATGAATATTATATGGGCATATCATGTGTAAATAGCTCATCTCAACTATGCTGAGATAATTCTTTTATGGCAAATGATTATAGTAAATCAATAACATTATTATAATTTTGTTGTACAAAAAAAACATTAGAATAATTTTCAATGAAATAGCTATAATTAATTTGTCAAAAAAAGTAAAATAGCTATAACTTGTAGCAATAATATGATTCACCAAAAAAAAAAATTGTACCTCTTTTAAAAAAAATAAAAATTGTAGCATGGATAATAAGGTCTAGTTGAGTGGGACATTGATTCAACCAATACATGAAAGAAATAAAATGCAACACAAACGGAGGACAGTCTCCTGGTACGAATGAGGTAATATTTTTTTTATCTAGGGTTTAGGTCTTAATCAAGCTAGAAATGGAATGGAATTTGGTTTAATAATGTTAACTACTATATATATAATGTAATATAAAAATATCTCTAATCTAAACATACCTCGGCCTGTGTTTCCTATAGTAGTTTTCCTTAAACGAAAGGCAACTACTAGAAAATAACATGAATGTTATATTACTAACTGAGGCTTAGTTATAGTTTTGCACATTGTTCTAAGCAGTTGGTGAATTAAAAATAACGTATACTATGTCTATATGCATACATATAAAATTTAAAAACTCTGAACATGGATTAGTTTATAAAGCTGAAGAGGAGGACAAAGTGAAAGGGACATGGGAAAGGAAAAGAAAATGATGTTTAACGGTTCTTTTTGTACCAAAATCAGATGAGTGGGGTGATATCTTAAAATCTCAATTTTATTTTGCTTGGGACTCGTATCAATTGGTGTGGCCAAATACAGTGCCCTTTATCATCGATATTAGTCCTTCTCACATGCTAACACTCACTCTCCTTTCCACTTGTTATTGGGCCACTTCATTGGAGGATTCAAAATATGGAATCATGCTTCATGCTCACTCCTTAGTCCATACCCACCCATACAAAGACTATAGTCAATAATCATGAATTGAAGCTTCCCATACATATTTTATTATAGTAATAAAATTTGTGAGCTCACAATGCCAACTTTATGCTTTCAATATAGTAGTAGTAGTTATAGAACTTGGATCCTCATTCCTATGAACCAAACAGTTTCTTAAGCTGCAACATCATACCGCAGTTGTAGATAATTCAATTTTGTAGGAATAATACTTTTCTTGTTACTAAAGAGTCTAGTTGCAAAACTCACACACTTAAAGTGCAGAGAAGTGGGGCATTGTGGATTTGAATATGTGCTCTAACATATTGTTGATATGTCAAGTGTGAATAAGACTTTCACATCATATAAAAAAATGGATGTTAAACAATGTATAATTGAGAGAACTCGTATGGTTAATTATGGAATGTTCTTGATGGAGATTTGTTATTCAATTTCACTTGTGTGTCGCTTAAAATTGAGTGTGATAATCTCATATATGCTTGCCTCATAACGCAACATATATCAAATATTTTTACATCCTACTGTCATTTAAGCTACACTCACATGCAGATACTTTTAGGTGACACATTTTTTTTATACCAAACGAGATATAATTTATTATCATATTTGTGTGTTTGGTACAAGAACTAAATTACAAAGAAAAACCCACAAACTATGATATAACAAAATCGGTATTGATTACATTTGCAATAAATGTAATTTGATATGCTTGCGTCTATAGGACTCTAATTGGTATTATTTTTAATTAATTGCTATTGTCCTTTAATCTAAAGGTGCCAACGACTACAATGGAGTGGTATTTTAAATGTCACATTTCTTATACCAAATGGGGTCTAATTAACTCTCATATCTGCGTGTGTTTGATTTTATGGCACAAGATGTAAACTACAAAGAAAAATACACAAATTATAACGAGAAACGATAAGAACACTCTCTTTTTGATACTCTCTTCAACACTCATTTTTTATTGGATGAAATCAATGTATGACTTACCTCTTTAAGAGGAATCCATTTTCAAAATATGAGACTCACTCTGGTTTAAGCCAATAAGAAAGTGAATGTTAGAGAAAGTGTTGAAAAGAGAGTGTTGCTAGCATTACTCAACTATGAGTACTGCTCTTCTCCCATCTGTTTTTGCTCATTCCCGTCAAAATAACCGAGCGTGAGTTAACTCACACAGGAATATTCTCAGTGTGAACTAACTCATACAGGTGTATTTCTCGACGAAAATGAACAAAAATAGATGGGAGAAGAGCAATTCTCCTCAACTATAATATAACAAAAATGGTATTGGACACATTTGCAATAAGTCCATTTGTACCTAAACCTTGAGGGGCCAATCCCCACTACTAAAAATATTTGCAAGTAGCACATAATGTAGCTAGTAGCATAACCAAGTTGTTTGTATTAGCAATGACATCTTAAGATATCATTATAGGACTCTAACTTTTTAACTTTTTCACTGAATTGTTAACATACTAAAATGAGCTGGCATGATCATCAATGTTAAATTATTGATTTCAAAACTAGAAGACCACAACTAATCCTTGTAAAAAAGGGAGTAAAGATTTGGATTTATATGGGCTGATTTGAATGCTATCTAGGTGGCTGCTTTGCCGGCCACTATCACTTTATTCATTTCTCTATCACTCTTACATGCAGGCATGGTGCACTTTAGATACTTGAGATTTGAGACTTGAAGAAACATGAACTTTATTTTAAATAATTATTCAAGGCATTTTTTCTAAAATTTATTTTGGAAATTTTACATTTGAGAACGTCAAAAAATGATTTTTGTAAGATATTTACAGACGAGAAAATATTTTGGCACCAAAGCATGCATTGACCTTAACACAAACATATACATTGTCCTGCTCTGACAATGAAGTGAATGCATCTTATTAAGATCTCTTTGCCGTAAAAATATTACTATTATTGTGTTTATATAGCATACATGTACGCAGTACAAACATAATAACAAATATAGCAAAAGATCATACATGTATCATGTATGCAACAATTGTACCATGGAATACACACACACATGGTGGCTGCTCTATCTAATGAAAATGTCGGGACAATTATATTTGCCCAAAATCATTGTCAGCCCTTGTATCACAAAGTAGCACACAAACAAAATCTGATTGAGGTTGCTCTTCAGCCTTCAGGCACCTAACAATTGCGTACAAACAACTAAAAAAACACCTCAAACCGTCCTTAACTATTGTTCGTTGAATAACAGTGGTTAACTACAGTTCATTTTTTATGTCGGTTAACCAATTCAAAAAACACTTGAATGATAACTAAGTACAGGTGGAGTGTTTTATTTGCATGTAACAATTGCTTGCTAGGTGTCTAAAGAGCAATCTCCAAATCTGATTTTTTGGCCCAGTCGAATTTGCTTTACCTTCCATTCCGTTTCATTACCCTTTCCTAATGGCACTTACGCTTTTTCTATCAAATGAGCCAGGTTTCAGGCAATATGAGGGGATAATAATTCATAACTATTAGTAAGTGCTTGTTTCAATTTGCGGTGAATTTGACAAAATTACCATGAGCTACTGTAAATTTACTAAAGCTATACTCCGAAGCTTCAATAAATTAATGGTGGCACCATGATTTCATTAAAACCATTGTGACTACAAACATACATTAAGCATTAGTGCAGCTGCAAGGACTTGATCCCTCTAAAGTGAGAAGAAATAAAAGTGAGAATCCCGTTTGAAATAGTTTTTGTTTTCAGTTTTTGAAATATACAAGTCTTCTTCTCACAATAGTTATCTTTTTACATGTTTTAGTTTTAGTCCCCAAAACTAAAAAGTTCAAAACAGTTTCCAAAACTGTAATTTTAAAAATAGTTTATCAAAAAAGTTATTAATTTTCAAGTTTTTAAAAACTAAAAGAGTTTTTGGAAACTGTTTCTCTCAATGTTTGATATTTCAAAACATGTATTGGATATTTTTTTTTATTCATCAATGATTGATATTATTCAAACATGATCAGTTTAATATATTTTGGGTGTTGTCTTCCATGGACACACCAGTTTAAAAAAATAAAAAATATATTCACTTTAGGGTATGTTTGGATGAATAATTTTGAAGATGAGAGGAATTATTTCTCTTTTCTAAATTAAAGTTATAAAATGTTGATGAATATGAATCAAGTGTAATTGAAATGTCATATGATCATTTGTTATAGTATTCTTTCAAAAAAATTAAAATCTCAAATGTATACCAACACATACATTTAGCCATCCAAACCTACCGATAGAAAAGCCTTGACTTCAAGTATGTCTTGGACATTATTGGAAACAATTTTGAGCATGCCGCATGCGTGATAGAAAGGGAAAGCTGAAAAAAGAAAAGAAAAACTGCATAGGAGACTTGTTAAATGGAACTAAAAAAAATAAAGCTCAGAAAGCAACAAGATTACAAGATCTATCATAAATTTCTAGTGAAATGAGAGATAATGTCCAAGACATTATCTCATTCTCCCCCAGCTTTAGTTGATAGCTTATCAAACCATCACCAGTCCTTTCTATAACTACTTCCTTAAAGGCCGGATGCTGATAAACATGTCCACACAAGCGCAATAACAGTTACCAGCAATAGCCAAAATCTCTAGGTTGGCTTCAAATTTCATAGACACTGCATAAGCACAAATAATGATATTCTAATTGAATGCAGTAAATTAATGTGTTTACAGATAGACAGTATTTGATGCACAATCTATTCTGATGTAACACAACATGAAGCCATTAAAGAATTAGTGTGTGTAGTATAAAATGCCATCAAGCATTTTCTTCAGTTCCATAGTCACTTTTGTGCAGTAACATTCACATTCTATTCGCAATGCAATTAACATACAACTTCACATCAAAGTATCCAACATCTACATGCTTGCGGATCCTGAGGCCCTTCAAACCATCTATCCCATAAGAGGTTTACAGGTCCATGAACTCTGTTATCAGAGAAAACTGATGATTATTCTCTAAACTCACAATCAAGAAAGAATACAGAGTAAAGATGTAGGTAAGAGAAATTACTCTGGGATTAGTGGATCAGGTCTACTATCCATGTTTTGTAGCAATCTGCCCAATGCGAAGTAAAATTGTTTAAGCCTTATAGCATATTCTAGCACAATACTAATAATGAGATGAGCATTTTAACAACTCTAAGAAAAAAACTAGCATTGGTGCAGTTATCCCACAACACAAGTGAACAAAAGGGTCAATGGGTCAATCCAACAAGTATTATCTTATATCAGATGTTCTAACTAACACAACTAAAAATTCTCTCTTGAACTCTATATCATGATTTTCTAATATCTTTCATGTAAGAGAGAAACAACTATTCAGTCAGCACTTACTCCTTGCATATAGCCGACACATTTTCTGTTTTCTCGAGCTCGTCCAATTCTTCCTGAATACATTCAGGAAAAGAAAATGATTACCAACCAACAAATGCAGGAATACAACAATAGAGACAACCTAGGCTTACACTACGAATACACCCAACTTTGTAAAATGTCCTGACATTGATTTAAGCAATTAGAAAAGTCAACCAACATAACCGCTTGCTAAATACTCACATCCATGACAAGAATCAAAAAAGAAAAAATGTATGGAAACTAAACAGCTGAACCACATTAACCTTTGCCAGGAAATCAGAAAGACACGTGACACAAATTTTAGTCTGCTATAAGTTAAGTTTATTTTGAATTTTGCTCTCCTATATCACAGCTTTCACCGAAACTTCTAGCACAAACAGACCATATGGTTCAAGATGTGTTTCAACTATTGTTGTCTATCGCAAATTGCAGTAAATAGCAGTTTGTTCAAATTCTACTAGGCTGCAATGCTAACCGCTACTTGACAACACATTGTACTAAATCAGGTGTCAGGAACAGCAGCGTTTTATCAAAATTCTGCTATACTATAGCGCTACAGCACTGATACGGCCTGTATATGACAATGCCTGTTTCAACTTTCCATATATACTTTGGAAGGAAATATGCATATCCACTCTGAAGATACACATGCTATAAATGAACCAAACCAACTATCAGATCAACTTCAATATCGCAATAATGACAGCAAGAATCAAACTTTGGTCCACGCATCAGCAGAAAAAGCTTTGATTCTGCGACTATTAACCAACACTCTAATATAAGCTTAAGCTATTAAGTGAAAACACGAGTGTTTTTTACATTACAACACGAACACATCAATCATGCATCAAAAGTGGGTTAATCTTCTCAACTTTATAATCCCACATTGTTTCGTACTTTAGCAATACAATACAACTAACAGTCCACATAATGTAGAGAACTAAAGTTCATAAATTCAAAGGAAAATGCTTATTGTTTACAAGAGAAGGTTGACAAAAAACACAGAAATACTATATGGCAGCATGTAACACTTACAAATAATAACCCATTTCTCTATATATGGTCAGCCATAACCTCATTGGTCAAATCTACTACTTAAACGCATTCTAATTTTTCTTGTATAAATTTTTCGTCGCAAATAGCATTGCTCTATTTCAAATAGAGCAACAAATTTGTGTGGCATTAAAATGTGCCATACTAAGTAGAAAATTACACACCCTAGAAACAAACACCCTATAAAATCTAGAGTTAAGACCCATTTTGGTTCCTCAAAGTTTTCCAGCAACCCAATTTAGTCTCTTACAAATAACTAATTACACAATTTTCCTAACAGTTTTACACGGACGACAAATTAGTCCACAACTCATTATAACAAAGAACTAATTTTTCTCCAATTTGAAAATGTTAACGGCCCGTAATAACTCCCTTTGGTCCTTTTTATAAAAATAAAAAATAAAAAATATTCACCTTTTATATTCATTCAATAACTCATGTATTTGGTTTATGTTAAAGAGTATTATTTTTACCAGGAAATAAATTGTACAGCGGTAAAGACCAAAACGGGTCTTCACCAATGAAGCTCAGACACTCCTTGAACTCCTTGAATTAGGCGTGTCACCGTGTCGACATACAGACACGACACCAACACATATAATTACGTGATTATTTCAAATTATTAACGGCGTCGGCGTGTCGGTGTCTATAACCGTACTTCATAGGTCTTCACTCAAAATCTAAATCTTTGAAACTAATTTACCAAGATCTATATCCTATAGTTATACATTATACATAAAATAACATGATGAATGTAAGTAACTAACTAACGAACCTGAAGAAATTTGGTATCTTGTTGAAGACGCTTCAATTCAGCAAGAATACGATGCTTTCCTCTTTTATCAGTCGCAGCATCAGCTACAGCTGAAACAGAAACAACAAGGGTTTCTTTTTCTTCATCCGCAGACGACGCCGTTTCAGACGCCATAACACACTAAATATACGATAAACTTGCAACACTTTTCATCCACTAAAATACGCCCCCCTTTTTACTTAATATCACGCAGATCTGAAAACTATTCAGAAACAACAACGACTCAGTAGCAGCAGCATTACCGTTTACTTGTGCATAGAAATTAGGAAGAAAAGAAAAAAGGACTTGAGTCACAGAATTTTTATTATTCTTCAAAAAGGAACTTTTTCAATTTCTACTTTTGCCCTACTACGCTGCGGTGCGCACGCACTTATTCGATTTCAAATTGAAACTCAAATTAGTGAGAGCCTTATTGTTTTTATTTTCTTAGTAATTCAAAAGAGCAAAACAGCAAAGTTGGATATTGACATCACACCGGTGCTTAATTCTTAATTATTATTTCAATCACTTTGTTTCCCATTTTTCATTTTTAAATAAACTATCAAATCAAATATTAATTATTTTATTTTTTTTGTATAAAAAAATATGGCTACATCCGGCTAGTGATCTTATTTGTTTGTCTTTGACTAAACTCAACATGAAAATTTGTGAACTGAAAGGCAAAACTATGCTTGCATTATGGTAAAAGATATCCGAGATTGATAGCATTCTTTATATCTTTGTTGTTGACGTCGTCCACCACTATTTTTGAGTCAATTAAAAAATCTATGTTTTAAAAGTGTATATCACATATCCAAAGGATAGCAATTAAAAGACCAACATATATGTTCAATTAGGAACGAGTCACTGAGTCGGTGTAAGTTAATAATGTCGATGTTTTCTTTGAATACTTGAACTAGAGACTCTTTTGTGTCTATGCGTGTGTGTTTTAGTGTAGAAAATTGTATTCAACGGTACAATAAAACTTGGCGTTCGATGTTTTGAAAAAAGTAATGTCGTGAAATGTATAAAAAGTAAAAGACTTAAAAGTAAATGTGCAGAAATATAAAAGTAAGAGTGCAGGAAATATAAATATGAAATAAAATTAAAGTGCAGAAAACATAAATGACTTGAAATTTAACAGAAAAGAAAAATTACATAGTTAATCATCTACAATAATCTCAAATTGTTTTATGTGTTAGATCTTAGATGTGATTACCGAATGCGCAACTCTTGTTACAATGTCCCAAGACCCCTATATGTATAAAAAATGAACTTTCGGTGACATGCATGCTTGCAAGTTTCCTAAATTGATAATTGTCTTTGGCATTGCATTAGGGTTGGCTTTTATTTCGAA
The DNA here is from genome assembly GCA_958299785.1 of Medicago lupulina. Taxonomy (NCBI): domain Eukaryota; kingdom Viridiplantae; phylum Streptophyta; class Magnoliopsida; order Fabales; family Fabaceae; genus Medicago; species Medicago lupulina. Next base: position 20,231,585 of record OY283141.1, on the reverse strand, counting down.
CTCCGTAAACCTTCTCATGTACGAGACATGCACTTGATTAATCCTTTCTAGAAGGGAGATGAAGTGCTCGATACAAATTAAATAAAGGTTATTTTTCTATATCAACGTTTTCGGTCTAATTTATATCTCACCCACGATTTTTAAATTTAATTCATTAACTTATGTTTTGAGAGTGCAAGTTAGCATTTTCTTTATTTATTTAGTAGCATTGTTCACCAAAATAGTGTCGGTCAAATAACTTGCACCCGTGTGTATATCAATTTAATGGTTTGTCTGGTGCTTCATACCAACAAATAGATATATTTTATTATTTTTCTGTCCTTTGTATATATAAAAAAGTTATAATATAGATTTACTTACCACCCGTCCAACCCTGATTGAACCTTGTCTAATTAACCTCTAAACCTTAAACACGTGAATACATCAGTTTAATGGTCAATCTGGTTTTAGTTACCTTGTGTATAGCATTCGTAGGGATACATGTACAACTAGTCAAAATAATAAAAGACACTTAGGTATGTGACATGCTAAAAAGTTCAATAAACATCACAACAAACAACACATATAAGACAAGATTAACTATTTTTTCTCAAAACTAACCAAGTCATAGTCTCAATAAACAACTAAATTCATTCTTTTTGCTGAAATGTAATGACTTACAAATTTAAAAACTTAAATCCTAGTAAAAGAAAAATCTAGTCATTACAACATTAAACATTGTTGTGAATTTATTTAAAACTTGTTTGAATCAATAAACAAATGGATTTTTTTTTTGTTTAGTTAACACGTCGGTTCTCAGGGAAAGAGGGCAAGAGAAGTGGCTGAAAGGTATGTAAAGTCTGACTAAGAATTCTTCCATCCAAAAATCAAAGTTTCTCACGAACAATTTATTTTTTGTATAGTTCATTAACCACTTAAACTTAATTGTTTGATACAAGTAAAAACATTTTTAAAACGTATCGAACCTTATTGAATGTATATTTTATTAATTAAAGAAAAGATATAAATACGGTTAATATATCATTAATCTTAAATTAAAAAACAATTTTAATATTAGACAAAACACAAACAATTGATTTTCTTTCATCTCGTGAATTAAACATGAGTAATAAAACCATAAAGACCTCCTCCCAAAAAAGAAACCATCACAAGGACCTCCTATAAAAAAAAAAGGTCTTGTTAAGTGGGAGAAGATTCCCTCCAGTAATTATCTACAATTTTCTTCGGTCAAAGATCCAAACCATTAAATATACTATTTCTCTTAATTTTAATATTTAATTGCTTTTGTGTATTTATTATTCAATGGTTAAGATTTCATTGGACCATCAGTCAATAGGATCGATTTCCTTGTTAACTAGTGCCCTGGAGCACTAGTTAAGAAAGTTAAAAGTAGAAATTTTCTATTAAAAACAAAAACTTTTTTACTAGTAAAATATTTCACTTTTCATCATTTTACAATGTAAAATTTTTATATTAGTCTAGTTAACTAGTGCTGCCCCAAAGACACCAAATAACGTTTCTCTAAAAAAAAATTGGACCGACATTGTTTTTATTTTTTTGTGTGAAATTAATCTAAAGACATAAATATCATAATCATCAGAAAATCAAGTTTTGAGTATGTGGCGAGAAATGAAATGAAATCGAAACTAAATTTTTTCTGAGCGACACATTTCAACACTCAAAACGACATTTCCATCTTCGTTTCAATCTTCTGCTACGTGTTTCTCTCTCATCCTCACTCTTTCTCTACCACTACTCGGTAACCTCCATTCTCTGCTAAATTCCCCATTCTTTTCAACTCAAATTCAGTTTTCAATTCAATAACAATATCATTATAATGTGAAAAATTCACTTCAAAATTTAATTTTTTGTTGATTTTTGTAGATTAATTCAATGGCTTCACTAATGCTCAGTGGAACTGGAAAGCTTGCATGTTTGAATTGCAAAACCCAAAATGGAAATGGTTTTGGTTTCACAGGTTCAGATTTCAATGGTAAGAGCTTAATTTCCCCCAAAACAAGTATCAATGCTAAAATTAGGGTTTCCAATTTGAAGAGAAACATTGTAGTACGTTCTAGTTCTAGTGTATCATCTTCAAGACCAAGTTCACAACCTAGGTTTATACAACACAAAAAAGAAGCATTTTGGTTTTATAGGTTTCTTTCAATTGTGTATGACCATGTTATAAACCCTGGTCATTGGACTGAAGATATGAGAGATGAAGCTCTTGAACCAGCTGAACTTACTGATAGGAATATGCTTGTTGTTGATGTTGGTGGTGGTACTGGTTTCACTACATTGGGTATTGTTAAGCATGTCGATGCTAAGAATGTAACTATTCTTGATCAGTCACCTCATCAGCTTGCTAAGGCTAAGCAAAAGGAACCGCTTAAGGATTGTAAAATTGTTGAAGGGGATGCTGAAGATTTACCCTTTCGAACTGATTATGCTGATAGATATGTGTCCGCTGGAAGGTATATCGATGTCTTCACATATCCATGCTGTTTCATATGCCTTTAAATAATGATGCATGGTTAATTTCTATGAAATTGCATTTGCATGTTGTTAAGTAATGATGCCTTTAAGTAATGTCATCACTGTACACATGGCTTATTTGAGCTTATTTACTGGCATAAGCACTTGTGAGATTGTTTGGGAGAACTTATGAAAACAACTTATGACATGTTCATAAGCTGTTTTCAGCTTATTTTCATAAGCTCTTCAAGACAGATTATGAAGACAGCTTATAGCTTATATGAAATCAATTTAACTTTATTTTATCTTTTGTTGTAGAAATAGCTATATATGTGCTTATCATGATAAATGCTTATGCTATAAGCTGCAAATTAAGCTATTTATCCAAACAGTGTCTTATTATTTTTTGTATTTGTCTGCCTTTGTTGCGATCTTGTTTTTGCTGCTCAAGTGTGTGTGTGTGTGTGTGTGTGTGTGTGTGTGAAGTAGCTTCCTTTGAAAGAGGTGTATTTGCATACTTTAGTTGCAATGTCGATGTTATTGTTGTTCAAGTGTATATAGATTATAAAGTAGATTGCTTTGAAAGAGGGGTGATAATGATATGTTTTTGTTTCTCAGTATTGAATACTGGCCGGATCCACAGCGTGGCATCAAGGAAGCATACAGGGTTTTGAAACTTGGGGGAAAAGCATGTTTAATTGGTCCTGTCTACCCGACATTTTGGTTGTCGCGTTTCTTCGCAGATGTTTGGATGCTTTTCCCTAAAGAAGAAGAGTATATCGAGTGGTTTACGAAGGCAGGGTTTAAGGATGTCCAGCTAAAAAGGATTGGCCCAAAATGGTATCGTGGAGTTCGCCGTCATGGCTTGATTATGGGTTGTTCGGTGACTGGTGTTAAGCCTGCATCTGGGGATTCTCCTTTGCAGGTATTTGTCATCTTAGCTTCTTAATTATATTGTTGTCGATTTTGCCCTTGTTTTATGCTTAATCAAATCAAAGGTATGCTGTATAAGGTTGTTTCTCCTTATGGTGTCCTGGTGTGTGTCTGTTTTTTCAAGGACATCCTGATTCCTACCATGTTTTGACTTACTGACCATAAAACAGTATATGCTTTACAGTGGGAGTTAGCACTTAGCAGTGTGAACACCCTCATACTGATGACTATTTCAAATTTAAAGCTATAATTCATATCCTTTTAGGTTAGATGTGTCTACTCGCAACATTTTAGGACCTTGAGTTATTTTTGCTGTAAATCCCCTTTTTATCCAGAGTACTTGAGCACATTTGAGAACCTATTCTATCCTTTAAGATTTACATCCTTTTTCTATATATTATTCATACATTAAAGTTTTTTTGTTCATCTATTAGCAGTTCTTTTAAAATCATGTACATGTTTTTTTGTTGGATTGTTTGACATTTCATAATTATGCCTCTATATCTGCATGGTTACTGCATTTTACATGAAACGACTATGGATGCTAGTGTTTATGCCCCTGTATGACTATGGATGCTAGTGTGTTACTTTTACTAGTAATTTGTTTTATATGTTCATAAACCTTTTTGTAGTGTGTGTGTGTATTCAAAAACAATCACTTTTAAATTAAACGCAAAACAAGAAAAAGTTTAACCATATTACGTGTGGAAACTTCCATTGAAGTGATCATATTTGATATTTAAGTTGGAGGAAAACTAGTTCCTACTTCCTCGACATGGTAAAGAAAATGGTTTATTGATTTAAATGAGTTACAATGTTATTTTGTTTATGTTTGATTTATTATTGTTAAAGTGTGGATAACCTATACTTACAAGTGTAAGTAGTTTAGTACCCAACAAGTATGGGTATTGAAGTTGTTATCAATGTAGATATAGGTCAAGGTATGTTTTTTAATTTTATTTTCTATTGCGGGAAGGCAACGAATACTATAGTATTCTACTCAAACCTACCAAATTGTCATCCTTATGTCTTGGAAGGGTAAGTAGCATGGAGTTATGAGCAATGCACTATGGATGGCAATAGCCTTCAATGTAAACAGACATGGGTATAGTAGTCACTAGGTCAGGCTGTTGTGCACTTATGCCTAAAGCAAAATGTCTATATTCAGCTTGACAAAGTTATAGGACTTGAGGTTTTATTGCATATAGTTACTTTCGTCAAAGAACACACTTATTACCTCTTTGCATTGGCAAAACTGCAGTACAGACATATATTTTCTTATCATTGCTTCACAATATAAAATATGCTGATTCAGTTATATAAATTCTGCAATTTGCTGCAGCTTGGTCCAAAGGAAGAAGATGTTGAAAAGCCTGTGAATCCTTTAGTTTTCTTACTGCGCTTTGCTTTGGGCGTCCTAGCGGCTTCATGGTTTGTATTGATTCCTATTTACATGTGGCTCAAAGATCAAATTGTTCCCAAAGATCAGCCAATCTAAGAGAGATTTGTAGGTAGTGAACGTTTTGATACTATCAGTGTCTTTTTTTTTTTTTTTCAACGTTTTATCAAGTGTAAGATTATTACATATGCGGTTGAGAAATATTTTATCAAACTTGATAATGGTTAGTTTCTTTACCTCGTTGAGATCAGTTTTTCTGCATGCTTTTTCCAGGTCATGCTAATTTTATTACTGGAAATGTCTAATAAAACCTTATTTTGTTCTGCTCATTGGTTGTCTTGAGTTACTACTATAAGTCAATGTTCTAGCATTGCTGTTAAGACCAGTGAATTGGAAGTAAACATTTTCAAATGTTTGCTACAATAGACAAAATTGATTTCCACAAATAAGGGATTCATGAATGTTTGGTTAAAATGTTCTGATATCACTTATGAATACCAAACTATAAAATAAAATAAATTGCGATTAAAATTATAAAATAAATTGCAAAAATTATTTACCAAATCAAACAAACACCATGGTTAGAGATAACAATCAAGTATAATCAAAGGAACGCAGTACACAGTAGTCTACATTTATATGGGATCGTATTCTCTCCCGTGACAACAAAACATGAGGAAATAATGTTAAATCTCATCAATTGATTTTTTTAATAACAAATCAATGTCAATAAAACTCAAAGTTTGCCATTCTAGACTTAGTTTACTACTTCTTTTCAACTTTTTCTTCTCTCTTCTTCAACCACTGACCAGATTTACTCCACTCACTTTGAAGTTGGAAAAACGGTTTCTGGCATTGCAGTGATGGTCATGGGTGGACTGCGCATGTCAACTTGTGGTGGCGCAAAAGATAGCAACGACATGAGAGAGTAGTTGCATGGCACCGCAGTGGACCATGCCGGCAGTGTCTAGGAGCTCCAAGTTCTTTATTTTTTGTTTCTTCCTTACAATTTTTTTGCCTGTTTTCTTATTTCTTCCTCTTTTTCTCTATTTTTTGGTTCTTCATTCCTGTTCTACTGGTCGTTGCTTTCTCATTATTTGTCTTATTATTTCTTTCACGGTACTTTAATGACTTTTTTAGAGTCAATCACGTGATATAAGTTACTTCAATGAATGAAATGTTATCATGGACTTACCAAATGTCTTTCTTTCGTACTGTCAACCAGTTCATTGCAAAGCTAGCATGTTATGCAACCGGTGTCTCGTTGTGTGATGTATGAAATGAAAAAGTTTACACTATAATATAGTCATGTTCACAAATTATTAAGAAAATTTTAAAACTGTAGATTTTTTCTACCTAAGAAGAAACCCTACAAAAGTGTTTTGCTTCATTTGTAAGTTATTCAAACCAAGTTCAAAGGTAGGTTCTCAATTTCTAACTTTTTTTGTTTGGTCGAAACCATTTCTAACATATTAAAGAGGTGCACATGTAAGATGTCCAAACCTAAGCCAAAATGGTAGTAGTACATTTTTGTTTTCCTTTTCTTTGATTCAATGGTATACATATGGAATTCTTAATTCAAGAATAAAGTTATTCAGCACACCCCATGTTGGGTGAACACCCAAACTTGAAATATCAATGCCTTAATTGTGACACATAGTTTCAACTAGCGGTTGCATTTAATAAAGTCAAATCACGTCGATATGTAAAATTTGTCAAGATCAATATTTTTTTAGTAAGAATATCTTAAAAATAAATATCAAAATACACAAAATTTAGTTAAATGATTGAAATCATATGATTAAAAATAAATATCAAAATACACAAAAAAAAATTATCATATGTTGTGAACCAATCAATATAAATTAATCATTTTTTTTACAAAACAAAATGATATTCATTCATTCAAATCGAGAGATGACATCATTCAACACCGCTAAAAACGTAAAGGATGAATCTGTGAACAAACTCACGACATTCAAGTTAATAGCATGTAACAACATAATGCCTACAAAAATATATGATAAAATTAAAGTGACCGAAATATCCAAGCCTCCGGATCTGCAACGTTGACGCCCAAATCTTTGATTGAATAATCGATCTTTCAATTTGAATCAAATGAACACCGCAGGAAGACGGGAAATCAAACAACGCCGCACAAGATGACAAACAACAAACCACCACACTTAGATGATGAAATCACGAAGAAAAAACATAGATCTATGTGAAAATCACTTATTTAAATTGAAATAGAGAGAAAAAGATGAAGAAGGATGATTTTAGGTTAAAAATTGACCAAAAACTACCCCATCAATAAAGAAACCGGAAGACAAAACCTAAAGAGAAAAAACTAGACCTTTTTGCTAAGTTGTTTTTTGTTTTAATATTATTGGGTTAAAAATCAAGACATCGTATGATTAAAAAGTAACACTTCCATTTTATTTTTTAATGATTTTGTAGCTAAGACACATGATCAAGACAAGAATCATAAACCACATATTCATCCTTCATCTCCATCTCCATATTAGCTAAGTCATAAACACATATTCACTTTACAATACACATGGGTAATCTTTCAATTTAGAAAAAGATGGTTGGATTGTTGCACTAATTTTCCATTGCATTCACCTTCCCTATATTTTGAATGCTAGTAATGACAACTTTATAATTTACTTGCAACTCTACTAAATTGAAACAATTATCGTTTGCAACCTTCACACATTTCCCACAATTCTGCCATGCATGCATTGCAGTAACCCACATTTTTTTGGGTGAAACCACCCAACCATTCTCCTTCCATTCAATGAATTAAGCCTCCACAGCTCGCTCCAACGCTAACTCTGCTAGTTCTGACAATATTTAGCTTTACCCATATTTGAAGGATTCATCAAATTATAACTTGTCTTCTCAGATGATGATGAACCAAATAAAATAATATTATAATTAGGATAGGTTCTAAGATTTTCGGTGTCCAATGCTAACTAAAATAATGGTGTCTTTTAATCATATTATTAGAATTTTATGCATATACACAATGACAGAGATTGGACAAATAATTTGGGGTGTCAAAGTGAAGATAAAAAATTTAAGTTGTAAATTTAAAAAATAATAGAGTTTAAAAAAGAATTGTTTTGTACCGTGAACCCACCACCATTAAACTTAAAATTAAAATAAAACGACAAATTTATTAATCTATAATAATATAAGTAGAAAGACACGTCAATGTGTGACATACAAATAAATCTTAAAAAAATATCACAAGAATAACACCAAATAACACCAACTATTTTCTCAAAATTAAACAAGCCTCAGCCCCAATAAACAACTAGATTTGACCTAAAATTCTTAATAAAAAAAAACTAAATTTAACCTAAAAAGTAAACAACTTAAATTCTACTAAAAAGACTAGTTATTATAATATTTAATATTGTTATCAATTTATTTACAACTTACTTAAATCAATTAATAAAGAGAAACATTTTAGAAACCTACCAAATCCTTGGTGATTTCAAGATTTATTAATTAAAGAAAAGATGAAAACATAATTAATACACTTTTCGGTTACTATTATAAATAAAAATTTACATTTTAAGTTCATTCAATAAATGATGTATATGAGTTATAATGTAGATCACATAAATCATTTATTAAATGAACCTAAAATGTAAATTTTTGCTTATAATAATGACTGAGTGGTGTATATCATTAATTTTAAATTAGATTCATGTACGACTCTTGGAGTCATGCATTTCAATCATAAACAATATGATCGATTGCATGCACGAACAACCAATATATCTTACAAATAATATATACTAGGTATATAACCCGTGCGTTGCACGGGTTTGATTAGAATACCTAAAATATGTTTATAAATGAGAAAAATAATAGTTTTTGTTAATTAGTATAATCACTCATATAATTTAGTGATTGAATTTGTTTTAAAATTATATTAAAAATAAATAAATATATGTTTGAATAAATGAATAAATTTGAGAGATAATTTTTTTTTTATTAATATAATAAATTTGATAGATCTATTGAATTATTCGTTGATTTAAAAAATGACTATTAAAATATTTTTAAATTTTTTTCACATCAATTGAATATAGAATAGATAAAAATTACTTTTAACATAGATGATGTGTCATTCATTTGTATTAGAAATCAAAGTCAAAACCATAAAATAAAATAGCATGAAAGTAAAAAACACAAAACATAATAGTAGAAAAAGAGAAAGAAGAGTTAGAAAATAAATGTAACTCAAAAAAGCTCGTTGAACTACTCAGAGCCCTACCTCTAAAGAAGGTATAATGCATATGAACTATCTTCTACATCTTTTTTCTTGACGTTAGACACCTTTGTAAATGTTTCTTCTCTCTTTCATATACATGGTCCAAGCTTAAGAATTACTCATATTTAATATATAGATAAGGTATTTTTTTATGATAGGGTTTTTCTTTTATAGGTGACACACATGCATAATTTAAGTTTAAGAATAACTCAAATTTACTTTATACATGATAGATATAGAAATATAAAAATTGTAGTTTTTTCTTTGGTGACCATATAAAGATTGAAGTTAATGGTTTAAATTTATTTTTGTTGAATCACTTTTCTTAATGAATTTTCCTACCCTTTCTCTGCAATAAATTTTAAATTTTACCATATACATTCATTTAGTGTTTTCCTAAGCAAACAACTGCTTATGTGTAACTTGCATCATATCCTTAATCTTGCTTCTTTATATCTTTATTATTATATTTTATGAAAAAATATTAGACACTTGTCTTGACGTTTATAAACTAAAATAGTGTTTTTACATATGTAAGATATAGTCTTCCATATTTAATTTATAATATTTGAATAAAAATGGATTGAACTTTTACTTCCTCTATATTATTGATATTTATATAAAGATTCTATTTTTAGACTATACAAAAAAAAGTAGGGCTAAATTACTCCGTCACCAAGTAAATTGAGTCATATCATAAACACCCTAAAAAAAAGTAGTGCTAAATTATTCCGTCACCGACTAAACTGAGTCATTTCATAGAAACCAATGAATAATAAAGAAATGAAGAGTGAAAAAGATGAGAGAAAAACTATAATACAAAATTGAAGAAGTATCATCTAACAATTGCTTGAAGAAAGTGATGATGAACAAAATGATCATCACTTAAATCCTTCTCATTTGTTTAAGGAATACAGTGAGTGAGTAAATGATCATTTTTAAAATTTGCTTTATTTACTTGAAGCAATCTATTCTCCTAATTAACATGAAAAAATTGTGACATCCACATTAAGGAATAAAATAAAAAAGTTAGAAAAATAAACTAATAAACATTATATCGATTAAAAAAAGTATAGCTAAAATATTTTTCTAATCTAAGTAATTTGAGTCCCTATCTGATCATAGATTAGAAACCAAAGAATAATCAAGAGATAAAGAGTAACAAAAGTGGTGGTGGTGGATGGGGGAACCATAAGATAAAATTGAAAAGGTATCTTAGTTTCTTAGAGAAGGTGATGATGGAAAAAATCAGTGATAGTTTTTTGAGAGTGACAATTCAATATCTTCAACTAAAGCAATTCACCATGCAATAACAGTTTTTGTTCAATACTGAAAATGAAAATAAAATGTGAGGGAGATGATGCACAACTTGGGTGAGTGAATTCTCTCTTTAATAGCATAATAATACAATGTTATAAATATAAAACAACTTAAGAATGTTTATGGCCTAATCAATGTTATTTTTTTGCGAGAATTTTCATTATCCGGTGCTTGCATCATCACTGGTACCACTTCAAATTTACATACCAAGAAAGTTAAATAATAAATACCAATACCACCCAAAACTCATATACGTACATAATCTCCACAATCTTGCCTCCATTCCTAACATTTTACTTTTGTTCAAACACAATATATGATCTTCTCATACATTTTATATGATGTGATCTACCACTCCATTTGCACTCCCCTGAAAACACGTGATAGCTTAATCAACACAGAAAATACACAAAATATAAATACCGATTACACCATATAAGCAAAAAAATTCCATAAGCAAAGGCAATATTTATTAAATATGAATGGCTAGGTTCTAATTTAAATTAAAAGTATAAGCTAAAATTGCAATAGTTTCACCCGTTGAATCTGAAGGAAAGAAGGCACACAGCGAGATCACAAACGGAATTTTTTCTCCTGCAATACACACAACCCTCTCGGTTGAAGTTTTACATCCCCATATGTAGAGTTCTTGTACATAAGGTATATATAATCATAACTAATAATTCACTCAGCCGTTTTGCATTATTGTTGAATTGAAAGGCTAATAAGAAATATGCAAAATAAAACATTAAAAGGGGTGTACGGTTTCACCTTTCATTAGTACAGCAACACTCACTATTTTTATACTTGGGATAATGATACATATTCTAAAAATTGGGAGTTACAATGTGAAGGAAGCAAATGAGTGTACACAATATATGAATTAAAATCCCACCTTAATGCAATTGAATAGCAACATACACAACACTTAACAAAAGAATATAAAAAGACACAAACTAAATATGAATGAATGAGATTTTTTTACGGTATACTATATCATTATACATAAGTTTTTTTCCCCTTCTAATGTTAAGCAATATATTCATATTCATTGTTCCACTAACGAAATAAAACATGAATGAGCTTTTATTTAACATGAGTGGACTTTTAATATGGTATAATATAGAATTTTGTTTTTAACAATTATGTTTAATGAGAGATGAAAAGCTTCTCTAAAGGATGATGCCACATCAATACAATAGAAGCATAGGAATACACATAGGTTCAATAGTGAAAAGCTTTTCTAAACATGCCAAGTCATCATAATGCAAGCTCAAGGATAACCCAAATTTCCTTTACAAAGATATATAGATAGATAGATAGATAGATAGATAGATATAGATAGATAGATAGATAGATAGATATAGATAGAATATAGAAGATATAGATTCTTAATGTATTAAATATAACTACGGGAGGGAGACATGCATTTCAATCGTAACCACCCCATATATGTTTTTGCATAGAATACATATTTCCTTCATTATTCATGAATTAAATATGAATTAAATATGATTCTATGTATTACCAAAAAAAAAATAAATGATTCTATGAGTCATGCATATTATGTGGGAATAAATATTATATAGGAGTATGTTACAAAGTAATTATAAAACTCAACTCCTATCATGTTATGTATTACTAGCCTATAGATGGACACTCCCTGCCCATCTATCCGCCTTTTCTATTGCACACACATTTTATATAAAAAATATCAATTTTAACGTATATATTATGATAAAATTTTGTCAAATAAAAATATGTTTGAAAGATAAGATCTTTTTACGGTCCTTCCTTCAAAAAAAAAAACTTGTTACGGTGTATAATTTTGTTTGTAATGGGGTTTTCATTGGGATATGATTTTTCATAAATAATTTAAATAATATTATTAAAAGATAAAATAGTAATTAAAATAGTTTAAATGAAGGATAAAATAGAAAAGTAAAAAGTCAGCATAAACTCATATATATTTCTTTACATATAATATAGATGTATCTATTATTTATCAAACAACTAATTTTTTTTATTTATAAATTTATAGATAAATTATATCATTGAACACTTAAAAATTAGATGAGAAACATCAACAAAATTCTCATTTGTTTTTATCTGCTTGTATTTTCTTCTTTTTCTTTCTCTCATTCTTTCTTTCTTATTTTTGCACAATTACATTAAATTAAAGAGACATTTTTACAAACATACGAGTACAAAAAAACTGTTAATTTCTAAATATTAGCATATACTATTATAAAAAATGCAGCGTCCTTTTAAATATTTATATTTACTATATGTGTATTAATAAATAAAAAATTGCTTTTAAAATAAAATAAAATTGGTGTACCTTTATATATAGTGTACTTGATGGGCTTATCCCAATCGTGTTTATAGTCAAGTTATAACCTACAAAGTCATCGCAAAGTAAAAAAAAACTATATAGACAACAATTAACGGTTGCTACAACTTTCATAACATAATATTAATATATACTAGATAGGTGAATATGACCAACTAGAAGAGTTAATCACACAAATATTATTCTCGTAGGATAACTTGACAAAAGAAATACACACACGCGTATATATATATATATATATATATATATATATATATATATATATATATATATATATATATATATATATTCTTAAAATTAGTAACTCGACCACAACACCATGTTTAATATCTAGCAAGAATTAGTTCGGATAAGATATACAAACAAAATATTACTCTTCTTTGTTCTTGATCTGTCCGGTGAAGACGGAAGGAGGGAACGATAATGGCGTGGTGCTCCGGTGCAATGGTGACAAAGTCTTCGCGGTGGAACAGAGGGTGGGAAACGTTAGAACTCAAACGCTCAAGTCAGTGTAGAAAATGAGGTTGAATATGTGTAAAACAGTGAGGGAAATGTATCATAAGGAGGCGCTAACTACTTCTCTGAAACTCTCGGCAGCAGGGCACATGTACGTGTAGGATGTACGGAGGCGTGCTCCAATAGGGTGGCGTACACCAACGTTATTATGCTCCTCTGGCAATGTGCCTTGATCTGGAGGAGTCTTTGTTGGGTTGACTTTTTATCTGGTCCATAACATTTCTCAAATTGCTCAAAAACATACCCTTCAACGTTCCAGTGAAATGATGCTAACATTCATTTCAGTACATTAAAATTCATGAAATATCAATTCCAACATAGTGGAGTCTGCCCATGAGTCCTTAATACTAATTCAAAAATAGAATGTATACAATTTGTGGCACACAATTTGACAATAAAAAATTTTACATTTTGGTTAAGTAGCCAATTAATAATATTAAATATACTCGCCTTTCCTTAAAAATCGTCTTAAACCTCTCTCAGAACTGAATCTTAAAACACTGAATATGTATTGTTTGTTTCTTCTACTGTTGCTATATATATATTAGAGTCTCAATTGTATTTGTGTTTTCACTACATTAAAAATCTCATTCATAGGTATTTATTCATAGGTATTTTTTCTGTCACATTATTTCACTTACTTACTAGTGTATTGTTTTCTGCTTGATTTATTGTGGGTTCCGTTACAAATGCATCGGTTATGTGAAGAAATCATTCGTTTTAGAAGAAGAAATCAATCATTAGCACTATGTGTATATGTATTATGAATTATTGATGATGTTGGAGAATTTCCTTAATATTATTTTGTTTTGGATTTTCTGCTCACTAGAGTTTCCTTAATATTTAAATACTTAAGTTGTAGCTATAAAACCATTTTTTATTCATTCAATAATATTTTAGAGAGTTTTTCTCAATTTTTGGTGGATTCTAATTTTCACATGTTTGTCGCGTGCAAACTTGTTCTTTTCTCTATCTAGGTTTAGCGCTTGCTAGCCTTTACTTTGTTGGAACAAAATGTGTTTAACATTACCTCATGAGAGTTTTGATGATAACAAAGTATTAAAAATTGTCAATTGGATATGCTAATATTTGTTCAAGTGTACAGAACCATAGACAAAATTTTGTGTCTACTTAAAGCTTAGGTACTGGAAGAACAAATGAGAGCAATCGAAACAACAAGAAGGAAGCTTTATGCATTTGAAGAAAAGTGCTCCTGAAGTCAAAGTGCTCATGAAGTGATGACGTGTCATCCGAAGCAAGTTCATCAGAAGCACCTCATCAGAAGCAAGATCACCAGAAGCTGAAGTTCATCAGAAGATGAGGGACTTAAAGCTTCAAAGGTTGTTCAAAGGATTTAATCACGCCCAACATTGCAAAAGACCAGAAGAGTAAAGCAATGACTAATTCAAATGGATTTGAAGGCATTGGATGTTTGTTCTTTGAAGAGCGTTGACAAAGTACAATTGTGTGAAGTGTACAACCACTACCTCCACTATACAAAGTGTGTCTCTACTACAAGACAAGAATAACAACTACGCCTGCAACAATGTTCCTTCAGACTTGGAATGAATTTGAAATTAATCCTTCATAGGACAATAACCATATCAGGCAAAAGATCATTGGTGATTGATCAAAGTTTCAAACGACTCTTTTTTGATGTGCTGACAATTCACAACGTCTATCACACACCTCTATATAAAGGAGTGAAGACTTAGAGAATTGTAAGAGACTCAACAACAATTTAAAAGCGTTGAACCTCTGCTGAAATTGTTCTGTATCAAAAGTTCATTTAGAATTTCTTATCAAAGTTCATATCTTAGAAATTTTAGAGTCTTACTAGTATGTATCTGATTTGTATTATGAACACAACTGATTATATATCAAGTGTTCAACTTCAAACATTTTTCTTTGTAATTCTGTTTGATTAGAAGTCTCTTGCAGTTGTGCTTGAGCATAGAAGTCTCTTGATTGTGTTCAGGAGCATAGGAAATCTCTTGCAGTTGTGCTTGAGTAATTTGAAGTCTGTTGCTAGTTTTAGCAGTGAACATTTGTAATCAGATATTACATTTTAGTGAACTCTCCTTGGAAGTGCAAGGGGGACATGACTACTTCCGGTTTGTGGAAGGAACCTGTATAATTTCTTTGTGTCTTTCTTCTCTCTCTCTCTCTCTCTCTCTCTCTCTCTCTCTCTCTCTCCGTTTTTATCCGTTGCATTTAGAATTTGAACATCACTTCAGAAGCTATAATCTAACTGCTTCTGACCAGTGACTTCAGTAGGAGAAAAATAAGAAAAAGCAGACACAATTCAACCACCCTTCTTGTGTTTTTCTCACCTTCATACTTCTGACTACGTCAGGTGGTATCAGAGCAAGTTTTCTCCTGTGCTTTTTGCAACTTGATCAACCATGGGAGATCAACGGTGACGAAACCAAACCTTAAAGGCATAACCACAACTTTTACCACGACCATCAATGCTCTGACTGTACATGTGGCGACGTTATCAACTCAGGTGAATATCAACGTCAACAACAACACCAACAACAACAAAAGAAACAATCAGAACAGAGGAAGAGTACTGATTAAGGTTCCACGTGGTGGAAACAATCGAATTATTGCATATTCGAGTTCAGAAGAGGAAGACATTGTGACTGAAGAGGGAGATGGACGTGAGAATCACCATGATTACCGCGTGAAGGCTGATATTCCATTGTTTTACGGAACGATGAGGGTAGAAGAGTTTCTAGATTGGCAGATAGATGTTGACAAATTTTTCGACGTCATGGACGTCCTTGAAAGCAAGTAGGTTAAGATGGTAGCGATCAAACCGAAAAGTACTTATCATTTACTCCCTTGTTTTAAAATACATGTCGCATTTTTACAATGTGTACTATTCACATAACTTACTTTGACCATATTTTTAACTAATTTATAAATACAAATGTTAAAATGTAAAATGTTGTTTGATTTGTCTCAATGAATATTTTTAAAATATCAAATATTTATAATTTTTTATTTTATATAATTAAAGATATGTAATCTGAAATGCATGGGATAATTATTTGAAATTACATTATACAAGTGTTTTTTCTTTTTCAGAGTCATACATATCACTAAACTTCTTTAATAGAGTCATACATATCACTAAACTTCTTTAATTCAAAACAATTAAATAATATTAAATTTGATGCATCCAATTAATGATGAAGCAAATGCTTGTGTGGTTACAACCACAAATTAAAATGATTTAGGCACACACATAAATAAATAAAAAAGATAGAAACAGAAAAATTAATTTATTATTATTATTATTAAAAACATTGGTTAATGTATCCTTATATGTATACGTCTCAATGAGTTGAATTTATAGTTGTGAGTATATAAGATTTATTCTTAATGATGGGATCCTACCTAGCAAGAAATGAAAAAATGAACAGTTCCATTCAACTTTCCTCTTTTATTTATAAGATTAAAGACTGAGGAGTGTGACATTGTTAATACAAGAGAAAATCCACATTGAAAAGTTCTTACCTTCAATAGTAGATACTTCTGGAAAAATTGTTGCCTTTTGAATTGGAAATTCCGCATCAAACGTGTATTGACTATTCCAACCCACACCCATCTATAAAAGCAAAATGACTCAGCATTCAAATAAGACAACATCATAACACATAAACTTTGTTCTCACACCCCTCCATTGGAAAATAACCTTTTTGTACTATAATAAACCTTTCATTAATTCATTTGAAATTGTGGCAGCAAATAATGTCACACAAATTGACAAAAGATCAGATTGCTGAATTCTGGGAAGCATTCTGCCTCATTGACAAGGACTCTGATGGTGTGTTCTTTTAATCCTTAATCTCAAAATGAGTTATAACATAAATGTTCATTGTTCAATACCCATGCCCCCACCATTCCTTAATTAAATTTGCGATGCTTATTTATTTTTATTTTTGGTGAATTATAGGATTCATAACCGTGGACGAGTTGATAACAATTATCAATGCATTAGAGGGAAATCTATCAAAAGAAGAAGTTCAAGAAATGATTAGAAAAACCGATATTGATGGAAATGGCATGGTAGATTTTGAAAAGTTCTTGCATATTATAGAAATTAAAATGAAGGTAAAAAATAGTACGATAAATTAATATGTTTTATTCATTGCTTACACCGAATATTTTAAAAATCAGACCAAACCAACTGATTCAAACTGTTGAACCGGGAACCAACTACTTCGCCACTTTGGTTTGATCTCGATTATAAGTGGATTGAATCGAGGTTGGACCAATTCTTATTTTTGGCATTTTTTTTAAAGTATTTATTTATTTATCATTCAATTAAACATGGATTGAAACAACTGAACTATGATTAAGATTTCACTAGTTCAATCTCCATTTTGATTTTTAAAACAATACTTACACTTAGAAAATAGTTGCTTGAGGCTTATATCTAAAATGTTGATTTTCAATTTTAATAGGAGTATTTGACTGAGGAGCTAAAAGACTCATTCAAAGTATTTGACAGCAACAACGATGGATACATATCAGCTACTGAGGTAAACAACAATATGCCCTACTTGATCGACTTAACAAACATGTTACTCACTCACATTATTTTCACTATTGCTTATGAACCAATCAATATAAATTAATAATCATACGATTAAAAAGTAACACTTCCATTTTTTTATGATTTTATAGCTAAGACACGTGATGATGAAATTGGGAGAGAGGCTCACGGATGAAGAAGTTGAACAAATGATTAGAGAGGCAGATTTGGATGGAGATGGTAGAGTTAGCTATGAAGAATTTGTGAAGTTTATGATGCTGAATTGATCTCCTTTGAATTTTTAAGTCTACGGACAAAGTTGGGTTGCCATTGACATTTTTTTGTAAACTATTCTCATTTAGTGTATAAAATATCATAATGCTGTCGACTATTTTACTCGTCAAGCTTCTCCATGGTCTTAGCATGTGCCTTATGTTTGTTATATCAAATAATATGGTGTAAATATATACCAAAACTGTTCCATAATTTTATTTTGATTATTTTCTTTTAGATGGATTGGGTCGCCAATTTTAATAGAATAGCCAAATCATAATTATAGCATATATTTTCAATGTGATAGATCAAGAATGATATACCTTTATGATTAGAGAGATAGTCTCTATGAGAGAGCAAAAATTAGAGGATGATATACCTTTATTTTCAATGTGATGGATTGGATTATATTGTGTGCTAACAATCATATCGCAAGCACACAATCATTCTAATCGCAAGGATTGTCTTACGTGGTACAATCTAATCGCAAGCACACAATTGTCCTTGTTGTGAAACTGCATCCCCGCGGCAATACCTTGATTGACCGGAAGAAACGTGTAACCATTGGCACAATCGAAGTGCATATACTTTACCTTGTGTGCAAAGGAGAACGCTAGTCCTTAATGATGAGTATATCAATTGGTATACAATTGTGTGCAATCCAAATATGAGGATTAATTATCATAATGATCACCCACATGAGGTGGCAAAACATGAATTTGACGCAGAATCAAACCTGAAGTATGTTTCAAAACCAGAACCAAAACCAAAGAACAACATACCACCGTCATCTAGCTTCTTCTCAGGACTTGATCAACAATTTACCGATCTATCCAACTGCCAAACAACCACCGACCAAACAACAATACTACCACAAACTTCCGACTTTGCCTTTCTTGATCTCGACACCCCACTGCACCAAATTATCCAACCACCACCATACACAACACCTAGAGATCATTATCCACCAAGCATTGTGTCATCTTACATGAACGATTACATGCCAACCTATGCTTACAGTGATCTAAACCAACCTGGAACACATCCTACACAAATAACTCCCAACCCAACAACCAAACGTACAACAACCCACACTACAACAAGCCACCAACACCAACTGACCTATATCCCCGATTCACACCGGATATCGAATATAATTTTTTTATTTCTCCTGCAAATGACGCTGAGTCAGTCAATCGTCATTCGACCGTTTATCATTGAACTCCATTGAAGATAATCAATTTCTCAATATGACATGGCCTATCAGGGAAGATGATGTGTCGTTGATGCTTGGTCAAAGTAGTAAAGTGCACAACGACAAAACTGACGATCAACCAATTCATCGTCAAAGATCTCGGCGTCAAATTATTCCTCCCACTCCAACACGGCAAAATCCACCAAGAAATGCGGGTGCACCATGGTGTGGAACAAGACCACATAATGCCCAAGAAAATATATTTAAATGTATTGTACCTTTAAATGTGTCATCTTAAATAATAAATATTTATTTCGATTATTTTTAAAAAATTTAAAAACTAATTCTATTAAAATAATAAAATTAAAAACAAAAAAAAATAAACATGTCACAATTCTCACTTGTGACATATTATAAAGACAAAAATATTCAAAATTTGAGAAAGGAGGGTATGTCGCAAGTCAAAGTTGTGACATGGGGTTTAGCTGGTCAAAAGTATGGTAGTTTTGTAATTTTTATATCAACTAGGGCAGAATTAGGATTTTGGTTTCATTTTAGGGTAGAAAAAAAAAATTCCGTTATAGGGGAAATTTTTTTCCCAACCCTAACACGAAAAAAATTTCATGTCTGACCCTTTTGAGATTTATTTACACAAATGACCTACTTTCAGTTTCTTTGTCTTGTAGTGGTCAATGCCGTTATTTCAAGCGATAATACTGTCAAAAACTGATACATAACATTGACAGCCGCCATTTTCTACAATCATTGGTAGAAAATGGCGGCTAGTAGTGCCACGTGTCAGTTTCTGACAATATCGTCACCTGAAATGCCGTTAATGACCACTACAAGACAAAAAAACTAAAAATGTGTCATTTATGTAAATAAATCTCAAAGGACAGTGATGACCATAAAGACAAAAAAAAAAAAAGACAAAAACTGAAAATGTATCATATGTGTAAATAAATCTCAAAGGGGGGTCGAACATGGAATTTTTGTTCGTGTTACGGTCGGAAAAAAAATAATTCCGTTTCTACCATACTAAGTTTCATAGTACATTTAATATTATCGTTTTTTCCTTATACGATCTGTTTGTTTTTGTATGTAAAGAAATTATTGTCGCTTATGTCAATGATGCTATATTTTGTGTATCCATCTCTTTTGTAGATTGACTTGCTAGTTGCTATTTTTTTTTTTTAAGAAATTAAAATGATATATTGAATAGAAAGTACAGAAGACAGTCACAAAAAAAAACCTTTCACGGCTTATGTAAACTCATTAAAAATGGATACAGCGACACGCCGCATATATTTCCTTGAAGAAAAAAATAATAATTGAAACCACATATATTGAAGGTTTAAATATCTGGTTGCATTGCTTGTTGTTTGCATTTAGTAGGAGTATTATATTTTATTCTTTTTTCCCTTATATGGGGATAGCACATTCATATTGTAGTCAACTATCTCGTTGATTGTATATTTTTAAAAAATTTATATTTTTTAATGCCCTTTTGTTTTTCATTCAAATTTATCTTGTATTTCAAACATGACTTCCTTGGGCTTTTGGTTAGATCTTATGGCTTGATTGTTAAAAAAGCTACTAGATCATTGCGAATCTGCAGGAAATTGAAGAACTTCCATAGTACCTTTTTGACGAGTACATCTGAGTTAACTGAAAGGATTTGGCTTACAAGTTGGACACAAAATTTGAAGTATATTTTAACAAACATCTTGCTCGCTATTATTTTCGCACATTTGGGAAGATGTTTCTCCACTACAATGAATAAGGTACCCTGGATTAATTTCACATACACGGATTGTAATAATGAAAAATCTACTACAATCCACATATGTGAAACTAACCCACATTTTCTTCTGTTCGTTGTTGTAGAGAAAAATCTTCGCAAATCTAATAATAACAGCGACCTGGATATTTGTTAATATATACTTTAAAATTATGTGCTCATCCTCTTTCGTTATAACTCACGAAAGTACTCAACAAAAAAGTAATGTGAAAGTTCTTCAATTTTGAAGCAGATATAATAACGGGGAGGAATTACCGGTTTAACATAAGGTATATATGAAGCATGCGAGTGCAACCATGTATGTATGGAAACTCATCAGATATACAATATTACACTATGCTAACACGTAAGAACAAGAAGTTAGAAACATATACTAACCTGATTTTGATTTTGCTGCCTATGTAGATATATTGGTCTCCAAATAGGAAGGAGTGAGGCTAGCACAGCATGACCTAGTCAGGGTTATGCTAGCAGTACTACTCGTATGGATATAGCGGCTATTTTTTACTGTACCAAAAAAAAAAAAACCACCAAAACCTATTTCCTAACTGTATATAAAAAAATAAAAATAATAATAAACAAAGTGAAAAATCGGTGTCCAAAAACTATTTTCCCATTAGTAATGCAAAAATCATAGCACTTTAATACCTATTTTGTGAAAGATACTACATTTTAGTTTTTTTTTTTTTTGTGGTACAGTAAAAAAAAAAGCCGTATATAGTTCCCTCCCAAATATACTACTATTGTATAACCAAACCTAGATCATGCTGGCAGCTTCACTTTTTCCTTTGTGATCATAACAATATTGCTGTTCAGTGATTTGCAGGTATATATGGTTTTGTTTTGTTACTACAAAGAAACAGTGTATATATGGTAGCACTCACCTAGAACCACAAAAGACAAAGAGATGAATATTTTAGATCAAACTAACACTTGGGACAGGTTCCATGTCAAAACTGTATAGTAACATAAAACTTAGAGGAGAGAGTAATTGAGACCAGAAAGTTTACAAAAAACAAGTTGGTTTAGTAGTTTATAAATAGAAGAAGGATTGGCAAAATGTGAAAAAGGGGTTGGTGGGATGAAAGGTGGAGGTGAACGTAGCAACATAACTAATTACAGTCAACAGTGATTTAAAGCATCATCATACATATACATACATACATATACACAGTGCAATGAAGAAGGGAAAATTTAAAGGACACAGCTCACAGGCACAGCTAAGAAAGCATCGAAAGGAACAAACAATGTTGATGAGTTGTCTTGGTTGGTTGGGTAGCTAGCTAGCTAGCTATTACTGGGATCAGAAATGATAGATAGAGTCATAGCTAGATAGATAGATAGGGCGGCATAGCAGTGGAAGAATCATGCCTGACTCTCTCAGCCTTTTCATTTCATGCATACATTATTTATCATTCTCTTACCTTTTCTATTCATTCAACTATAAAAATATAATAAGGTGATGTTGTTTATAAAAAGGTTGATTATTGTTGCCATAGAAACCTAAACTATTTCAATTCCTTCGTTATTTTTGAATCAGAGGATGTTGTTTTTGATTTTAAAAATTACGAGAAAGCTTTGAAACTATTACCGGGGTGAGTCACGACCAGGTCGCTTTCTTTAAGACGTTTCACGGCACTACCGAAATTGTGCAAGGTAGACTATCAACCGTGGCGTCTCCAGGATAAAACAGCCCAGATTCTTTCTGTACGATTAAAGGCTGCACTGCCAAAAATCGCTCGAGAATAACACCTCAATATGGTTTATAAAAACCACTCTGATATGGTCCGCAAACCACTCAATAAACCGAAAGCCACATAAAAACCGAAAGCCCACAGAGGAGGAAGAAAAGAACGGTTCGTCAACACAAACCGCGGGAGATGAGAAAGGGGAGAAAACCAGAGAAGAGCGTTCGATTCTCGGTTTTGGGATGAAGAAAATGAGAGTCCCGAGCTCTCTATTTATAGGGAGAATTTCCGGTTCGCAACCCGCGGTTTAGCCCACGACCCAGTTCGCGACCCGCCATAATTCGCCCACGACCCGGATAACGGTCACCCACGACGCGTAAACGTGTATCTGATAGTTTTTTTTATTTTCTGAGCCCAAAAAAAAATATTCCTTTTTCGACCCAAGCCCGGCCCGGTCGGACGGCGGCGGCGTCGCGCGTTATATTATTTTTGGCATGGCTCACTCCGTTCACAAAAGTGGGTACCCCAAGGGCACACCCTTGGGATTGAATTCCCACATATATAAACACTACTAGAGTGTGTGATTTACCCAATGTGGGACATAGAAAATTTTCAATTCACACTAACACTAGTTTCTTCTTCCTTGTGTTTATATTCCAATGGCTCCCCATTCCTCACTAGCATACTCCAAGTTTCTCCCCAATATACACTAGTGTTCCAACAGAGGAGAAAGGGATAGGGCAAAAACTTATCTCATAGACTGAGATTAAGTTAATGATTGTTTTTTTCACTTTATACGCGAAAACGTAAGTGCATTTGAACTATACACTCTCCGGTCATTAATATAAACAAAAATTCACTTTTTAGATACATTCAATTAATGATGTATATAACATATAATAAAGATTACATACATCATTAATTAAATGTATCTAAAAAATAGATTTTTGCTTATATTAATGACAGGAAGGTGTACAAGATTTAATTAAATGTATTTAAAAAATAGATTTTTGCTTATATTAATGACAGGAAGGTGTACAAGATAGAACAACATAAGATAAATTTTTATGGTATTGATTTTTTTTTTGTTTTATACAATTTTTTGTGAAAAAAAAAACTGTTTTGATGTTTTAGACAACTTGTATGTATAACAAAAGGTTGTGTTGTGAATTAATGAGAGACGAGAATTCCAATTTTTGTCATGTCTCTTGTCTCCGGTTTGTTTTGTTCTTGAAATAGTTTTACAAATCAAACATTGTACATCTAAAGTTGTCATGTCATGTGCTTCATTTCTTATTAGATCAAACACATCATGGATTATAGCATTTGGTTAGGGTCCTTTCTTTGAGGACTTTCAATGAAGGTTAACATCTTTACCTATTTGAGTTGGAGGGATTGGGTTTGTACTCGGCAATAAAACCTTCCTCGTACGCTTTTGTTACTTCAAGGGTTCAAGTTTGGATGTTATAGGATCATGTATAAGTGGTATGAATTCTGGTTTCGATTGTGCTTTTGTGTACGAGTGGGCAAGAGGGAAACATGCTTGTGTGAATTTCTCCCTGCTTGTGGGAATATGGACCTGGGTGGGTCTTTGTTGTGAGACAAGTAGCCTTCAGAACCAATATGAGCAAAAGGACCAAACATGAAAAAATGTGTTATGGCAATCAACATGCTTTAATATCATTTGGTTTTCTAACACCAGAGATTGTTGATTTTTTACAAAAAATTCAAAGGATCGTGCATAACAATGTAGTGTCGTGTAGGACTATGAAGATTGCATTTAAGATGATTGATTTTATCATCCAAAAAATATTAGGAACAAAGCTTGTATATCATTTATGTATAAATTATAAATATATAAATTAATAGAGATTTATTTTGACCGAATAATTTAATAGAGATTTAAAATAAAAATAATTGTCTTAAAAATTGTGCATTCAACTTTATTCAATTTTTTAAAAATAAAATTTTGTTGTTTTCTATAAAAAAAAAAATCTAATTCAAGATTCCTTAAGTTGTAGCCTTAAGCACAAGATAGGTGGATAAATCTTCTTCATTTAGTGCTTGTTTGACATTGCGTTTGTAAAATAGAGTTCGATAGAAATCACAACAAAAAACCACGTTAACCGTCGAAGCAAGTATTTGAAGCTTTTGAGAATCATGCAAAAATACATTAGAAAGCATGCAAATGTGATTTTGTTTGTTGCAAATGGGAAACCAAACTAGGGCTAAGTTAATCAGCATTGTTAGCTGTGACGAGGGACAAAAAGACACAGACCCTACAATTATTGGGTTCCAGAACAGAAGAAGAGACTGGGTTAGAATTTCTATGCAGTGCTTTTGGATGTGCTGTGCTGTGCATGCCTAGTAACTGTGCCCTCAACCTTCCTTCCTTGTTTCTTTCTTTCTTTATCTCTCTTTCTGCTTATTCCACAAGGATGGTGCTATCCATAGTGTAGTGTTATCAACCTCAGTTGTCAATTCATGTTTCGGGTTACTTCAACTCAATGTTATTTTTCAGTTCCCAGCAATCGAGAAAAGCATATTTAACAAAGAAATTCACATCCCTTTTCCTTTTAGTACTACCATTTGTTGACTCTCATACTCAATGAGACAGCAATGTCTCATAACCACGGGATTTCTATTCATTCTGTCCTACTAACATGTTCTTGTCTTCTATTGTTATTAAAGAGTGTTTTGTCTCCACCAAAAATATTAAAAAAAAAAAAAAAAAAATAGATAACTAGAAAACTTTAGATCTACACACAGTATTACTGTCCAAGTCTGTGCATATCTATGAATTACTTTATAAACAAGCTAGTTCATTCATTTCATAATTGCATTTAAATAACATATTATGAGGATGGTCAATTTGTGAAGCTTTGTTTCTTTTCTTTTGGTGATTTCTTCCCATTTAGCTATCCATTGCATGCTTTGTCATAATGCTGCTCAATTTTGTGACAGCTAAGTTCTGTAAACTCTGATTCAAGCTCTGAGTATAGCCTCATAGACCTGTAACATATGGACAATTAATCCAATTAATTATGCAGTTGGCTCTTGGAGATCCGAATTTATATCAAGTAACGTTTCTCAATCAGTAGTACTACATCACAGTAGAAAAAACTGTTTAAAGAGAGAAAAATATATGCATAAAAACAAAACAAAAAATGAAGAAAGTGACACGCAAACAATTCCCATATAATATATGAATGAATATATTGTATGTACTCCCTCTGTTTTCGACTATATTAAGAGAGAATTGTGTTCCTCCTATTAGTGACGGACGGACCAGGTTTGTGTGCAATCACAAGGTTGATATTACCCGTAGTCACACACATCTTGTCAATTTGATTAAAATCATATGGTTTAAATTTCAAACTTAGTATTTAAATTTTAAAAAATATATATATGCTTTAAGTTGGATCCCCCAATCCTGATCGGACGGCCGGAGTTCATGTGACTTTGTTGCATCTAGTGACACATTGCTTCAACTTAAAGTGTTCACACTAATGACCACTTAGAGCATAAATATCGGTTGATTTGGATGGTGTCTTTACTTCTCCCAAGAACTTTACTACCGTAGTTTACTGATTTTTGAGAAACAAAGACACCTTCTGCTATACCATGGTGGTACTGCAATGCAACGGTGCCTTTCACTTTTTGCAATGCCAACATCAATGTTTTTATATTAAAACTCCCAACTTTTCACCTTTTAACTATATTTTATTAATTTAAAACACAAAGTTGGTGTATATTGTAAGATTAGCGGGACCCATTTTCGAGTTTTAGAAGAGTGGTATGAATATTTAGAAAATGTAGTTGAGTGGTTTAAATAATTGATAAGTGTTAATTAATATAAATTATTAAGTGGGACCCATTTATACCACCCATATGAGTGGCATGGATGTGGATGCTCTTAGAACACATTGATGACATGTTAGAATGGCAGAGGTATTCTATGGCAAAAAAACTTTTTTTTTATAAAACTAGAAAGAACAACAATCAAGCATTATTTTACTGACTAGGGTTGGTTATCTAGATTTTTATAAAACTAGAAAGAAAAAAATAGGAGAAGATTGTATGTAATGAAAATTAAAGATAATGTAAAAAAGTGTAAAACATAATGGAAAAATAACTACAAAATATTATCCATTATATTGTCTGCTTATATATGATCAAAGCTGATGTTACTGTATATCATTCTGCTTCCGGGGCCAATTTAAGGATGTGCTGCATAGCATGGGATTGATAGTTGAGAGATAACATTTAAAAAAAAAAAAAAAATCAAAAGATCAGGGTTGCCGTTCGCTAACGATGGAAACAATTGACATCAGAGACCTAGAGAGGAACACTCTCCTAAGTTCTAAGCCTTTACCATCAGACCAATTCTAAGAGATTAACATAAAGGCATCATAGCTTAGTGGTTTGAAAGAAAAACAGAGATTGTAATAATAAAAAAGTAAGAGTTTAAATCCCCCTACTAACAAATAACGATTAACATTTGTCATTAAGAAAGAAATATATAACTAAGATGCAAAATGTCACAGGTGCAAACAGTGCACACTACCAAGCAAAATACTCCTTTCTAATCGCAGTAGTATCAAAATCAGGAATGACTAGTAGTGGCCTTTCTTCTGATCCAAGATTCTAATGGGCCTATCCAGTGTTAGTCTCTGGGTATTTTTCTCTTCTCCCTTTTAAAATTACTCATTCGCTTAACTCAGTATGAGTTAACTCACGTTTGAAATTTTTCAGCGTGAGTTAACTCACGCTAGCACTTTTAAGATTGGTTCAATTACTTTTTAAGTTGGTTCAACCGATGTTAAAAGTGTCAACGTGAGTTAACTCACGCTGAAAAATGTCGAACGTGAGTTAAATCATGCTGAGTCAAAGAAATAAGTAATTTCGAAAGGGAGAATAGCAATTTTCGTATTTACCTTCTTT
Source organism: Medicago lupulina (assembly GCA_958299785.1). Classification (NCBI taxonomy): domain Eukaryota; kingdom Viridiplantae; phylum Streptophyta; class Magnoliopsida; order Fabales; family Fabaceae; genus Medicago; species Medicago lupulina. Next base: position 20,203,845 of record OY283141.1, on the reverse strand, counting down.
TATGGGCCTGTGCTCCATATTTTTGTTGCAAACCCATTGCTTTCTGCTTTTGGTAGAAATGTAAACAGGAAATGAGCATAACTTAAATTTTATTTTGGTGTGACCAAGTATAAATGCGGTAAGGAGACTTGAGAATTGATACTGCTATTCCCAGAACATAGTATACCTGCCTTGCCAAAGGTGACTTAAACTTATCTAACTAGCATTAAGATAAAGTTTAGAGCCGCTTGACAAGAGTTTAAATTGCAGAAAACACAAGTGATAGTAGATGACTCAACATCTTGAATATATTCTTTCATATTGAGGAGGAATAGTCTACATATAGGCTTTAATACCATTATTTCTTTAAAAAAATTGGGGAAGGAGAAATTAATATTAATAACAATGACTCTAATAGTCTTTTACAATCATCTCATTTGGAATCGAACACCTTCCCTTGATTTTACAACGTCAAACTCTTACCACAACTGACACCTCATGGACCAACGTCAAACTCATACCACAACTGACACGTCATGGACCAACTAACACCTCATGTATAAATTAAACAGAAAACCAACACATTTATACAAAAAAATTGCACAATGTAATAGAAATGAAAATATTATTTTCCCTTACTTTTCAGAACTAAATGAAGTATATAGACATCTTTCATCATAGGAGCCAATCATAGTCCTCATCAACAAACAAAAAAATCAATCATAGTCAGCCCAAAAGACTAACCAGGTCAGAGTCTTTTTCCACATAAATATATGCACGATTAAAGAAATTAACACCTTGGAGCTAACCCTTCAAGGGAGAGCCTGTCTTTAACAGTAACAATTGTTATCAGATAATGTGTCTCTAAGGATCAACAATAAAAAAATAAAAAAAACATTGCAGAGGACAATTTATTTGTTACCAAATGTGTTTGAATGAGCTGAGGATGAATGAGAGAAGAATCATCAGAAAACTACTTTTTCAAATCCAGATTGAATACACATACGAATCAGAACTTTTTGCCATCTATACATCTTTCTTTTCAATAAAATGTATTCCCTTAAACTTTAATGTTTAAACTTCTTCGCAGGAGCATCGAACCTCAATTCAACAGGGCAACGATCATCAAACATCTCCTCCAACAGGTTCAGTGTGGTCACAAGAATTATCCGAAACATGAAAAATAAATGTATCGTAAATTATATCAGTATATATGGACTTTCCATGTACATTGTCTGTGTGTGAGTAATTCAAGGCAGTGGACGATGTGACGAAAAAAGTTGTTGGTTTCGAAGAACCAGCCCAGTATTCCTCTTCGTCATCAGCAAGGAGACTGCATTTTCATAAAGTAACCTCATGAAAGCTTGCTTGTAGCTTGACATCTTTTAAAACATAATTAATTGTAGGACATGATCTTGACAGGCCCAATTCACAAGTGTTTAAATTTTAACACAATAATTCATGCACTTCTGTACAAAAAGGCACATCCTCTTGAGCATCCGGACAGGTTATTTTTTGTTTCGTAATTAGCATAACCTTCATCCTTTTTCTCCTTCTCACTATCAACCTATATTCAAGAATAGCATTTTAAATAATAAGAACCAAGGTTTCAAATGAAACTAGACAAATCAAATTACATACATGTACTCGAAATGTGCATGTGCAAGGATCTCATCTTGTCATTAACATGAACCAAAATTCCAAATTTTGGAGATTGAATCATTTAGTTTCCAAAGCATCGCTGCTTCAGCCTCTTTTTTTTCCATCTCAAACCAACGGACTATGGCTACAATCCTAAAGTACATTACTAACTTCTGAGAATTGCCGAGCTCTGTTTACCCTTTTTGTACAAGTTCTCATGCTCTGTCCATAACATGTCATGAAGAGACACTAAAACTTTGAAGAGCGATTTGATGACTGCCAGCAACAGGAAGGAACCAGATAAGCTGGTATGTATCTATGTGTGTGTGTGTCTATATATAATCAAAGTGGTCACCAGAAATCTCCACATGAACAGAGCCCTCTTTCAAAATGATGGAACCTGCTGGCATCCCTCACAACAAGGGTCCGTTGGGAAACTTCAGACGCAATCTTAAAGAATGCATGGCAATCATCACAAATTCGAAGGTTCTTTGTGATCCGAAGACAGGTACCCTTCGAGGTAACAAGCAGACCATAACCAAGTGCCAACCTTTCACTATGTCCATGTAGTATCTGTATTTTTTCTTCTTCACAAACATCGTGGAGTACCAATTTCGTTTGAGCCTTATAGCCTCCTTTTTCTTCTAAAAGTTTTGTAAGCTGGGCCAATTTTAGATAAATGTCATTACATTGTGGATGAGACTTGTCCCTTGCCATGAAGGTGTGAATCTTATTCTCAACCTCAATCCAACTGCATCCTGGTTTCTTCTTCAATTTATTTCCCTTCATTCTCGATCTTACTTCTTCCACATCATTCCATCTTCCATCTGCCGCAAAAGTGTTTGATACCAGTACATAATTTCCTGAATTCTCTGTATTTAATTGCAAGAGCTTCTTTGCAGCAACCTCTCCTAAATCATTGTTAGAATGAATACGACAAGCCCCAAGAAGAGCACACCAGACTTCAGCAGAAGGTTTGATTGGCATGTTTCTCACAAAATGGTAAGCCTCTTCCAGAGAATTGGATCGAGCAAGGAGGTCAACCAGGCAAGCATAATGCTCTGGCCAGGGCTCCAATTGATATTCATTTTTCATAATTTCAAAAAGTCGCTTGCCTTCAACAACTAACCCTGAATGGCTGCAAGCATATAATAAAGCCAAGAAGGTAATATGATCAGGAAGAACATTTTCATCAGTCATTTTGCTGAATAAATCAATGGCATCCTTTCCACATCCATGCATTCCATTTGCATTAATCATAGAAGTCCATAAAATTAGATCTCTATGTTTTACATAGTTGAACATATTTCTTGTGTTCTCCATGGTTCCACAGCGAGCATACATGTCCACCAGGGAGTTAGCAATCGATCCCTCCAAGAAGAAACCCTTCCTAATCAGAAATCCATGAACCTCCTTCCCTTTCTTCAATGAAGATAAAGCAGCAGCCGCAGAGAGTACACTGACAAGAGTTATCAAATCAGGTTCAATATTAGTCTTTATCATAGAGTTGAAAAGTTCAAGAGCTTCAATTGCAAGTCCATTATGAACACAACAAGTAATCATACTTGTCCAAGACACAATATCTTTGGAGTTAATTGATTCAAAGACATGTCTTGCATAATCTACGAGCGCAACTTCTCCATATACATTGACAATGGCATTTTGTATCAAAATATCAGCTAAACCTCCTTTCAAAACGTAACCATGAATTTCTTTGATGAGCTTTTCAGATTTCAACCCACTACAAGCCAGCAAAATGCTTCCAATCATCATAGGATCAACATCCATCTTTTCTAACTGGACCCTCCTCAACAAATTTAAGGCATCCAGGTGGCATTCATTTTGTGCATAGCCAGCAATAATTGTAGTCCAAGAAATCAAGTCCTTCTCGGGCATATACTCAAAAGCGCTGCCCATATATTTCACACAACAACACTTCCCATACATATCTATCAGGGAGTTCCCAATATGCATATTAGAATCTATTCCATTTTTTATTGCATAAGCATGGACTTCCATGCCCATCAATAAATTCGCCGATCTGGCCGATGCTGCGATCATGTTTAGCACTGACACCTGATCAGGCTTTTGACCAGAATCCTGCATATCCTGAAAGTGGTTTATAGCATCACTATACATATCATTTTGCACCATACCCGAAAGCAATGTATTCCACGATACACAATCCTTACAAAGCATACTTTCAAACACTCTTTCAGCATCCTCCGTTTGACCACTATTTGCATACATAGCAATCAAAGCATTGGAAACATACACATCAGTAAAATGGTTAGATTTTAAAATGACGGAATGTATCCCCCTACCAATTTTAAAAAAGGTTGGATCCTCGCAAGCTTGAAGAGCCGAAACAAAAGTGTAAGTATTACTCTCAACACCAACCTCCTGCATTCTTCTAAACAGTGACAATGCCTCAAAGTACTCACCCTCACCAACATGAGCAGAAATAATCGAATTCCACGATACAGGATCATCTTTCTCCATCAAACCACTATCAAACAACAATCTTGCCCCACCAAGATCGCCACATTTAGCATACATAGCAATAAGCGCATTACAAACAAAAACAAAACCACCATATCCACACTTAACAGCAACACCATGAATCTCACACCCCAAACGCCTCTCCTTAAGAGCGCCACACGCTTTAAGCACACCTGGAAAAGTAAAAGCATCAAGCGAAACCCCAAGTACCCGCATCTCTTTATACAGTTCAATCGCCTCAACATACCTCCCCGCTGACACACAAGCACCTATCATTGCATTCCAAGTGAAAATTGTTCGTTCAGACATTCTATCAAACACTTTGACTGCATCATATAAAGAGCCACATTTTCCATACATGTGTACAAATTTGGTGTCAACGAACACAGAATCAAGATAATTTTGTGTTTTGAGAAAATGGGCATGTAACTGTTGGCCTTGAGCAAGAGCTTTGTGGGAAGCGCATAATTCAAGAGCTTGAGAATAAGCTTGTTGAAGAGGGAAACGAGTTGTTGGGGGTAATGGGTCAATGAAAAAATGGGTTAAGGATTGAAAAGCTTCTTTGAGGGAAATGGGTCGGTGAGAAAAGGTGGGAAGAGTGTGGTTTGGGGGAAGTGTTGAAGTGAGCATTGTAGTGTGAGTGGTGGTGGTGCATGGACGAAGATGGGATAAATATCTCATGCAAAGGTTTTAGATTGTGTGATAAATTTGCAAAGAATTTGAATAAGGGAAAGTCGATAGAATAAGCATGACATGGATAAGAATAATGGTCAGAGGTTTTGGGAGGTGTATTCGACGAGGATTTCAAAGGATTTTATAAGAATTTTTTATAAATTTTTTTAACAAACAAAAATGGAATATATCAGTAAATCTCCAAAGCAAAAGTTGTGCATAAGAAACTCCTAAAAAATCATCCAAACAATGTTATACAATAGTTAGTCAATGCCCAAATATAATAAAGGGTTTGACCACCACAAAGTAAAGCCGAAAACAAAATGTGTGTTACTAACCTTCAGCCATCTTTAAGGATTGTATTATTCAATCAATCAAGACTTTTATAAAAATGTTATGTTAACATGTATCTTTAGGTTATCAAGGATACCAAAATTAGGAAGTTTGCATTGAATTTAAAAAAAATAACTTTTAAAAAGTCAAATTTATCATTTTTTATCATTTACTAATACAATATTTATATTCGTGTGCATTTAATCAATGCCTTGAGAGCACTCATTTGTTTTTCCCTTTATAAAATGGGAAATGTTAACGAGTATCCCGGAACAATTTGTAAGTACCCAAAGTGGTAATATTTTATGAAAGTTTGTGCGTTTATTGTATTGGAAATTGAAGTATTTACTTTTTTTAGAGAATAATTTTCTTCATTATGGATGCTTAAAAAGTGTCCACAATGCACTCGTTAACAAGACCTTTATAAAATTTACTCTATAAACAAATTTGTGGTATTCAATTCAATTAAGATAATCAATATTTTTCTTTCTTTCTTTTATATAATGGACAAAATGGCGAAAAAATATGTATTCCGATGATATATAAAAAGGAAGGTTCTTATATTGAGTATAAGAAGTTGTCTTAACGTAAAATAGTTGATTCAAGGACATGTGAGTGTCTATTTCAATTGAGAGATTATTTATTGAGTGTTGATGATTAAAGCCACAAAGTTGGGGACGGAAAATACAACCATGAGATGCTTGAAGTGTTGGACGTTTAAGACCGAAAAATAATAGGCTCCTTCGTGAGTTGAAAACTATGCAGTCCTTTCAAGAAATATTTTAACCAATTTAAAGAAAAGAAATGGTTGAAGTGCAACTACTATCAAACATATTTATAATGCACATGACAAGTATAGATAGTCTATCAAGGGGTCCTAGATCATAAATGCAACATCACATGAAATCCTTGGTCGATGTTCATTATGGATTTCGTGTAGTTGCAGGCTTGCGTGATATGTTTGTTTAAGATTATCAGATTATATGTCTTGAATTTTTAAAAGAGTTGACCAGTGATCAGAAACGTTTGTTGGAACAAGATTGGTTATGTACAATGCGTCTAAAGTTTTGATGATAACAAAATATTGAAGAACAATTGGATATGTTAATATGTGTTTAAGTGTGTAGGACCATAGATTAAAATTTATCAATGTTTGAACATATATGAGAGCATCAGAAGCACAAGAGAAGCTAAAAGACTTAATAAAAGATCTAAAGAAAGAACAACCAGAAATCAACATTTTGGATCAGAACAAGAGTTGCACTCTGAGGTTGCTGAAGATCAGACTTTGAAGGTCATCTAACTCTGAAGAATAGAAAACTTTGAAGAACACTTCAAACTTTGTCTTCTTCTGAAGATGTCACTTTCAGATAGTAGAGTTTGTCTTCTTGTGAATCACATGTTAAGTCAAATTCAAGGACAAAATGAATGAAACAGATTATTCTATTTGCAGTTTGAATGTCTTTTCAAACGGCGTTAACCATACTAGGCAACATTTCAACGTCTAGATTTGATAGTTTCTCAAGGATTCTTACTGCGCTGACATTTCTCCAACGTCTCTCAAATCCCTGCCTATATAAGGAGATGAAGACTTTAAGAACTTTACAAGACTCTGTAATTTTAACACGTGCCCTAACTCTGTCAAATTCAAAAGCGCATAAACAATTAAGAATTTCTTACTAAGTTCATATCTTAGAAATTCTTAGCCTTAAGAGTCTTACTCTTATTTGTAATTGTTTACACATCTGATTGTATATCAAGTGTAAAAATCAAACAATATTTTATTTGATCTAGTTAGATTATAGAAGTCTCTTTGAGTGTTGATTGAGCATTTTGAAGTCTCTTGCTTGTGTGTTTGAGCATTTGAAGTCTCTTGCTTGTGTGCTTGAACATATGTAATTTTTAGTGATTAGTAATAATCCCTTGGAAGTGCAAGGAGACTGGAGTACTCATGGTTTTAGGAGGAACCAGTGTAATTGCTCTCTCTCTCTCTCTCTCTCTCTCTCTCTCTCTCTCTCTCTCTCTCTATATATATATATATATATATATATATATATATATATATTTAATCTGATCCATAATCAAATTCTGACTCAGACTCTGAACAGACTACATTTTCAAGTTTAAATAAGTCAACACAATTCAACATCATTCTTGTGTTTTTCTCACCTTCAACATTATCTTTGATTGTCTTGGAATCAGGATCCCTTCAATCAGGTCAATCACGCTCCGACTTCTGATGAATAGAAGATTATGTTAGATGAGTTTTCTCAATGCACAAAAATATAAGCATGTGGCAATACTACTATCAACAAAAAACACATTTATTTTGATCACATCCGGTAAATATTTTTTCTAGTTTATAATTTTATTTTAACATATGTTTCAATAAATTTATTTTATTCAAATTTAAAATATAATAATTTAATTTTTATTTTATTTTGTTTATTATGCACATGTGGTGAATGAATCACGTAGTCCTGGTTGCTTGTTTCAATAGACATCTCAAGTTAGAAATTTGATGTTTACACTACAAACAAAGCTAAGAAACATCATGCAATGACAAATTTAACTCCAATTTCCATCGGCAGTTAACTACCGCCGATTAGGGGTGTACACGGGTTGGGTTGGGTAGGTTTTAACCCAACCCGTTGATCGCACTATAGGTTGGGTTCAACATGGAACCCGCATTTACATAGCCATAACTGAACCGAACCAAACTAATTTTTTTGGATTGGTCCGGGTTGGGTTCACGGGTACCCATTTAATTATAAAAAAAATGGTTATATTTATTTGTACAAAATAATACTAAATTTTATTTTCCTGCCAATTTTCGTAAAATAGACCACTTAGAAGTCAATGAGTTGGATCCAAATTTGGTTTATGATAGAACACTATGGCGTAATTTGATCCATGTAGCCGGCCCCACTTAGTGGGATAAGGCTTGGTTGTTGTCGTCGTTGTTTAATGCTTTCGTTCAGTCATAAGCTATGCTACGTAACTGTTGGAACATTAGTGTGATGTTGGAAAATAAATTGGAAGATTAAACACCAAGTAATTATACTTTGATCTAATGTTGTGTGAATTGAAAAAATAGAGCGTGGGGTCCCACATAAAACAGAACACACACATTATGGTGTTTAAATTGTGGTATTTAATTTTAAATACTTGATAATGATAAAAATAATAGTAATTATTATTTTTATTCGAGAATATCACTTCTCATAAATTTAGCTTACAGTGGTTGTGATAAGAATAAGAATTTAATTAAATTCTTATATTTCCTTCATTCAAATCCAATAGTTTGTTTCCACCACTTTTGTGGATTTGTTTCTTTTGATCCTATCCACAAGTGTTGTTGAACTGATTAACGGATAAACTTCATTTTAATCTTATCCATTAGAGTAACTGTTGTCGCAATTTTTGCTAAAAATAGTTACAGAATCTCTATATAAATAGAGGACTCCACTCAGTTCAAAAAACACACCAAAGAGTTTCATTGAGTTGTCGGGAACTCTTTCTCTCTTCTCCCTCCAGCTTGTGTTAACGAGCTATTCTTCTCCTATCTCCTTTTCTGTCCCTTCGAAATTAAGAGTGTTCTTAAGACCTTAGTCCCTATTCGGTATAATGTCCCTTCGAAACTAAGAAAGGTCTTAAAACATAGTCCCTTCGGTAATATACGTCCCTTCGGAATAAAGAGTACTTTTAAGATCATAGTCCCTGTTTGAAATAACAATGTCCCGTCGGAATCAAGAATGATCTTAACGGTATATAAATATTATATCAATAATTTTTCTATTTGAGGAGAAATGGTGGTAACACCATATTTGAGTGGTCGTAGTACCATATTGATAGTTTGGAGAACTTAAAGGATAGAATGGTGGAAACACCATATTTGAGTGGTCTTAGCACCATAATAGAATAGTAATAATACCATATTAAAGTGGTTTCAGTATTAAAGAGTGGTCTTAGTACCATATTTGAGGGTGTATATCTCGAACGGTTTTCTACAGTGCAGTAGTTAACCGCACAGTTGTAGCTGGGCTTGTTTTATCCTAGAGGCGGGTTGATAGTCTGCCTTGCACAATTTTGGGCAGTGCCACGAAACGTCTTAAAGAGAGCGACTTGGTCGTGACTCAACCTAGTAACAGCTTCGGTACATAATAGAATTTGGAAATCTAAATACAACAGTTTGGAAGTCCAAAAACAACAGTAACAATAGTAGCAAAATTCATTCATTCATACTTATAGTATGAAGCACTTAATATAAAATTCATTCATTCATAGTATGTACTATGAAGCACTTAATAATAGTACCAAAATTGAGAAAACATATCTCTTCCACAAAAGCATAAACAACTTAATGGTAGGTATACAGGTATACAGGTTGGGTGTATGGGTATACGGGTTGGTAAACCAAAACCCAATAACCGAACCAAAGCTAATGGGTTCATGCGGGTTGGGTTGGGTTAGACCCGTACCATACCAGGTTCGGGTAAATTTTAGGTTGGGTTGCCGGGTCCGCGGGTTTACCCACACCCGTGTACACCCCTACCGCCGATTAAAATTCATCAACAGTTAACTGCCGATAAGGTTATTTTAGTATTTTCGTGACGTTTTCTATAATCTTTTGACGTGAGAACAACATTTCTCCTCAAGTTGTTACTGAATTTGACATGATCTTACAAGATTGTAGGTCCTCGTTGAATGTTAATCAAATCCATTTGATTGGTTTACTATAAGACAAGCACACCTTATTATGCTAGTAAATTCGTAAGCAAATAACTATTTTATCTCATTTAACAATATTATTCTTTAGTTAATTTACCATCGAGAAACCTTTTTTTTTTCTCTCTATATAATGCTATCAATAATTGTACAGTTGAAATTTATTACTCTAATTACTTTTATTAACACTCGTGAAATTTGTTACTCTAATTACTTTTATTAACACTCGTGAAATTTGTTAAATGTTCTTGTAACAAATGACGGAAGAAGTAACATTTTTTATGCAATTCAGCACCCTTATATGTAAGACCGCGTTGATATAAATACAAAATTAAGAAAAGTGGTTTTTATTTAAAATAAAATAAAATAATGTTTACATGAAATTTTCCTTCAAAAAAAAAAATATGTTTACATGAATTTTGTCAAAATACATTCTCTTTTCAAAGTTATCATTCCATTAACAAGAGAAAAATTGTTTATTTTGTCATTCTCTTCATTTAATTGTTGCATCATGAAACTTGGAAGGTAAAAGGATCGATAAAATTTTACACAAGAGTCCTAGAATAGGGACATAGGAACTAAGAAGTAATTTTTTATTATACTCTCATTGAGATAAGGTTTGGCTGTTGTACTCTAATTGACTAAATTATTTTTCCTCTAAAAATGGCAGACCATTAGAACTGCAAATGCGAGACAACAAACAATTGACCAAAATATATGTTTTTCCCTGTCTATTTGTTTTTTCATTTATACCGAAGTTCCCCTTGTGATCTCATTTAATAAAATATATATGTCGTCACCTAAAGAAAAGAAAAAACAGGCAAATAAAATGAGCAAATATTCAGACAATGTCAAAATCAAAGGAAATGACCTTTTAGTTTCTTTCTTTACTTTTAGGGGCACATTAAAAGAAATGCCCCAATGTCACTATGGAAAAAGAATTTCCCTTAAAAGTATATTATACTCATCCCACCAACAGTCCCACAACCATACCTCTCATAAGGCCTATCACTTCAATCACATTCCACTTAACGACTTGCCATTTTTACTATACAACTTAAATACACAACATTACAAGCTGCTTCACATATGTACATCAAAGAAAGAACAGAAGATCTCTCTTGGCAAAATCAAAATATTGTCCGCCAGTCACCAAAAATACAAAACCGCAGGCAACATTTGCTTTCGCCTTTTCCACTTAGCACCCAGCTTTCTTCACTGATTGATGCTTCACCTACCAATTGAACACATGGTACTCTTCATGCATATAGCTTAGTTAGCTCTCTGCATGTGGTGTGGTCTCATCTTTTCTTTGTCAACCTTGTTTGCCCCGTTTCAATCCGGCCAGCATTTTTTTGTAAATTTTGCTAATTAGGAACATGAACCCGTCTTTCAACAATTGAGATCCATCAGAAGCCAATGTTAGGATTCAACAATAAAGGCTGGTCAAAAGCCAAAGTCAGCATAATTAACTATCATTCACAGGCTTCACCCCTGATTTAATGAACCTCGCAGACTCTCATCAGGCAGTGTCCAGGAAAGCAAATGCCCTCCTGAATCCCCACTTAATAACTGCTTCAGATCGACTGTGAGATGAAGAGCAGTAACCGGATGCTTATGGAACTTGAGTACCTTGCGTAGGATCAACCTGTATTCTGGCTCTTTTGCACCAAGGTTCAACACTCTGAACCCACCTGAACCTGATTTGCTGAGAGAGCTATCTGGGTCAGAGCAGTGAACCATCTGCCACACTTTGACAGCACCACTCTGATGGCCTGTTGCGTACCACTTTGTTTCCTGCCAATCAGAAAATCTACTGCTCGTCACTGAGAGAATAGAGTCAGAAGGCAGTTGTGATGTGTTGATCATTGACAGGCAATCCCCATTGATACTCCAAACCGCCAGAAGAATACCAGCTGCTGTAACAATCTCACCAGTCAAGTCATTAACAAATATTGCCGAAACTGGTGCTGGGAATTCTGGGAGCTGCCGTACAAATGCCATCGAGCTCAGATCCCATATAATAACTGTGCAATCATCCGATCCACTCACAATAAGCATGTAAGGCTGGCATACTTGAAGGCAAGTGATTTTGGCTGTGTGCCCACAAAGTGGCTTCTCCAACTTCAAGCGACGTAAGGCACGGGGCCCAAATTTACTAATTCTCCAAACATTAACAAGCCCGTCATCTGCCCCAGTAACCAGAATCTGACCATCATGGCTAACACCAGCACACTGAATTTGGTGGCCTCCATGTAAATTTTCATGTGTTGAAATAAGTCTATCTTGTTCATAGCTCAAAAATCGCAGGCTACGATCAGGGAAGCCCCAAGCAACATATTTGGTATATGTTCTTGGTTTAAGCAAATTGTTAGTTCCTGCGATGAGAATTTTATCGTAGAGAGTGACAATTTGAGTGATAGGTGAAGAACTTTTGCGGATCTCATGCGGAGCAAGATGACTGGAATGTTTAAGGGGATGGGGAGGTAGTTTTCTGTCAGTTCGCCTTTTCACGTGAGCTTTGAGGAACAGTTGCTTTGGTGTCTGACCAAAATGATTAATTTGTGCTAAAATGGATGCTTTCATGGCAGGATCTGTAACCGAATCTATGTCTACACTCCCTTCATAAGTATAATGATAGAACACATTGACTGATTCCTCAGCAGCCTGCGCATTGTACAGGAAAGTAGATATTAGGAACAGAAGAGATGAAATATTTCTGGAAAAGGGCGTGAAATTAGCACATCTGTCAAAAACAATATTCTTTTTTTTTAGAGGTTGTCAAAAACATATTTCTTGACAGGATCATCAATAAATGTGGAAATGCATGTGTTGTAATATAAAATATACATAAGTTTTGGGCAAGGAATCAAGATCAATACGTTTTAGCTTTTTAATACAAAATGCTTTAAAACTTATTATGGTGTTTGATTAAGCTTTTGAATAGAATTCAAATCAGATTTCAGATTATGTGAAGCTACTAAAAAAACTTACATTATAACTACTTTTTAAAATGAAAGCCTTTTTTGTTGTTGCAACCAAATGAAAAATAATTCTGCTTGACATAAAATCTTTGAAGAGCAAAAATTCAATAAAAATAAATATAAAACTAAGTAATACAAAAATTAGATTCAGTAATTACGAGATCATTCAAACAAAATTCAGTAATACCCACCTTCCCTCTCTGCTTATATCCAAAAATTAGGTCTATCCAGTGATGCAAATTTTCTGAGACATAATCAGATTCAAGAGCTTCCCTATGCTTACTGATGAACTCTCGAGCGCTACCCTTCGCCCACGGAGGTAGCATAACATCCCCAACCTAAAAGAAAAACAAAAATGATTAAATATACTAGTAACTTAACCTGCATTTTGGTTCTTGAAGACTTAAATTAGCAATAATATACTGCACTAGTATAACCTTCTCCCCGGACTGTTTCTCTCCCAAGTCAAGATTGAATTGATTATCCAAGAACTCGGGCATATAAAAAAATTCTGGAATCAATTCCTTCACATCTGATGTGTTTCCCTTCCCAGCGGCACTTAACCAAGTATCTCTTACACTATTGAAAAGGCGATCAGCATGGTCAAACTGGCCGCCCTGAAGCTTTTGATTCTCAATACTGAATGGCGGCAGACGGAGGAGATAGAATAGGACGATGCCAGCACTAGAATAATGAGATCCATAATGAAACTTTGGAACTTCTGGATCATCCCAGCTATCATATCTAATAAAAAAATGAAGTAGTAAATGAGGTGTACCAGAAGGTAAAGTATCTTACAAGATAAGGTGTCATGATTACAATATCAAGTTTTTCCATGATATAATGATAACACATTAACTCACGGTGAGTGCACAAAACCATAAGTTTCCTGCAAATACAAAATTTGTTCTGATGCCTCCTTCCAAGATGTTATTGTTTATAAAAAAATTCAGTTTGTGAATGCATACAAATTTTATTTTATCGGCATACTTCAAGAAACTCAGCAAAATATTTTTGCCAAGAATTCCCAGGTAATAATTGCAAACAACACATGATATATAATAAAAGACAGTAGGCACCAACAAGCCGACGATGTAAGGTTTATTAGGAGACAAGCCAATGAAGTTGCTCATAGTTTAGCTAGGGTAGCTCCATGTCATGCCAGTTTCCGTATTTTCATTCGAATTCCATCTTGTATCTCTACTCTTATTTTAAATGAAATGCATTAAGTTTTCTCTTGTCAAAAAGAGAAATATATAGTAAAAGACAAGTTGAAACATGCAACAAGAACTTGACCTTAATTCATACGGACCAACCTTTTTATAAATTCCTCTTCACCTTCCGGTGTCTGACAGCCCATTGGTTTATCAAGCCTACGGAATGTTTTTGGGTCAGACAAATCAAGATTTTCACTCTCATAATCTGCAAGGACCCATGGAAAGACTGGATATTGGGTAAGATCACTATATCCACGTCCTGCCAAGGTGTTGAGATGCATGAGGTACTGGAAGTTGCTTATTTCTCCACTTTGCCACCTTTTTGAAAAGGATTTTGCCATTACTTTGAAAAGACGGCTGCCCTCGTTGCTTTCTTGTTTTGATGATCCTGAAATAGTTGTGTCCAGCCTGATACAATGTAGACAATATTAAAAAAACAAAGCAAACAGGCAATCATATAATACAACACTAAAGCATCTAAAGAAGAGAAGTGCTTGAGTGATAGCACATATTTCCAATCTTTAGATTTTATGTTACAATTGATCATCAATATTGCAGCATAAATGCCCAAGTTCCAAACCAGCAATGAAGTCAAAAGCATTATGCTACTTGCTAAAAATATAAAAAACACAAAACTGGCAACAAATATGTTGTAACAAATCACTAAAGCCAAAAGAAATAACTCTTACATGCTATTCCGTGGAAGATTCATTGCAACTAAATTTTTAAAAACTTCTTCCCTCTCTTTTTTATGGAAGACCAAAAGATCATTACATCCATCCATGCTAAATATTTCAACAGCAACGGGTCGAAGCTGGTAATCGCGCTTCAAAATCTCATGAACACTATCAAGCTTCCACATGCGCCAAGGATGGGGCAAATTTCCACTGGCATGTACTTTCTCCTTTCCCCATGCACCACCACTGTAGGCCCATGCTCTTCCACCAACCAATGATTTAGCTGTTGTGCTCCACGACAAAGTTGATTTGGATTGAAAATCTAAACTGCCATTAGCATCTTTCTTGACGCCCAAAGCCTGATCGATGACTGAGAGTTCATCTTCACATTCCTTCTCCCAAAAGCAGCCGGAGTCATCAATGTAAAAGTTTTCAATCACATACAAACAGAATTCACCTATTAGGAATATACCATCATGTTTGTCGAGACCTACAACCCGTTCGCAGTTATATTTAAATCTTATTTTCTCCAAAGGTTCTAGAAAAGGTCTGATTAAGTATTCACCATTATCATGCACTTCTTTATCAGACTTATCATCGGCAATCTTAAAATCATCAACTTTTACAGAAGAAGATTGCCTCGGAGATCCCATATCAGATCTTCCTAGCGTGCTTTCTTCTATTGGGACTGATACTACACTAGACTTGGCACCATGCTCAAGTGCAGAATGTAAGCTTGCTTCATTCATACTACTAGCCTTGTCTTCATTCCACTCATTCTTCTCAGAAACTGCATCTTTAACACTCTCCAACTTATCATCAAAGAAAGGTCCATACAGCTCACCATCAGAACTATTCTGTTTGCCACCATCAGTCAACAGTGGAAAATAAGGTTTTGAATCGGATACATCAGGACCATTGTCAACTATTCCTTTCGACAATTCTGGTTTCTCTAATTCAAACTGTCCATCAAGAATATTTTGTATAGTATCAATTTTAAGTTTACAGCACTCAAGTTTTTTCCGCATTCGATACGGACCTTCAATTGGACAAAGCTGCCATTCTGGCTCTTCTGTCAAAGAGGATTTACTGAGTGGAAATATCCCTCGTTCGTGCACAAGTTGCTGAAGATGGCATTCCCACTCACTCTCAGCATGCATAATCCATCCATACTTATCTTGCCTAACGACTCTCAACTCAGTGGACATTGCATCACGAACTAAATCAAGTGCATATCTTCGCTCATTTACCTGCTCCCAGTGCCTTAAATCTAATTTTGCGGCTTCTCGAGATTTCTTTCCCATTTCCCTCTTTCGACGACCTTCTATCCCTTTGATTCTTACTCCTGGAAACTTTGCTGATCCTGCAATATACTGCACCCACATAATGCAAGCACACTGCTCCAATACCTTATTCACAATCTGTTCAGTATTCTGATACCACTCGGAAAACTCAGATAAACTTCTAGTCAATAATTTATCAAAACCACCATGAAGTACATCAAGTTGCTTCCCTTGATTAGGTTTAGAAACAAGCAAGTCTTCTAGCGCAGCCCTCCTATGTACCAGAAGATACTTGAACACATCAATAGCAATATTCTGTACTTTATGTCTTTTATCACAGAGAAGAGATACTAGATTCACGCATAGACAGCAATTAAGATCTGTATCGGTATTGCTGGGACAGAATATTATTCTTTTATGAGCAACCAATAATTGCAAGACAGTGTATATATCAATCCCTGAATCATCTTGAGATGAAGTTGAGGACAGTCTCTTTTTAGGTTCCCCGAGAAAACCCAACCGTGAAAGGAGATCATCCTCCCCTATACTGACCAAAAAATTTGGGAGGAAGCAGTATAATATCATCCGATTAGTGTTCTTCAGAATTGAATGTATATAAGCCTCAAGTTGCTTACTTCCTCTTGAAATTGATAAGAGCCTCTTTCCGCTGGGAGCAGCATCTTCAATTCTACCATCTTTGTTTGCTAATTGCAACATCGACAACAAGAACTCAAGAGTTTTCAGTACCCCTGAAGGTTGAGGAAAAGCACCCATGTATACACGATCCACTATCAGCCAGCACAAAGCATCCAAATTTGAAGACCAGCGAATCTTATCCAACTTTTTCTCATCTTCTTCATCATCACGCAGCAGTCGCCTCTCAAGGAAGTTTATAAATCGCCCAAGGCACAGTCCTTGGAAAACCAACACAGATTCACTATCAATATATAAAGGAACGCTTTCCAAGATGATCTCTATTAACTGCGATGCTTTCACCTGCTCTGTCACAAAATCGGAAAGCACCTCTGCAATGAAATCTAACACAGCAGTAGCCCCAGCAGAGCATGGACCACCACCATATCCAGAGTCATCTATATCCAACAGCAGCTTTGAGGTTACTGTAAAGTAAGCATTTGCAGCAGATGGCTCTTGAAAGTTGGACTTCAGGTTTGAAGTTGAATCGAAATCCCCAGCAGACATTGAAGAATTGAAGGAAGGAGTAGGAGTTAAGGGAGATTTTGCTTCATTGTGGCTTGAGCTTCCAAGCCAAGATGTCAACGCAACAACTGGTGATGAAGTAAGAGGAGTTCTAGAACTGGACTTTTCCGAAAAAACGGGAGAATCCAGAACAGCAAATGATGCAGAACTATGGGAATCTGTTGGCAGCTGAATGTCCAAGTTGCCTTTGATACTGTGAAAGCTAAACTCATGTGCACTAGATGAGACAGAGCCCTGATCAGCATTATCACCATCCAAGCTCTGAACAGTTTGTGTATCTTCATGAACAGATTTATTTGACTCTGGCTCAATTACAGTAACATTTGACTCTGGCACAGTTACAGTAACGTTATTGTCTGATTTCTCACCAACCTTAGAGTTTGCTGGTGCAGCCATATCATCAGAACTTGAACTTACCTGCCCCTGATGAAAGCTACCGACACTAATGGACGTTTTGACAGACTGATCCTGATCCAGAGGCAAACTAGAAAATGTATTTTGGGAACTGCAGGTATCATCACCATCATTGAAGGTTTTTTCTTCCGTCACTGCAGAGAGTTCTTTGGCTATTTTAACAGCATGTGCAGCCCTGAAAGCATGAAAGCTTTTGTTCAATAAAAAGGATTCATTTCAAGCAATGTAATGCATGCAGCAACCTATGAATGGAGGTAAGAAATCTAAGAGAAGTAATGCAAAATAGATACCAAAAGGTCATCTCAAAACAAACCTTGCACAAGAAAAATACAAGTCAATGCAGCTTTCAAGAAATTCTGTACGCCTACAAACAGCAGTAAAAGGGGGGCACATCTTAGCTAGATCAACCATAAATCTTAGGACAGAAGTTGCAGCAGCAGGAGCTGATGCCTCTCCACCCATAAGGCGAGCAGCATACGTCTTGTGCACAAGAGCTTCTCCTTGAAGTTCACCAGCCATGTCTGAATTTCCCTCTACAAGCTCAGCCACAAGGCTTGCACCAGCCTGGGAAAGATTACCACTTTGGTGGGCAAGCATTGACTGCATGCTTACTCTATCAAAAGTAGTTTTTGCCATAGCAACCACAGAATCCAACAATTCTACAAACTTAAGTTCCGTATAATTTCCATCATTTGGCATAAGGGCATGAAAGTCCAACATACGGACCTCTGGTAACCTAGGATAAACTGGCTTGCCAAACATCAAACAGAACAAAATATAATATATATCCGGGGAATCGTAGAAACTGGGGAGCACCCGAACCAAACCTTGATAACCTCCGCCGGTTCGAAATTTAAGAGCAAATGTTGGAGAGGAAGTAATACACACACCAAGTAAAGTCATGACCCATCTCATACTTGTTGGATGAACTGCTTCATCGAGAAAATATGTAATTAACTTAGAAGAAACGACTTTATGCCACTGCTCAAGCAACTCTTCCGATTTAATTGTGACTTGCAGATCAATTAGCATCTCTAGTAACATATTTCTGACAATCACATGTTTCCCCATTGACTCTCTCATAATTGGACGTTGTGGAGTCAACCCTGGTGGATCAAATGTCATTATCACAAATCTAACCACATTCTCAAGCTCAGAAGATAGAAACCCATCTTCCAAAATGACCCCAAGCAACACAACCAATTTTTCAAGGACAGGAACTTCAACATCACCCCTTTGCAATGTAACTAGTAAATGTTGGACAAGGTTGATTCGCCGCAAAATTGTAAGGTTATGATTTCTATACCAATGCATAGACACTAAGTTTTCAAGAAAACCAAGTAATGCAATTTGGATTGAAACTGAGGCTGTTACCCACAATGTCCAATCCAACAAGACGTGCTCAACCATGTCCGCATTTGACAAGACAATACAATTTGAAGTTTCTGCGGCAATATCAGTATTTTCTAGCTCAGAAATGTGACTAAACGAATCTTTGGGTACAGAAAAATCATCCATGTCTCCAGGAGACCCAGCTGAAGAATTCTCATCATGAAACTTCGACAAAAAATTATCCTCAAGACTGGCTTCCTGCAGTGATGCAGCGGGAGACAAGTTAGTCTGGGTAACTTCCAACTTTTTGGGTTCAGAAAATGAAGCTTCACAGGCACCAATCTGAAAAAAGATCTCAAGAGATTGCATGTCGAATAATGACATTCTACGACGCAAAAAAAGCGCAAGCAGGTGGTATCCCCTATATGTTTGCATGTCCTTGAGATTTTGATGATTTTGGTGAAGTGCACAGGCAAGTAGAGTCAGAGCCATATGCAGCATATCTCTAGTTTCTGCAGCTTCAATAAGAGCGAGGACAAGTTCCATCCCACCAATAGGACGGATAGTCTCTCCAATTACATCTTGCTTGCAGATGTAAGTATCTCCACAGAGACGTCCAAAACGTGGAATACCTGCAACTCCAAAAATGTCAATAAAACAAATTGAAGAAACAAATTCCTACTGGAAAAAGAACAAAAGATGTAACTTCATAAATTTAATTACGCACCTCCAATAGGGGACGCAGCAGCTGACATAGGATCAACCAAATTGAGCACTGAAAAACTACCCGAAGATCGAATAAATTCTGTAGAAGTTCCATCAAAGGCAAAAATGAGTTTCTTCCCTGAAAGCTGTAAAGAAAGGTTTCCAAGTCTCTCCAAATCCCAGACAATTCCACTTCCATCTGCCTTTAGGTCTCCCTGCTTGCTAGTGGCATCCACTCTCTGACCATTAGCAACCAAAGCCAAATCAGCGTCTAAAGAATCTAATATGGCCATACTACCACCACCACAGGCCTGGTTAGGTACAAACTGTAGAAGATCTGTGTCCTGAAAAAGCCCTCTATATCCTCTACCAAGTATATACATGAAACAGATACAACCGGGTGTAAGCACTTCCTCAAAAAGATAGCAAGAGCGTAGTTTCCATGCTAAGTCACTAACTCTCGTGTTGTTAACTGATGTCCCAATTGTGACTTGCAATGGTTTACCAGGTGGAGAGGGTGAATATCCTAACTTCCCAGTGTGCCTTAACTTCCCATTTAGATAAACATATGCAACACTAGCTTGAAACAGTCCAGCAAGAGCATTTGGTTTGCTGTGAATGACTGCAAGGTGATGCCACCTCCCTTCCTCCAGTTCTAAACCAGAAAATGATAAGACGGAAGAATTGCTGGTTGCAAGAGTAAGAATGCCATCCTCCTGGAGATAAAGTTCAGCGTAGGTTGCATCATCGTTATTAGTAGCACCAACAGAAAAAATCCTTAAGATTTGTCTCTCCTGCAGTCCATTTGGGCCAGATCGCTTCTTGGAAGGGACAACTTTAGAAGGGTCGGTATCTTTTGATGGTGACTTCAAAAAATTTTGAAACTGAAACCAACAAACAAATGAATAACCAGCAGCCGGAGGCCATGATCTTTCACCCAACGAAACCTGAATGGCAGCATGCCCAATCTTGCTCATATCCATCTCCATAAATGGTGCAAGAGAGATATTTTCTGAGCACATGTCTTGCATCAAAATTAATTTTTCCATCATTTCAACAATTATATGACCAGAATTTTTCAGCCTCATTTGCATAACATATCTGATGAGCGTACGAAGTTCAGATGCAGATAGCCTAATCAACAGAAATGTATTGTTATTCAAATATAAATAGGGGAGCAGATAAAATGGATGTATTAACTTTAGAGAGCAGCCAATAAGAATATGCACCCTACCTATAAGAACCGAGGACTTCCACAATCTTCAATGCACGAGAGAGTAAGGAAGATGAACCCGAAAGAAAGGGGTGGATTGTATCCAGCAAAAGTTCCACACAACCTATAGATACCAGCAAAACAGTGAGCATCGAGAATAGCAAATAAAAGCAATGAAGTAAACAAAGTAGAAAATACCTGTTGAAGTGAGGCTTTCAAGATTAAAGGGGCCAGCACGAGCCAGCTTTTCAATTAAGTCTAAAAGTTTTAACTGCACCATAGGAGTGAACATCAATAATGAACGAATCAAAATCTTAACAGCACCAGCATTGTAAACTCGCTCTTTGTCAGGATTAATTGGACCTGACGGAGTCAATAAAAGATTCTGAGAAGACTCGTTCTCAATTGCATTTGGTTTTGTCAAACCTTCTGATGCTAAGAAAGGTGGAATAACTATTTCAAGAGCAAGTTCTAACATCAATTGGATGACTTGTTTTTCATGCTCCACACAAAGTAAGCCAGACTCACACAGAAGATCGAAGAAAGTTTGTGACGATATAATTGCATGCAGCTTCATTCTGTTAACAGAATTGTCAGACACTCCAGCAGTTACAACACGCAACAAATAGGTAAAAACCTTTACGTAAAAACTCAATGAAGATTGGTCCAAGTCTCCGCCATCACTTTGGAACCCATGGAGTGTTGTGAGCAATAGAGAAAAACCAGTGGCTTCACCAAAAACCTTCTGAGCAGAGTTATTAACTCCCAAGATACGCCACAGCACTCCCATAGTGTCGCATTTTGCATCAAGGGAAAGCCGATACTGAGATCCCGAAGCACTGGTTACCATTCCACTTTTCAAAATTTCAACCAACACACCTAACTCCTCAGGATGAGCCTAGAAAAAATTATAATGAGAGAAGGTAATCATGATGATTTCAAGTGAGCAATAAAGCAAAGTGAGTAATCTTAAAGGCAGTATGCACCCAAGACAAATAGCACATTCAAGGATAATATTTTTCATTATAAAAAAAAAAGGATATTATTTTTCGAACTAATAGCAGTTTTGTATAAGCTAATATGCACAAACAGTCAAACAAAAAATTGACAAACACAAACAGCCAAAATTTAAAAATTGTAAATTTTATAAAATGTGTCTACAAACCTGTGAGGTATCTTCAATTATAAGACATGACAATATCCTGAGAACCCCTGGACGATGTATATCAGACACCAAAAAAGGCAGCATGGCAGTCACACCAGTAGCGGAGCGGAATGAAGCTTGATTGGCCTCAGCTTTCTTCAACAAAGATACCATGCAGTCCCAGGCAATAGCAATGGTAGCTTCAACATCAAAAATAGGAAACTTCCCTGAACCAGATTCCATAAGCTTGGGTGAAGTAATAATGACATCCTTATTTCCCATATGCTTCTTGAAGCTGCTTGAGCTAGTTTTCCTCTCTGGTAAGTTGAGGTTAACATTCTGTTGATCAGGACCTAAAATCCTGTGTTGCTTCAAATCATCTAACATAACTTCCAAAACACCAACTTCACGCAGAACTTTCTTGTACTGTTGGTCAAAGGACAAGAGTTTTACAAAGAAAGAAAGTATTGTCTGCTTCAATTCTGATGTTATTGGTTGCTGCAATAAGCAACAAAGTGAAAGTAACTCTTGCTCAGGAACACAATTCACTACAGTCACAGCATACTCAAGAATTTTCAAGATTATCTCTTGCAAAGAAGAAGGAAAACCAGCCATATTTAAGATTAAAAGCGGAACAGTGCGTAATTGTTGACACAACTTGTAGTTCTCTAAATGACCTGAAAAAATTTTGAACAGCCTATTTAATACTTCGGCCTGTAACTCCTGGTTACTGGCTTTGAGGAGAATATCTTGCAACATCTGGACTGCTTCAAGGTCCTTAATTTTATCATTGTCCTTCTCCCATAATTCATCACCAAGCCAATCACTAGATAAGGTACGACTTTTGCTATGACCGCCACCCTTGCTCTGAGAAGATTTAGAACCCTTACCCCCATATGTAGGTGGAGACTCATCTAGCCCAGTTTGGGCTAGACTAACAAGAACATCTAACAACCTAGACAGAGTGGGTGAAAGATATTGAATGGGGGACTTTTCTTGTTCATTGAAATTTTGTCCTCTGCTATTTTGGGACCCATCTGAAGCAACATCTCTGTCGTCCTCAAAAGGAATGGATTGAAAGCCCTGACTTTCTGTCATGTTGGAAAGAGTTAGTGTGAATTGAACAAGGAATTGATATCCATGGGCATTATGTATATCCTCTCGTAGTCTGACACCACCAGCCTCTGCAAAATCAAATTAAGAAATCAGAACTAGCCAGCATTAATGGGAAAAGGGAATACACTCAAGCAGCTTTTAGACAATGATACTTTTAAAAGTATATAACAATTAGAAGATTACCAGCTCTATATGACAATTCAACACACTTGAGTAACAAGTCAACAATGCCTACGGTATAAGCAGAATCTCCACAATCAGGATCAAAATCTTTCACAGCCAATAAAAGAACTTTTATCTGCATTGAGCAAAGGTGCATTAAGAGTTAATTTGAAATGCATAAAATGACTAGTATGAACACTGAATAATTATCGTGATATCCAACAACAATGATAAGAGCAGTATACGCTAATTTCAGATGAGGACCTGTACACCATCTAATATGATCAGTAGGCGGATATTTTCAAATTTCAAACATAAAATTAACTAGTTCATTAAGATCTGGACTGACTTCAATGGACCTCTAGAGTTGTAGGGTGGTAGAGAGAGTTTTGCAACCTAAACTTTATTTGGCTAAGCAAGAAAAAAATTCAGTGCTGATGTTAAGTTGCTTCATGATTATGATAACTAGATATATGTTGAAGAGGAGTGCTATGGACAATCTTTTCAACACTCTCTAACACTCATTCTCTTATTGGGTGAAACTCATGTGGGTCTCACACTTTGGAAATGGATCCCACATAAAATGGTGAGACCCACATGTGTTTCATCCAATAAGAGAGTGTTAAAAAGAGAGTGCTCCTAGCATTTCTCATATGTTGAAACATATAATATTGGTAGATGAAGGCACGCCTGTACAAGTTCTAATCTGGTCAATTGTTAATAAAGAACTAGCTATATAAGTTCTATTCTGTACATACCGGTATATAGGCTGATTGCCTTGACTTTTCTTTGAAAAGTGAACAAATTGATAAGAAAACTAAATCAACCATTTAACAAAATGTACTGTTGTTCCTATAGCTTTTGTAATCCAATTATTTTGAATTTTTATAGTTTTGACCCAAGCCAAAATAGTAAGCACCCCAGCCACATGTTTATACTTTATGCGTTTTTCTATCCTGTTCCCTAAAGCTTTGCAAGTTCGCATTTCCATTATATAGGCTGATTGCCTTGTCTTTTCATTGAGGAGTGAACAAATTGATAAGAAAACAAAATCAACCATTTAACAGAATGTACTGTTGTTCCTATAGCCTTTGTAATCCAATTATTTTGAATTTTTATAGTTTCTTCCCAAGCCAAAATAGTAAGCACACCAGCCACTTGTTTATACGTTATATGTTTTTCTACCCTGCATTCCCCTAAAGATTTGCAAGTTCACATTTCTATCATAAAACAGAATATACTTGACCTTTACATGAAAATTGCAACAACTATGGCTTTGCACACTGGCTTTCACTTAATTTTGGATTATAATGACAAAGAGAAAGTAACCAAAGCAGATCTTTCATAACAAAATTCAAATCCTAGAAACACACAAACTCGTCCATCATTAATGTTGAACATTGTTATATGCTATTCTGCAATTAAAGTACCATAAGCTGAACACAAACTACACTATAATAAATATATAAACAAAGTGTAAGATCGGTTTTGTAAGACAAGTTACTTTCAAAAGGTATTAAGATTTGAAAGTCAATGACATACCAGGAGATGCTTGCGGATGTATTTGGCTGTGCTTCCATTGTCATTTACCAAAAGAAGACCAAGTATCTAAAATTATATAAACAGCGGCGGCGGCAGCACAAACATTAAACACCAGAAGCATAGGATCAGCTCAAACTACTCATCATAAACAACAATTATAAAATTTTCACAATTTATTTCAACAGCAGACAAGTGTACCCCACTTTACCTGCATAGCATGTCTATGAAGTTGTATGCTGTGCAATGGAATAAGTCCTTCCTTATAACGAGAGAAAACAATCAAAGACCCCTTGGCAACCATTTGAAAAAGCAACTGAAGTGAATCATCCTCTATCAAACTCTGAGCTGCTGATGGATGGCTTGCTAGTGCTTTCATGATATGCACAACACTTCCCTCTACCTACATAATAAAATAGATTGAAATGCAAATTTAAAAAAAAAATTGTACAAATGGGACCTAGATTATCCCAATTATATACTCATAATGAAATTGTGTTTGTATGGTTGTCTTCTATGGTGATGGTTTGGACTCGAGAGACTTAAGATCTTATATGACAATAACATAGGATTAAAGTCTCCCATTAGATGTTAATAAATTGATTTCATCCACGACTTGTCAAGCATAAGTTTGTCACAAACAAGGAAATGTAAAACCAATTTAAGATAAAATTGTGTGTCATCCAACATGTGCAAAAACACGAAAGAGATACGCAAGGTACATATATCATGAGGAGAAAGAAACCTCAAGACGACGGTTTTGCCCAAGACCAACATTATATTCTTTTTGTAAGACCAACCGTTCTTCATGATCAGTAGCACTATTTGGCCTTTGAATGGTTACATCAGGATCAAGAAGGGCATTGAGAACATGGATTAGACAGCAAAATATTCCGGAGTCGAGTAGAGATTGCTTGTCAATAGGCTGTAAAAAATACACAATAAAACTACGAGTTAGTGCTCATGAGAAAACATGACAAATGTATGATACTACAATCATGAAAAACTATTCAATGGTTATACAGCAACCCCAAGCAGTTACCACACTAAACAACAAAACTAATGGATTTAAACACTACAGTAAAAGAATGACAAAGGTCAGAAATATTAAACTGAGACATCCATCAAACAAACAACACATGTCAGATGGAAACACAACTGTGTGTTGTTCCTAATATGGTGACTTGGCACTAAATCTTTTAAAAAGCATACCCCAGATACAAGGATTCCCACTGACATTAATAAATTTGCTCCGGGACTGATGTCATCCTGCACAGAAGAGTATCTATCAACAAAATTTAATTGATAAAACAAAATAAATAGCAGCAACAATACTCATCCCAAGAAAGAAATGTCAAAGACAAACCTTAGTGACTTCAGAGAAAAACTTCAAAACTTGAGCAACATCCAAAGATCTTGTTTTACTGCTGATCTTTAACTTCTCTATATCGGTTACAAACGCTCGTCCCACAACAAAAGAGAATATATGTGTTTCAACTAACCTGTTCACCATTAATATTATTAAAAGTTGGTTAGCAAACACCAATGCCAACATGGATAACATATTTTTTCAAAATATACAGTCCGCGTTTTTTTCAAAATTCTCAAAAAGAAATGGGAAGAGACAAACCAGATCTAAAGTTTATTTTTATGATAATGGTGTCTTTAAATCTACTATTGCAGGAATGTGACAGTTTTTTGCCTTCAAGTGAAAATACCATCCATATTTTTATAAAATGTTTTTGACCTTCTGGCCCACAAAGAGCATCAACCACAGATTTAAAATTCATATTATCACCAAGAGAGCTTCCAGTTTAAGTGCACTACTTCGCATATCATCATTTACACCTTCATGAATGCTTATTTATCTCCAAGTGAAACAAGACAGATAAGAGCTGAAGTAACATTGTGCCCCGCCCCCATAGACAGATAAAGCAAATACACAGAAAAAACATTTTGCCTCTTACAACTTATAGTCTAATGTTGTTTAGTTTATAATTCTAAATAACAGTTAGGACTGTTCAATTAAACCAAAAAACTCAACTGATCTATCGAACCTATCTGTAAAGAAATGAATTGTTGATGTCAGTTTGTGAACCAACCTAGCCTTTAACACGCAATTCACTAACTGAAGCTTTAAACTCAGTTCAGAATGTTAACAGAAAGAACTGAACTGATAGAGTCAATAAACACTAATCTAACTAGAGTATTGTAACTTCACTTGCTACTGTCTCAAGCTTCGTGTTGATCAACAACAGCATCAATATGCTTTGTGCTTCCTGGCCTTGTTTCTACATCGCTCAACATGTATTCATTATTTATTGTATTTACGCCCGATCCAATACTTTGCCTCGGTTATGTTGATCAATGTTTATCTGATAATAATTCTTACAAACTACAATAATTGTGATATATTTTTGTTGTTTCATTCATCATGGTCAGGATTTTTTTTCCCTGTTATTTGCAATATCAGATTCCAGCAATATAAAATTTGAAATTTTTAGTAAACACATTTTGCCTTTGGTTTAAGGTTTATCCCAAAAAAAAAAATGGTGTTAACCAATATAAAAATATGATGTCAAAAAAGCAGTAGATCCCATTCAACTTCTTTGCTGAATGTGTTTCTTAATCAGTTACAGGGATCATATCTTTCAACTATTAAAGATTAGGTAGAGTCAAGTGCTTGAACCACTTCAGCAGTGAGAATCCGTTTGTTTTTTTTTTGTTTTGTTTTGAAGAGGCTAAACTAGCCCATCCAAATTGGCAGCGGGGAGAATCGAACTTGAGCCCTTGAGGAGGAACACTCTCCAAGGTCCCAAGCCAACACCATCAGACCAACATAAGTGGGTTGTGAGAATCTGTTTGTTTCTGTATAAGAAAACCAGTTTGATTCGAAATATAAAGATAAGTGCACTGAACCGAAGAACTAGTTCGGGGTTCCGTTCAATTTTCTAGAACTATTTTTCAGTTCGGTTCAGTTTGTCACAGTGAATCTAACCATGAACGGGCAGCAATCAAGTTGCATGTAGATTAAGGCATGTACAGAAATGCAATGAAGCTAAGAAGAAATTGTTTCCTTACATGGTAATTAACTGAGCTACATTAGCCTGCTGCTTTACTAATCTACAAAAAGCATCTATACTCCAATTCAAGGCCGCTTCTTTTTCCTGCAACAAAACGAGATTAAGCACTAGCAACTCCTAATCCCCTTAAACAGTGCAGGGCGGACATGCATTAGATCATCAAAGAAACCAAACAACAATAAGAACCTTCTCAGAGCTGGATGACCGAAACTCTTCCCAAAATCTCTTGAAATCCAATTCCAGCTCATGTCTGTCCCTGATTTAAAGCAAAATAACTTGAGATAAGATGGACAAGGTAAAAGGATTTTAGCATAGAGTAAATAGACCAAACAGTAAACCAAGGCAAGACATTTTCTAGAATCTGTCAATCCTGCCATGTTACGACAAAATAATTATACAGCAGCTTGCGTGTTCACTGATGAATGGATGTGTGAAAGAAATAAGTCATTTATTTTCATCATTCAAAACATTTTGTAAGTCATTTTGTAATTTATTTTCATCATTCAAAACATTTTGTAATTTAAAACCAAAGAAGGATCCAAGCAAATAGTCCAAAATTCAAAACCCAATTCCCTGATTGACGCACCCATGATGCAAAGATGACCTACCATGCAGCTACGCTTCCATAACCGACAAATAACTACTATATGCGCACAACGCACCAGTCCCAAAATGGAATGTAACTACCATATTAGTAGTATATTTAGCAAAGCGAAAACGCATTCAAGGAAATGCAGTTGAAGAATCCGACAAAATCGAAAAATCTAATTAAACATAAGACCAAGTTATGGGGGTGTTAAGCAAGTTCGCAACTAAAATACTAGTGCGGCAGACAAATGCACCGCAAATTGTGCATAACACATCAAAAAAAAAAAAAAAACACAAAATACGCGTGCATACAGAGTAAGCACACCAAATTCAATCATTTGGCAAGATTTTTCCGCCTTTTCATTAACTAAACCTAGCTTGGAAGAAAAATATCAGCAAATGGAAACTAGCAAAGGATCATCGAACTAGAAACAAGTCTATATTTGCCCTAATCAAAATCTATTTCATCATTTTCTCTATTGAAATAACAAAAATTACAATTACAACTTATTCTAATAATCTATCAGCAAATCAAAGCCAATGCATACTCAAATCATCACAAAATTTCATCGCTAAAACCTCAATCACATAAAAAATAGGAAAATTAAGTTCAAAATAGGAAAATAAAAGCAAAAATAGATAAATATAAACCTGTTAGGAGATGAAGAAGAGCTTTGCGAAGCTGAGAAGAAGGCATTGTTGTTGATGCTATCACGAGAAGGAGAAACAGCAGCAGAAGTAGAAGCAGACGGTGGTTGCGACGACGCCGACGACGATTGAGTAAAACCAACCTTCTCTTTAAAGTCTTTAAGCAAATTAACCCATTTCATCGTTCAGATCCTTCAAAAACTCTCTCATTCGATTCTTCTCATCAACATTCACCAGATCCAACGATTTCCCTTCCTCCCTCCGAAAAGGGAAAAAGAAAACACCATTCAAAAATCAATTATCAAAAAATTCAAATAAGCTGTAATAATCGCAGCTCCACAAAACCGCGTTTCGATCAAAAATGGTGAAAATGTTGATAAGTAATAAGATCGATCTACGCGATTTCGAGTTTTCTTCTTCTTCTCCGAGAATTTTTTTTTTATTTTTTATTTTAAAAAAATTTTGTTTGGATGAATCTAATATTTTCAAATATTTCGGAAAATGTTTAGGAAAATTGAAGCCCTAGAATGCGGAGAGAAGCTGGTGATAAAAACGGTGAGAGAAAGAAAAATGGTACTAGCTGAAGAAAAATAAAATAAGTGCTTATTAAAAGAAATCGCGTTTGGACGGCCTTATGTTCTTCAATTTTCAATTTCAATATTTGCTTATTTGCTTGCTTCACCCTTTGGTTCGTTCTTAGATTTTGTTAATTTAAAATGAGTCTTGTATGTTATCTGAGTTTGTTTTTGCACCGAAGAAGTAACACGTCAGAGTGGGGTCCATGAATGGAGAGGGTCCACGTGGGATCCCGTGATTGAAGGAAAAACGTGAAAGCCTCTTCTCTCCCACTTTTCTCTTTCTATCTCTAGTCTACTAGGTTAGGGTCTTCTTTCTTCATGCAGGACTTGGTCTGCAAAATAGGGTTGAATTGAATATTAGTGGGATAGGATCGTGGGATTTTAGAGCTTTAGATATTCCCTCCTTTTGACATTTGGTTGTGACATGAGACCAATTGATTGTTGTATACTTCTGTTCTTTAATTTAACTAACTAGTTGGTGTATTTGATTTTATTTTAGGCTATATTTCCTCATTTGTTGGCTTTACTTATAGATTTGATTTCATCAAGCTTATAGAGGTATTTCATCCTTTTACTTATTACATGCACCATTTCTTCTTTCTTTTTTCATCCTTTTAAGCTTATTTTCAAGTAACATGAGAATTTAAAGGGGTGTTTTTTGTTGTAAATTGGGATTTTGTGCGCGTAATTGTAGAGTTATTTTATAATCCTCGAGTCAGAGCAATGATCTATAAAGCGCTTTCTCAAGAAATTTAATACTAAACCAAATGTTTGTTATATGCAGATTTTATTTTTTTTACGAAACAAACCTAGGCAAATTCATTAATAACAAAATCAGTACTACGTAACATAACTTCGTCGTAATTTTTTAAAATATCAATACATGTAGCCACCATTACTACTTAAGTTTGGGCCAACACACAAGTTTTTCTCTTTAAAAACTTCATCGAAGAGTTGTCAAAATAAGAAGGTAAACAACTCCTAACATTTAAAATAAGAGAGCATACTCATATTGGTTAAATGGATTAAGTTACGTGTGATCCATAATAACTTTGAATCGAACTTGAATATCATCTTTGTTGTTTTGGGCTTAGTTTTTCAATGAATAGCATATAAGATGCATAAAGCTTTCATTACAAGCAATTTGAGTATGGACCATAATATCAAATATACCTCGGCGCCCTTGTTAAAATGGTCTGGACCTAGGGTCATGAAAATACAAGAGGGTTGTAGATGATTTGGAAGACCACGTACTAGGCACGCAGACGACATAGACACAGTTGCAAACAAGATTGATTTGGTAGCTAAATCCACTTGGATCCCTCTTATTATCCAATTCGCCTATTATGATTGTGACCCGCCCAAACATATCTAACTCCTTATAACTTCCCAAAACTCCCAAAATCATTTATATAAAAGGAATGGAAGGCATTGAAGAAGGGGATCATTTTCACATAAATATCGTCGCCCTTCATTTGAACAACACTAGATAGATTAGTAACGATTGTACTCACAACAAGTACAAAGTATATTGTAGTTAATATAAAATTTAATTTTGAAGAAGTATCCTCTCTTATCAAGCAAGTTATTACCATAATTGATTGACAATTCATTAAATTTGTTTGCAACTTAAAAAAAATAAAAAAATACGTAAAAACATTTTTGGTCTCTTATCTCATCTCTATTGTGAGATTCATATTGGTCCCCTATAAAAAAAATGCGCATATTTGTCTTTAATTTCATTAAATGGTAACAATTTTGTCTTTTCCATCCATTTTGTTAGTCAAAGTCAATATTTTGTTGGAATAACAAGTAAAATAATACACTTCTTAAAAAATAAAAAATACAAATAACTCATATTTTTTCTCTTTTCTCCTTCACAAACCATAGGTCGCGTCATCACTTTTTTTTTTTTCTTCTTCTTCTTCTTGTTCTATCGAAGATGGGTGATTTAAGACCAACTTATTCTCGATCTATCGAAGATAAGTGATTTAAGGTCAATTTTGACCTGCAATCACCCCTCCAAATTGTCTTTTGTTCTATTTTAGTTAAACAAGTGGTTTTCGCATATTTTTAATCTTCTTTTGTTTATTTCGTGATTTCATCGTCTTAACACGACTGTGTTTTTTTGATATCCCGTCTTTGTGCGACTTGTTTTTGAGATTTCCCATCTTAATGCACTGTTTTGTTGGAACAAAATGTGTTTAACATTACCCTTAAGAGTTTTGATGATAACAAGGTATTAAAAAAATTGTCAATTGGATATGCTAATATTTGTTCAAGTGTACAGGACTATAGACAAAAAAATTTGAGATCATTAATAGGTTCTGGAATAACAAAAGAGGGCAAAGAAATAAACAAAAAGGAAGCTTAAAAGCATCTGAAGAGAACTGTTCATGAAGTCAAAGTGCTCCTGAAGAAAAAGCGCTCCTGAAGTGATGACGTCATTATAAGCAAGTTCATCAGAAGCGAGTTCATCAGAAGCTGAAAATCACCAGAAGCTAAAGTTTATCAGGAGATGCAAACTTAAAGATTCAAAAGTTGTTCAATGGATTCAATGTCGTCTGAGCATTGCAGAAAAGTGAAAAAGAAGAACAACGACTAATTCAAAGGCATTGGATGCTTGTTCTTTTGTTGAGCGTTGACAAAGTACAATTGTACGAAGTGTACAACCACTACCTCCACTACGCAGAGTTTGTCTCTGCTACAAGACAAGGATAACAGCTCTGCCTGCAACAATGCTCCTTCATACATAGAATGCATTTGAAATTGATCCTTCATAGGACAACAACCATATCAGGCAATGAATCATTGGTGATTGATCAAAGCTTCAAACGACTCTTTTTGGATGTGCTCGCAATTCACAGTGTTCATCCCACACCTCTATATAAAGGAGTGAAGACTTGAAGAACAAGAAGACTCAACAACAATTTGAAAGCGTCTAAACTCTGTCAAAATTGTTCAGCATCCAAAAGTTCACTTAGAATTTCTTTCCAAAGTTCATATCTTAAAAAGAGTCTTAAAGAGTCTATATCTGATTTGTATTGTGAGCACCTCTGATTGTATATCAAGTGTTCAGTGTCAAACATTTTTCTTTGTAATTCTGTTTGATTAGAAGTCTCTTGCTTGTGTGGTTGAGTATAAAAGTCTCTTGATTGTGTTCTTGAGCATTGAAAGTCTGTTGTGTGCTTATCAATTTAAATAAATATCTTTTATTGTTGTATAAAAAGAAAGTAAAAGAATAATAATTACAATGAAATGAAGCCAATATTACGTAATATACGTGTAGTATGAAGCCAGAAGCCCATGCCATTGCCAAGGTTGGTTAGACACTGACCTGAGACCTAATGTAAGGCAACTATACAAAGAAATAGGGTATCGGCTTCAAGGTATTTGCAAAGTGTAAAATAGTAAATTAATTAACGGGGCATTGTCATTTTTGACAACCTTTTAATTTTTCTTTTAGTTGAAGTAATTGTACTTAGAACGTCTCACATACTCACATCAGTTCATTTCTTGCACATTTAGACTCTTCTGATTGTGATAACTTGAATACTGATTTCACTTAAGGGACATGTTGTTGATCTTAGGCTTCTATTAAGTAAATTAAATAAAAGTTAAATAATGGTTCTGATAGTTAAATGCGAAAAAATTATTAATACACTTTTTTTTTAAGAAAAGAGATTTAATACACTTGTTATTTTTTGAAATGAAATTCATAAACTTAAAAAGAGTTAATATATACGAATTGTTAAAAGAACCTGAGTTTGATTTATGAGTGAAACAATTTTTTTATCAGACTTTACTTATTTCACGGTCAAACATTGAATTACCAGCACCCATTTTCTTAGAAAACCGAAGGGTACACAAAAAAAAAAATTAGTTAGGGTTTTAATTCGTAGAAAAAAAATTACTTTTTACTCCTCAAGTTTTCAATTGTTTCAATTAAGTCTAATTTAAATTTTTATCACTTGGTAAAATTATAAACTGTCCACGTATTTTAGAGGGAAATCAATTTTCTTTTTAAAAAAATATGATTTTGAAGATGTTAACTTGTCCCATACGATGGTGATTTGTCTTGAGACAAGTCTTTGACATGTTTTTGACCTAATCAAATTGGTGATTGCTAGTATTTGCAAATTGGCTGCAAGTGTTTCACTATTTTTATATTATCCTGTTTCTAAATTTTTATAGTAATGTTTGGCTGCAACAAGTTCAAAAAAAAAATGTGCATGAGCAGCATGACTCCGTAAATGTCCGGAACAAGCACGAAAGTAGCAATAATTATAATTAAGTCACATGTTTGAACCAAAATACTTATTTTTTTTTTTTGAAATATGTTTGAACCAAAATACTTGGTTGCTTTTAGAATGTAGAGATCATTATAGGACTCGTTCATAAAATTTGGTTTACACAGTCAGATTAATCTATACTGACTGAAGGATCAATGTTTTTATAAAACAGGTAGAATCAACTTGTCCATATTTATATCTATAATAATAGTTACATTAAGATAGAAACATTGTAAGCTTCGTAAGCAAGGAAATCGACATGTGAAAATATAAATTAATTACTTATATATGTTCAGACGGACAAGTCGTGGCAATTAAACAACTTGAAAAAAGTTTGGGATTTCAAGTGGAAAAGAACAAAAGAAGTGGTTGAGATACGTATGATGTTGGCATTAAGCAATGAGGAGTAGTACAACCCAACAAATGTTGATGCGACTAGGGTTTGACTGAAATTTGATATTAGGCAATAAGCACAACACATTGGATACAATTTAATATATTGCATACACAAACGGAGATTGTTCTATGGCCTCCATGTTGCTCAACCTTGAAAAAAGGGCGATAAGAAAATAGTTTTCGATGAATTTTACATTATGATATGTTTGTATCATCGGAAGATACATTTTAATAAATCAAAAGATTCTTGAACGAAATTGAGGGGTTTATAAAACAATCTCATATATAGAGATTAATCTCAAATCATAGGTTGAATCATGATTCAAGTTTATTAAGTTGTGTTTTTTAGCCGAATATTTATCAGGTGAAGATTTGACAGAATTTTTTGTCTGCCGACAAAAAAACAAAAATGTTTTTAGTAATGATTACGTACAATTAAAGAAATTGAGCTATGTATCGTGACGTTACTATGTTAAATTTTTACTACCTCATAAACTGATAAACATATACTCGTGTTTTAGAAATTAAGTTTCAAAATATAGAACCTCAAATTTGTTCTTTTGAGAATGAATGTATATCCATTCCAAAAAAGTGAGTAGGAAATGTACAACAAGTGTATAGTAAGAAAAAGAGAGAAAATGTAAGAATAAAAAGTGCGGTGCAAATAGTAATCCCATTTAAATTAAGTTAAACACTGAGCCTAAGAGCTTGGAACTTGTACCAGAGAAACTTGCGGCAAAATTACTCTTTAAGCTTCCATTTATCTCTACTCATCCTGAAAAGAGCAAAATATGAATTGTCGTTTCACCTTGAATGTCAGTTAACTATCGTTTCACTAACGACAGTTAAGTGTTGATGACTCCTACGACAGTTAACAATTGCTGTGTTACGTTACAGAAGCCAAACTGCACTAATTGACATAATCTTAACATGTTTTTGTTATTTTTTCCTGCTTCACTCATTGATACATTCAATGATTCAGACATTCATTTAATCATTCATTTATTCATTCAATCATGATAAATCATGAGTTGTTTGAGGGTGAAACAATTGATGACTTTCGCGGTGTCTTGACGAGGATTGAGGATGTGATGATCCAAGCCACTACATATCAAATATCAAGGAGGAGGCGGCAAGTCAGGAGGTATTAGTTTTATGTTTAGTTGTTTTTGGATCCTTGGTTGTACACAAATTACTCCATCCATTTCAAAATGAGTGTCATTTTAGTCAATTGCACACAAATTAAGGAATATAATGAAATGAAATAATCATTAGATATAACACTTTTACTAAAATGCCCAAGAAAAAGACAAAATAAAAGTTGCATTGAAAATTGTGTGAGAGAAAAGTTGGAGTATTTATTGAGGGTAAAGTTGGGAGAAAAAAAATAAAGATGTATTGGAAATGTAAAGTGACATTCATTTTGAAACATTTTTTTTGCTAAAGCGACACTCATTTTAAAACGGAATGAGTATTACATAGGGCGAGTCAAAATGAAAGAAGATAACACAATACTTACGAGTACAAAACAACGAGATCAACACATATGCGCAACAGCTGGCATAATCAAAAAGGAAATCCAACTCAGTATATTGATTTGTTCTAGTCTGAATGTTGATGTGCAGGACTTAACAAATTAGTGCTATCAAAACCAAGTCAGGTTAATCACTCTGTGTCAACAAATATTACATTTTATAACATGTGATGTTCCTAAATTGCATCAAAGTGCAGGACAACATCTTTTGTAGGTAATGCAGAAATTGCCCCTCTCTCCGTCACCGTGATTGCACCACGTACATTGGCGAAATATAAAGCTTTTTTGAGACATTCCTCATCCTGCCACACAAAATAGCTTCATCAACTCCACACACTCACAACTTTTTTCTAAATCAACAACTATGATGTGTAAAGATATCCGAATTACCTCGAAAATACTTGGGTCAGAAGCTATCTCGTAGAGAATCCCACTAACAACTTAGTACTTTCATCATTACTCAACACTTGTTTCTCTTCTATTTCTCTCATCCTTCTCTTGTAACAAACAATACCTCAAATCTATTCTATTTCTTACATCTTTCTCTCTTCTTATTCTCTCTCACACCTATTTCTCTCTTCATAATTTCTCTTTACAACTAAACATAGTGTAAAAGAACACTTTTTTCAAGTTTTAGAAAGTAAAATACATAATTTATAAAGTAATACTTTCTTTTATAATAATTTAATCAGTGTCCCGGAGATACTAGTTAACATTTCCTTAAAAAATGTATAAATGAAAGAGAAAAAAAAAGTTTTGAATGTCTTATTAAGTATTGATGCATTCACCATTATTATAAATATAAATTAGAATATGTTGATTTTTTTTTGCTAAGCTAGGAGAAAGGACATGCATCATGAAGAGTCGTCGACATCCCAACTAGGTTGGCACCTCGAGGTCCCTTCTATCCTATACCGCCAATCTCAGAATTTTTTTATTAAAAAAGCGGAAAAAGTATGTACAAGAGGGGGGACAAAACCAAAACCTCAGAAAGGACAAGACAAAAGCAAAAAGAAAAAAAAAACTACGGGAATCTAAAATTAGGCAATCCAAAACGATTCGGAATAAATCCCGGCAAGCCTCCTGCGGTAAATATGCGATGAAACCACCTGAACACCAAGCCTAAGCGCATTATGCCAACGATTTCGAAGGGACAAAGAAACGAGAGAGTCATTCTTAGAATATGTTGAATTGGAAGTAATGAAAATAATATTAATTAGAACTATAATTGAAAAAAAAGTAATTAATATAACATTAAAAAGTAAAATAAATCAATTATTTTAGGACAATTTTTTTACAAATAGCTCCGTTATTTTAGGATAGAGGGAGTTTTGCATAGTCTCATTATATTCCTTAATCATGGCTTATTTTATTTATTTATTTTTACAATTTCATTCCGATTTTTAGAAGAAAATGCCAACGATGTTAGAACCTAATCAATATATCAACGTAATTTATTTTGATGCAGATCATCCCCCTCCTCTTTCGTTCGTCGACGTGGGGTAAGCTTTAAAATTTAATTTATATTTTACGCTTTACAATTAAATTTTTAATGCTTATAATATTAAAAATATGAATTGGTTTGATTCTCAGATCCTATATAAGCGCAACCTTGAAAAAAGGGCGATCGAAAAATAGCTTGCGATGAATTTTGTGAAAAAAATTGATTGAAATATACATTTTGATTGGTTTGTATCATGGAAGTTAGATTATGATAAATCAAAAGATTCTTGAGCGAAATTGAGAGGTTTATATAGCAATCCTCTATACATAGACGAACCTCAAATCTTGGGTTGAATCATGATATCGAGTTTATTGAGTTGTATTTTTTGGTCCAATATATAGTACACGGAAAAACATGACGATAAAAAAGAATCAAATACAACTTTTTGTCCGTTTGTCCTCCATTTATGTGTCATTTTCTATATACCAATGATTATATATAGTAAGAGAATTTTTTTCTGCTGAAAAAAAACAAGAAAGGAACTATTTAAAATGCACTAATGATTAAGTACAGTTAGAGAAAATGAACTATTACTATGTTAAATTTTCACTACCTCATGAATATAGTCATGTTTTAGAAATCAAGTTTCAAAGACAGAAATGATAAACAAACACACAATTTTGGACACAAATACGACACCAATGACAATTTCGTAATTACCACTAAAGTATAGGGGCAAAATTGACATTTTGGTTCAAAAGAACCTGTCATGTTCCATCTTCTCTCTCAAACCTCTCAAACTCATTGTCCCCTCTCTACTCTCTTTTTCACAAACTGGTTCTTTCATAGACAAATTCCGACAACGGAGAGTGCAACCGAAACAACGGTGGGACAACAAGGCAAGGCGGCGAGACAAGTCTCTTATTCAAGTTTTGGTGGTGTGTGGTGGTGCATGAGATCTGAGTGGATCTGAGAAGGAGAAGGACGGTGATGGTGGTGGTGCTATGAACCGAGAAGAAGGCTGAGGTGTGTGGTGTGTGAGATCCGTCGTGATGATGTTGTGATCCGAGAAGAGAGTTAAGGTGGTGGTGGTGTGTGATCCGAATGGATCGGAGACGAAGAGGGATGGTGCAGAACGACGGCGGTCTCCGGTGGTCAAAGAGAGTTGCAGATGAGAGAGCGAGAGAGGGGCAGTTGTTGATGGGTGAGAGATGAGAGAGAAAGAAGTCAGGTGGGAGAGAGAAGAGACAAAGAGGGAAAAAAAGAGAAAAAAAATACAGTACTATACACTATACAATGTCTGTATTGTGTTTGATATTTTGTGTTCACTTATCATTTCTCTTTTAAAAAATAGAATCTCAATTTTGTTGCTTGAGAATGAACCAATGTGTGACTCATGCCGACACACATATTTAGATATTATTTATCAAACAAATTAATCTGAATTAGACGAACTAATAATTATAACCGATTTTTATTATATTATTATACCACAACGGCAACAAAATCAGACTATCTATTAGATGACATAACATAAATATTTCGATATAAGTTTTTGAAAATTACAATGGATTAAGGTGTTAAGCAACCGATAATTCTAGACCATCTTCTAATCTAACTTTAACAGTTAATTATAATCTCCATCAGACGTAACTTCAAGACAACTATCATGACAACCAACGAAATTCCACCCGCCATTCTGCAAGGTTTTTCATCACAACACGAATCGGAAAAACCAAATCAACATCGCACTTCAACACATAAAACTTTGTCACGAATACCAAACATAAAAATATCATCTTATTCAATAACAATTACAAAAATCACGACAATGATTTAATCTCTGTCAGAACATATGGTAATAGTTCCTACGTAACATAATCCTAATTTTTCAATATTGATAATACTAATAAGGAACAAAACAATCACAAGTAGAGTGATGCATATAAGAAAATATTTAGCCATTTTGAAAGTATTGATAAACATTTTGAGAATGATGTAAAAATTATGAATGAAACTGAAGTATTTATAGAATGAATTTTGTATAGTGTTAGTTACTGTTACTATTACTATTCCCGTTATTATTACCATTAATTTTTACTGTTCACCGACCGTTGGTCAATGAGTAAAATACTTTAAGTGTATTCCACCATCTAAGTTTTTGACAAATTTACTATTCATTACCGTGGATAACGAGGAAAAAATCATTAAAAAAATAATTAATATGCCTTTTAGGGGAATTCAAGCAAAATTTGAGTTGGAAACGTAGAACAAGTGTAGGGCATTTAGAAAAAAGATACTTCTACCTCCGTTTTTTTTAAGTGTTTTTTTAGAAAATTAACACAAAAATAACAATGTGTATTTTTGCACATTTTTTTTCTATTATACCCTAATTTTAATCTACCAATAAAATCCTATTTTTTTGCACACACTTTATCTTTTTAATAAATTTAATATGTTATTTTTATCTTGTAACAAACAATTGTCAGTTATTATCTTTTTTTCCAACAAATTCCAATTTTTTTGCGCGCTCTCGCTCCCGTAACAAACAACTGTTTATTTTCTAAATATTGTGCACATCTTTTTAATTATTTTAAGTCAATATAAAAATTATATTGATGAAACTTCTTCTTCTTCTTCATTGTCATCTTGTTCTTGTTCTTGTATCTTGTCAAATGAGTCTTCAACTATTGTCTCATCTTCACCTCTCAT
Source organism: Medicago lupulina (assembly GCA_958299785.1). NCBI lineage: Eukaryota > Viridiplantae > Streptophyta > Magnoliopsida > Fabales > Fabaceae > Medicago > Medicago lupulina. The sequence goes on along the minus strand of OY283141.1, from coordinate 20,163,711 downwards.
CAGCCGTTCCAATGAGTCTTGCATTTTTTCTTCCTTTTGAACATTCATGGAGTCTTTTATTTTTCTTCTATCAAATGTTATTATACTTTGCACTTGAAATTTTTAACAATTACTACTCATTTTATTTATTGAATTTGAACTCTTCTTGGAACCATTGTTTGTAACAAAATTTTGTTTAAATTTGAAGATAAGAAGAAACAAACTTTGTTTAAAAAAAACTTTAGTTTTCCAAATAGACAACATTAATTAGTTTTATTAAAAAACTAAACTTTTGTCCCGTGCGACGCACATAATCTTTAACCCGTAAGATCATGAGTTGATCAATAAACGCAAATTAGATTATTAAAGATACAATATTAGAATCAAATGATAATAAAAAAAATTATAAAGAAAAAAGATAAAAAAAATACAAAATTATATTGTTGCACGGGTCAATTTTATTTATTACTTTTATAGTTAAACATAAAAAATTAATGTAGTTTATGGTTCCTAACAAATTATTTAGGGTAGCCGAGTTTGTATGAAAATTAGAGTAAAAAAAAATCTATTAAATTAGTTTAAGTTGCTGCATACAACATATATGATGCAAATTTAAAGCCAAAATTTCAGAAAAGAGTTGTTGCAAAGTGGAGGGAAAAAATTAAATTAAAACTTAACAAAATTAATAAATAAAAATATAAGAATAATTAATAAAAAATTTAATTGATAAATCGTATTCTTAAAATAAAAAAAAACAATTAAATAGAAAGGAAAAATTCATTCTAAAATAACATTAAAAAGAACTGAGTAGTAGTGAGAAAAAGAGAAAGGTATTGTAGTAGTAAAAAGTGCGATGCAAATAGTAATCCCTTTGTAACTTGAACTAGAAGTGTTGCGAATTTACACTTTGATTTCCTCTTGTTGAAAATCTATCTGAAACTGAAACTGAAACTTGATTCCTTGAAGTTGTTAGGAAATGGAAGATTGCATTAAAATCCGAAGATATGAAGAACTTCTTACATCAAAGGATTTCGAGTCTCTTATCGAAGCTCAAAACGTTCCCGCTGTAATCAAACAAACAACACTCTTCTCTCAATTATCAGTATTATTTGCATTACTAATTACTAATATTTGAATTTTGTAACCTAAAAGGTTCTATGCGGTTGCACCAAGAATTGGACAGCTTTTTCTCTATGGAACCCACGGAACAATGGACTCAACTACTTGCAGGAGCGGGTAGGATCTTCTGTGGTCGAGGCTATGATATCTTCATCTGCACCTGTTTTTTACGGTGATCTTGGAAGTCATCAAAGGGTAATTAACTAACTAACACTCTATATGCTGATTATCAACATTTTCGATAAACAACTTAATTTGCAGATTATGTGGTGATGTTAAGTTAATCTTTTTGTTTTTTCATTTCCTTGCATTATTGCAGGTTCCTTTACCATTTTCTACCTTCCTTGATTTGTGTAAGAAACGGATGCATATGCAAACTCAACAACAACAACATCTGGACAATGATCACTGTGTTGCGTCGCACACGGATAAATCACAACATGATTGTTTGTCATTCGAAGATGTTCCTGAACAAATTTATTTAGCGCAGGTTCAAACTCCGATACGAAATAATAACCTATGCTTGTTGGTTCATTAAACCTGATTTATATTGTTTTTGACAATATTACCAAGTTTTTATTTTTTTGTTAATGGTTCCATCTGTGTGTTACTTTGATAGTTTGATGGCGTTATAGTTTTAAAACAATTTTTGTTTTTGAATAGAAAATGTTAGTAGTTATTGTGTTTTGGAATGAATTTTGGTGATTTTTCTTTAGGTGCCGATCATGAACAGTAATCGTCAGGAGAAAGTTCAATTGGGAACCCTAAGGGAAGACATTCAGACGGTTAGTCTATTTGTGCATGCTATTTGTGTTTTAGTCTATAGTTCTTCGCACTATGTTGCTCTTCACAGTAGAGACTTTTGTTTATGAAATTATAATTTCATCATATTGTTCTCTGTAGCCTCCAATTTTGGGAGCAAAATATCTGTCTTCTATAAATTTGTGGATGAACAATGCACAATCTAGATCAAGTACTCACTATGATCCACACCACAATCTTTTGTGCATAGTTTCTGGCCGTAAACAAGGTAAGGTATATGTCTTCCTCGTCTTTTTATGTCCTGTTATCCTATCCTACTACCTCCCAGCATGAGTTTTTTCGCCGCTGCAGAAATGCAGGGGCACCTTGTCAGTAATATGCTATCAGCCGTGTAGGAATTTTTAGTACTTGTATTGGTTTGCCGATGTTTTAATTTATTTAATGTCTAAAGTAATGTGCTAGTAAATAACATATAGCAGAGTTTTGGAACTCTACTGGCTTCGCTGTCCATTTTCATTTTATGATTTTGCAAAAATCCTTTCTAGGGTTTTCAGTTACTTATTCTACAGATTTCGCCCCTACCTTCTTTTTCTTCCTCAAGCTTCTATCCATTTCTTTCCTTTAATGAAACTGCTTTTTTGCAGTTGTTTTGTGGCCTCCTTCTGCTAGTCCCTCACTCTACCCTATGCCTATCTACGGAGAAGCTTCCAATCACAGGTATGCTCAATGATTTTCAAGAGCCCTCTATATGTATTGATGTAGTAAACACGGATTATTACTAGCATGAGAGCAATACAGCTCTTACATGTTCAGTTCTCAAAACATGGCTCCCTGACATATCTTTTATATTCTAATAATGCCTTCTTTTGTCTTTCTTTTCAATAAAATTCTCGTGGCAGTTCGGTTGCTTTAGAAAACCCCGATTACTCAATTTATCCAAGGGCAGAACACTTAATGGAGTTTGGACAAAAGGTTGTTCTGGAGGCAGGCGATGCACTTTTCATTCCTGAAGGATGGTAAGGTCTATAGCTCATCAACGTCTTTGTGATAAGCCTTTCTCTGTTTCTGGGTAGATTATTTCTCTTCCATATTTGGCAGACATGGATAGGGAAACTTGGGTGTCATACGAGAACAGCTTAACTTCTCTGATTGTTTTCTGGGAATTCTGTACTGGATAAATATCTGGAACTTTCAATGTTGACACTTATTGAAGGAATAGCTCATAATTAGATAACTGCACTAGATTGCATTCCCTGTAACTGTCTAATCGTACAACTGGCAACTGCCAGTTACCTAGGGAATGGTGGCTGACACACTAGAGGTCATTAGCTTTAGTCTATAAACAGACTTTTCAACCTCTTGTAACTGTAATAAAACCATTCTAACAGAGTTGTATAGAAAAAGTTAGTCTGACAGAAAAGCAAAAGCTCTCTGGAATATTCACTTTACAGTTTTCTATTAACACTAAGTTTTGTTTTCTCCCAATGCTATGCTGACACAGAATGTCAGAAACAAACATCAGATATGCATCTGAGAAAGAATTCATGCATATTTGTTTGGTGCTTTTGATGAAGGTGATTAATATGTGCATTGGTTCATGCTTGTCAAATTGAAAATATAGTTGTGTTTCAATTTTCTAATTTGAGTCTTTGTGCATTTGTAGCTTTAGTCATTTTCGAAAAAAATAAATGCTCACAAGCCTGAGAGTTCACTCACCTACAATTGCTAACAACTCTCGCCTGTTTCACTTCTATATCTTCACATTATGTCTTCTTTTCCTTGACTCCAGGATAATGGTCCTTTTCATTTATTGATTATTGGTTAAAATGGTACATTTGAAAGTGCATTGTTCAAGCACTTAGCTAAAAGTCATTGTGCCATGAGAGTATAGATCTTTCTTGAAGGATGAATTTTTTAAGCATATCCTAGATGCAATTAAAATTCATTTTGTTTGTTTATTGATCTTGTGATGGTTCTTAATTTTCGTTGCTTGAGCATATACATTTAGTGCATTAGTCTTCTCTTTGAATTTTAGTTGGGTCTAACTCAACCTTACAAAATAGTTTTGTAAGGTGAGAAATGCCTCCCACTTATAAACACATTTTCAGGACATATCACATCCAATGTGGGGCTCTTATCACACCCTCTCACGCTCAAACCTGAATATCAAAGTGTTACCTGAGTGGACAATAACGAGTGACCCAATGAATCTTGGATAAACTCCAATACCATCTTAGAATTTGGGTTGCACCTAACTCAACCCTACAAAATAGGGTGAAAGATGCCTCCTACTTATAAATGCTTTTCTAGACCGTATCACATGATCACATCAAGTATGAGACTCAAGTCTCAACAGCTTCATTTGTCACTTCATGCCACCCAACCGTATTTTGCATTAGGATCTATGTTTTGTGTTTAAAGTGCAATTAGCATATTTCCCTAGTTCGTATATTCATTACAAAATCTATGTTTCTTTTTACACAAATAAACTTCTCAGGTGTCTTAGTCTTGTTCTCTATACGTCGTCACTTAATTACTGTTCTATGATGTAGGTTCCACCAAGTAGATAGTGATGATTTTACTATTGCTATTAACTTTTGGTGGAGATCCAACACAATGTCTTGCATGATGGAGCATATGGATGCTTATTATTTACGCAGAATATTGAGAAGGTATGCAGTTCTCTGTTTAAATTTGTCATCGAATATTATGTGATAAAAAGACTTTTGAATGTTAATTGTTTTTTTTCTTCCTTCTTTCAAATATCATTTACCTGTTGATCCAATGGACGCATTCGAAGGTTGATTGACAAAGAGATGGTATGTGCTTATTTTGTACATGTCAGTTACTGCAGAAAACATTATTGAAGCCTACACTATTATTTTTTCGTTTCTATTGGTGGGGTTGGAGAGTGGATACGGAAGAGAACTAATATTTTAGTCTTGCTCATGTATGAGCTTACTTATGAATGCATCTACACATGTATGTGTGCACCAGTGCATATAAATAATTTCCTTTTTCAGAATTCTTTAGATGTTTAGCTTTGTTAAGTGCCATGCAGTTCCTTTCTCTCGTGTGGTAGCATAAAGTGTACAGATTAATTGTTATTGAATTTCAAATTTTCAGAGAATTTTCATCACAAATGGTTGATGAAGTAGGAAGTGTAAAACTTGTACCTCTGCGTGTCTAAATCAGACCACACCACCTTGTATTTGTAACGGTGTTAGTAAATACATTTGAAGGTTTAATTGATTAGCACTATTTTTAGAATCTGTACAATCTAGGAATATTAACAGTAACTAATAATAGTCACTAATTCTAACAGGAAGCTTGAGTCTTTTGAGCATTTGTCTATTTATCTCTTTAATTTTGTTCCTGAGTGTGGAGAATGGAGAAGTTTTCTGTCTATATTCTTCTAGCCTATCAAAGTTCATCGAGTTAAATTGATTTCTTTTTTCCTTTATGCTCACAAGTTATTAGTTTTTGTAATGGGCTGGTGACATGCTTTTTCAATATAGGACAGGACCAGCAACTGCTAAAATTGGGGATGGGAAAAACTATGATGTGTGCGAACACGCTTCCTAAGAATGGAAGAGCAAGTAAGATAATTAGAAAATGGCTTTAATATAGCTGTGTTCTATGATTTTCTCCTTACAAGAAAACTAAATTCCAGCTTATCATTTCTCCATTGACGGTCTAACTGATCTTGATAATCTGATTACCAGATCACGCTGATGAAAATTGCAGTCAGATGTTGAAAGGAATGGATTTAAAGGAGAAAAGGCTTAAAGAGGGGAACACATTGCTAGAATTAGAACCTGCTGCAGTCCAGGTGCTTCATGAACTCGTGTCTTTGGTTCACAACAGTGTTAGCGCCAGCCAGGATCAGCAATCACTGTCAACTTCTATAAATGATTATGATCTACTAGGCAGTGATAAATATGAGAAAGTGGAGACTTCTGAATTGAAAGATGATCCAGTTGCCAAAATTCTCTGGAACGTCAAACCACAAACTCTTCAAAATGTCTTTCTTGCTATGGCAGTGAGTTTTCATTACTCATACAATTTACAAATGTCTGAAAATTCATTTTTATGCACTTCTTTGTACTGTGAATCATGGCGTGGGTGTTTTAGCTACGAATTATGATTTAACAAAGTTATTGTTGACATAAGGCATTTGTACTTGATCATATCAATGGAATTCTTCCTTGCAAGTTGACAAATACATTTCATTTTATTTTTTCTCATTTTCTCAGGAATATTTCATGTGACTCGTCAAATAATAATACCTTTCCTGCTTGAAAGGGAACTACTTGTAAAAGCCTACATAAAGTGAGTAGATCATATGTAGGATAGTCTAATTATTAGAGGTAGAAGGAGACCAATGAAAATTATTGGCTCAACCATTAAGAAGGATTTAGATTTAAGTGGCTTGTCATTAGACAAGATTTATGGTAGGACATTGTGGCATTATTTGATATATTAGAGTATGACTGATTCCAACTAGTGGGAAAAGGCGTTAATGTTGATAAAAGGGAACTGCTTTTATTTCATGCCTCCTTTATTCTTTAGAAGTGATGCTTGGGGTGGATGAGATTGCGTTATTTGTTTGTTGTATAAAGACTACTGCTACTTATTTAACTCAAATTACATACTAATTTCCTTGTATTTAATCATGACGTAGCTATTTCTTTGATATTTTTAAGTTATGTTTTATATTTTAAATATGTTGCACTATTTACTATTTTCAGAACAACTTCCCAAGAACTTTAGAGGCTCTTGTTCTGCATGTACTATCACCAGTTGCGGCTGAAGTTCTTACACGGAAATTTGATGAGATGGATGAACTGACTATTGAGGAAGATCGGTACTTTCTATATGTACTATCTTCATAAGTGTTTCATGTGATTGGTTGTCAAGAAGATAACGTCGTATTATTTTGGTCACCTTTTTAATTGCAGGAATAGATTCTACGAGGTTTTCTACAGTGCGTTTGATGATCAATCTGCAGCAATGAATTCTATTCTGAAGGGGAAGGAGCTATTCACGCAACAGGTAATTGAGGAGTTGTGCTCTAGCTTTGTCTTTTGGAATTCATTGTTCCTCCATATTTACCCTTCTGGTGTGTGTACTTAGAGTCACATGAAGGGAATTCAACTGCGACCCTTGAATCTCCAACCTATTAACCCAAAACTTTTCTGACTCTCACTTAAGTAATACAAGCATTCAAAGTTCGTTCAAAAGACAAGTCTTCTAATGATGCAACATACTAAAGCATGAATTTGCTGACGGAATGACACATTCTAGGAAAGACGTTTTCTAATATACACTTGAACTGTTTTCCATTGTATGTTAAGACAGTAGAAACCATTTCAGTATTATGCTTATTTGAAAACTAGTTGGCAGGATTTAACACCTTCTCAAAATGCGTTTGCATAAGTTCTAAAACAAGGTTTGAGCATTCTGCTCGAACGTCTAATCTAAAGAAGCAGTACTGGGTTAGTAACAATAGATATTCTTGAGAAGACCAGTTTTCAATTTCTGATGAAATGACAATTTATACTAAGAAAAGTGCCAATTTACTAAACTTAATAGAGCAAGGAAGAGAGAAATGCACACATAATTTATATCGGGTTCACCCACAAATTTTGGACTACGTTGAAAATCAGCACACAATTGGATTTTCATTATGTAACATGCTTATTTACAGCCTTCTCAAGCTTCACCCTGAAACATTCTTTGTTCTGGACAGCCTCTCCATGCAATACCTTACAATGTTCTTTGTCCTAGATAGTAGCCTCTCTAGGTTACACGGTAACACCTCTCAGCTGACACGTAATAAAATGCTCAAACAAAAACAAATAAGTTGAACCAATGTTGAAATGGAGATGATGGATTGTATTGAATTTGCTATCAATGGAGGAAAGCTACTCACAAGAAAATAGTGAATATGGTTCAAAATGTTAAACAACTAGACTGCTCTCCCTATGGAGAAAATAACCTTCACCAAGGCAACGCTTTTCCATTACTATCCAATTCTTTTCCTCCCCTCACACAGACCCCACCTTTCCACGCTCATCCTCCACTCTCCATTTGACACATGCCATTTATGTTTTTCCCCCTCTAATCTTTCTAACTGATTTTCTCCTTCCCATTATGTTGTTGCTGTTGCTATACCTTCATTCTTTGCATATCCTTGTAGGCCCATTCTTTGTGGCCCATTGTTCTCCTCGGTCTGGGATGATACAGCAACCCCACGTCCCCATCCTTGCCCCCCCTCCTATTTTCCTTCTATGATAGTCTTTGTTATAGCAGGAATATCATGAAATGTGACTTGGATCAAAATTTCCACATGCCTTGGAATACTTTACCATACGATTTGTGATGTCTTTTTGGTAATTTGTTTCAGACTCGTTCTTGCGCATAAACAATATATTCATGTATTATGTATTGTTTGTTAATTCATTGTATGATAGAGCTATTAGATTGTTGCAATCAGGATAGACTTATGAAATTACTCCAATAGATTTTTGGAATAATAACATTTAATGTAGATAGATTAGTTCACATCTGCTTATATTTGTGTCCAATAGACATTTTTTTTGCTTATAATCGAGTCTCGAGTGATATAATGGATGAACTAGTGCTGTAAAGAACACTGAGAAGCTATTTTCATTTAATGGTTGAAATCACTTGGCACATTTTCACTTCCATGTATATAGTTTTTTGGCTAATATTCCATCCATCAATATTGTTTTATGCATGACCTTAACATTGATGACATTTTATGTATTGTGTGTCTGTCATTTTCGATTAAGATTCAAACTCATTATGATTTTCTGACCAAACAAACTGTTTTATTTTATTTCTCAGTATCAATTGATGTAGACAATTTTGACTGACTTGTTTAATATTTTTTATATTTATTTTTCTATTTCCTAAATATACTTTGATGATGGCATCTTTTCTTTTTTATTGTCTCTATCCTCATCATTGTTTCAGTGCATGAGTCTCTGGCATTGGTTGCCCTGCATGTGCATTGAGACTTTAGTTTCACTTTCATGTATTAAAGAGAATAAGCAGTTGGGTTATTAGGATTTTGTAGTTTAGGCAAAAAGATAGTCATTTAAATGTAAATCATGTTAATTAAACTAATCAAAGGTGATTTTATTAGATGTTAAAAACTTCAGGAAATGTTCACACTTCTGAAGCATATGGAATGAAAATACTTATTCTCTATTCATTTATTACATTTTCTTTTCATGTATGGTTCAGGTATTTAAGAATGTATTGGACAAATTTGTGGGAGTGAATCTAGAATGCTCAAAGCCAGGGGTCAGATGAGATGCTAAGTGAACTTTATGGATGAATTGGCCCACCAAGGTACCTCAGAAGAATAAATTGATGCATATTTGAAACCAAAGCAATTCTTCGTTGGATCTGTACTTTTATTTGTCAGTTTACAGTTCAATAGATGATTATTCCACATTTGAACAGTGGTTAGTGTTGTATAGGTAGTATCAATTGTATGTGCCCTAGCCCCTATGTATTTGATACACTGAATTAACTAATCAAAATTGAAGTTGTAGTGTATTGATTCTTTGACCCCGCCATTTAATATTTTCCTGAAATAAAGAAACTTCCAATCTTAACCAGCAAAACTAGTTCACAAGATGTTTCCCTGTATAATTATGTTTAACATTGAAACAAGGACCAGATCAAAGAATTGCTATATTTATGTCTTGTAATTCGATTAGTTGGTTTTAGTAAAGTTTACTTATTAAAAAAAGAGAAATGTTAACTAGTGTCGTGGGCACTAGTTAAAGACCATAAGTGATAAGTATTTATAAAAAACGTGTGTATTCAATGCATTGGAAATCAAAATATGTCTTTTTTAAAGAATAATTGCTTATTTTAAAATGTTTAAAAAGTGTCCCGGAAACGCTCATTAACTAGGGTCTCCTCCATTGTGTGCAAATCAGATGGCACCGTGGATGCTTTTATCTTTTCTAGTTATATTTGTTGCAATGTCATTAGCATCTGCATCATGCAGCTTTATTCTTATCTCATTGTATATATAGATATGTTGTACTTAAAATCCAGCTTGACTTTTGTAGCATTTTCTAGATTTTTGCTTTAAAACACCCAATATTCTACTGTGTATTTACACAATCATGTTAGAAATTTAATTTAGGATACCTTATAAAGGTAAATTTTCAAGTGGGTAGACAAAGAATATCACCGTCCATGATCCGATATGTGTATCACAGTCTTATTTAGGGAGTGGACGGTGTTGTGAGGATTTGCAGCTGAAGGAAAAAGTGAAGCAATGACAAGGAAAAGAAAGTTTAGGTAATTATTAGCATTGGAGATGAGATTCCCTAGTGGAAGATGACATATACAAGTATGTTGACAGGGAGAGAGAGAGAGAATAGAAGAGGCTTTTAGTTTGTCTCCTTTTTCAGCAGAGGGATATTTGAAAGAGGCAGTCTCTTTGAGTAGGCAAATGGGATGTTTTGTACCTTAACACTGCAACTTATAAATATACTTTTCAAAAGCTTGGATATACCATAACACCCAAAACCTGACAGCACTATACCTCCTTTGGTTAGTTTAGTGACAAAAAACTTTCTCCATTCCTTTTGTTAACTTGTGTTGAGCTTGAAAACACAGTTTTTAATGCAGGCCTTACTAATGTTCAACATCTTATATTTCTTAGGGTTTTATTAGACACTTTCTCTTGACTTCGTATGACATTCCATTGAGTTTTCCAATGGCTAGAGAAATGTTTTACTAGCACATGATGAGGACTCTTGGCAAAATTATGAACAATCACAAGAGTTTAATCTTTATGTTCACTCACTTAAAACTTGACAGATAGGTTATATATGCAAAGCATTATAAGTACTTTATAAGACTTTCATTGTAGTATAGTACATATGTACATTGGGCGCTCTTTAGGGTAGGGGAGGTGAATAGGTCTCCTACCGTGGGAGACCATATAAAAGACACTTTTATTTTATTTTAGAGTAAATTACACTCCCCTCCCCTCAAAGATGCTTGAAATACACTTCCCTCCCTTCTTATGTTAAAATATACAATTTCCTCCCTTGAAAAATAAAATTTACACTCCCCTCCCTTATAAGATGCTTGAATTACAACCCCCTCCCTTGATAATTAAATATACATTACACTTTAATCTATTTTAACATAAATAAATATTTTTATGATATATATTAATTTTAAACCACCCTTTAAGAAAAATTAATTCATTTCTTTATAATTTAAATGTTAATGATAATTAAATTTAAATATTTTGCTATTGATTTTATAATTTAGAGTTTAAAATTAACTTTTAAATAACCATGGTTTATTGTCGTTAGTAATTTTTCACATATTTTAATTTTATTTTGGCTTATTTCATATTTTATAATAGGGTTTAAAACTATATGTTAATGAAATTGTGAATAAAAAATAGCAAAAAAATATGTATTCAATTTTTTATTATGTTAAAATAGACCTGCAATACTGTTATTTTCGAAGTGTATTAGATTATTATTTTTTTGCAAGATTATTAAAAATAAAAAAATATATATTGAGGGAGTAAAGTGTAGATTTTAACATAAGAGGGGAGGGGAATGTAATTCAAGCTTTTCTTAGGGGAGGGGAATGTAATTCAAGCTTTTCTTAGGGGAGGGAAATGTATTTTTCTCTAATATGTTTTGAATAGGAGGGGAGGGGAATGTATATTTTAACATAAGAGGGGAGGGGAGTGTAATTCAAGCATCTTTGAGGGGAGGGGAGTGTAATTTACTCTTTATTTTATTAAATTGACATGTGTTTAAGTTAAATAGCTTAAATTGACATGTGTTTAAGTTAAATTCTATTTAAGTTATTCATTTAGCTGCAGGGGCAATGTTGAGATTTCCTCTTACATAAAAAATTATTTTCCCCACCTAGATTTGGTTTACTCCTTGAACACCATTACAGCCTTATTTGCTTCACTGTTTAGATTGAAGAACACCACACATTCTCCATTATTTGCTTTTCCTTGCCTACAATGTTTGCTCTTCCTTGCCTACAAGTGGTATTGCACCGGACTTAATTTTATCATGGGCCCTTTCAAGTGAGTAAATTGGGATTCCAGTAAATTGTGGCAATATTCTGGGAATATTTTTGCTTCTCAATAAGCTTCTCTCGTGTTTGTGAGAGGAAATTGTGGCAAGTTGAAAATTTTTGTTATTTTTATTATACTCATTCTATCTACCCTTGAGTTTTCACATCGAGGGAATAAACATGGAACGTACAAGCTTGCTGGGAATTTTTCCAACAATGTCAAAAATACCCTTTCTTAAATTTGAATACAAAATCAATTGCATTTTTTAAAATCAATATATATGTTAAAAAAATATAATCCTAGTGGGTCACTTATATGCAAATCTCAGCCATTCAAAAAGCTTTAAAGTAAATCCAATGGTTGACATCCATTTAAAAAAAAAAAAAAAAGGTCTCCTACGGTAGGAGACCCATAAGGGTTATGCACCGTAGCCTTTTGCCATTGACCTAAACTATAATGTTGATATTGATTGCATTTGTGGACGCCAACCAAAGGCTAACATAATGTGGGGAAGGACCAGGGCGTGGGGGGTGGCAGTGGCACAAAATTTGATAAAGGATTCACATAAAAGAAGGCTCAGAATTATAATTCAATCTTTCAAAACATTTTTTTCCTTAACCGTTGACATGTTTTTTTTTAACCTTATCCTTTGTTTTTTTCTTCTCTTTACTCTTTAACCTTTTAATTATGTCTCCCGGACCACTATTACACTCCGCACAAATACACATACTAAATTCTTTCTTAAGCTTATTTTACCTTTTCACTCACGCTTATAAGACTGTGGGTTTTGGAGCGTACACTTTGTTTATCTTTAGAAAAGGTTCTATTTCTTTAACACTGTCCATTTTTCCCCTAATAATCCTTCAAAAGAAAAAGTGTTGAGGAAAAGAATTTCTTGAAATTAGGCAATAAATGTGGCCAACCTACACCACTCCCAAAATTACTAAACACGAGTTGGTATATGAGTTTTGAGTCTTGGTTCGAAATGGAATGAATCAAAATAGGTATTGCTATGCATGCAAGTAGAAGTGATTCTCCCCACTTGTATGCAATTTGACTAATTGTTTGCACCTTTTTAACTGGTAAACTGGGACCCATTTTAAACTCTTATGGTTTATAACATGTTTTTGTTAACCGGTGCCCCGAACGAACAATATCTAAGGAATCCTTAAATAAAAAATTTGTTTTAAAAATATAAATTTTTACTTTTGATGAAGTAAATAATTATATTATATTTTTATGATAACTTATCTGTTTTAGTTGCTTAACCAATATCCCTAAAACACGGTTTAACATTCACTTTATAATAATAATAATAATAATAATAATATATGTGGGGTTGGTAATTACAATTAGTTAGTGACCTACAAATTCACGGGCTGCGATTTGGAATTTATATATAAAAAAAAAGCCTAGATTAATGAGCTGTTTTGGTTTAAAAAGAATTAACAAAAATTCTTAGGTAAATTTAACTTGGCCTACATGACCATTGTGGAGCCAAGTTTCTCATGGAGACAAAAACTAGGGATATGATGGCCTTTGGAATTTAGCTGCTAAATCCAAAATGGTGCAACTTCTAAAACACAAGCTGGACAATCTACATCATCCAGACAAAGACCTGAACTAAATTATTGTAAAAGTAATGTTCTAAAATCACAATTTCACTAGAATCTACAATTTTTTTATTAGTTTAGATTATAGCTGTTGATTTGACCATTATATAGTGGACTTTATATATTCCCCCAAGATAAGATATTATATATAAGGAGACAGTAATAAGATTAAGGTTGATAATGAGTATAAAAAAACAAAGTTTGTTAAAATTTCTGCACAATTATTTGTAATGTTTATTATAATTATTACTCCATCCGTCCCATAATATTTGACTTAGTTGACTCTATTACGCATACCAATGCATTACTTTGAGTTTAAATATCTTGAATAATATATTAGAAAAAATTATGAAAATTTGATATTTTGGAAATACTCATCGAGACGAATCTAATGACATCTTATATGATATTATTTATCTTCGTATATTAGGAGAAAAATATGGTCAAAGTAAGTTAAGTCAAAATTACAAAATTTCAACTAGGTCAAATATTATGGGACGAAGGGAGTAGTTTTTTTTTTATAAAAAATTTAGAAGAGTTTGACTCTAGAGACTAAGTAAAGTTACAATATGTTTTAAAGTTCATCGATCATTAACATAGATACTTATGAATTTCTTACCAATAAAGTTCTACACCGACAATACAATTTGAACCCATATTTTTAAGGGTGAGTCAAATATTTTTAGGAAAATGTTAACAAGTGCACCAATTTGTTAAGAAACTTAAAAAAGAAGTTTTATCTTAAAATTGATACATTCGATACTTGAAAAAGTAATTTTTTTCACATAAAACTTACCAATTATTTCTATTTTAGAATCTTTAACCAGTACCCTAACGACACTTGTTAAAAAGACCCGTCATTACCTTATTAGTTTGTTTATGGTTACAATTCGCTATTAGTTTGTATGCTCTTATTATTCTTCCCTTTTACATCAAAGTAGGCTGTCATTATAGGCACGAATGTATAGACATCGGTCTTTGCAATTATGAGCATAAATCAAAATAGATTCTAAAATTTAGAAATTGGCAAATACATATTTAAAATAACATGCACATTAGTTAAAAGAATATTTCAATTCACTTTGTTGTCAGAGACTATTCGATACTGGATGAAAAATGTCTTTTTTTTTAATTGTTTCTTTATAATTATAGTAATTGGAATAGTTTTATTACTACCAAAAAATTTGCGTAAAAAAATAATTTCTACTACCAAAAAAATAATTTCTACTTTTTCAAAAGGTAATATGGGATTATTTTTGTTCATCTATAATTTTTATTTGAATATGAATCTATCTTCCTTTTTCTTCGTAATAAAATCCTCTCATTTATAATTAAAATCTTTTAATGTATTTTTAACGAATTATTTTAATGTAAAAAGATAACATCTTGTAGAAGTTTTTACTAAAGACTTTTCGTAACATTCTTCAAAGAATGACAATAACATATCAAATGAAAATTCCTTTTATTTCTTCTATTTTATGGAAATGAGCATATGATTTTCTACATGAATCTCACATGATATCACCAGAAACTTGTTGCACGTTAAGTTTCACTCCAATCTTAAAAAAGCTGTAGTGCTAAAATGTGTTGATGAAGAGTCGAAAGATTAATCTATACAGCTATTCGTAGAGTATAACCGATTTATCTATGAAAAATATTAGAATATGGAATAGAAAATAAATGAATTTTTGGCAGTGTAGCACGAGAAGCAAAGCTGTGAAGACAAAGATAGGACATATAGGTAGTCATGATAAAAACAGAAGGGTCAATCATTATAATTTACATGTGCCATTTTCTCTGTTTGCACATTTACAACACCATCCATCCTCAATCTCTTCGATAGAGTATAAAAAAACGCTGTCTCTGCTTCAGATATGCATTGACCAAATTTACTTTACAACACTTCCACCAATCAATGCAGTAAGCATTTGGATTCTCCACACAAAGCTTCTTTACATGCATGTTAGCAGAGGATCTAAACTCACTCACACATAAAAATATACTATACTATTTAATTATTTTAATATTTACTTTTGTTTCTTGTGTGTGGCTAAATTTATGATCACACGAGACTTTCTTATATAAACTTTACCCTTTCATCTCATATTATGTGTTTAATTTAAAATGTTTATGTATAATAAATTATTTATTATTTAAAACTAATACATGCCATTTGTTACTTTTATTTTAATCTTATCCTTATTAGATTTAATTTATATACACTATCAGTGTAAAAGTTTACACCGTCAATACATTTTATACTGTTAAACAACCACAACCTTCAGATCATCAAAAATGTTTGACTTTATTCATAATTATTTTTAAAGTCCTTCATTTGATTAATTGTGATTAATGATAATGTAAAACTTCTTACATTAACGATATACAAAAATTAAAATATATTTATTAAATAATTACTTTTAAAGTCATACAATCATTTGATTTTTACACTCCAACACTTTATAAGACTGAGAGCTTGTTTGGATAAGATTTATTTTGAGTTTATGCAAGACCGTTTATGCAAATAAATGAGTTTTTTTTCTTCATTATTTATAAGCTTGTCAATGTAGTTTGTAAAAAATGGGTTATGGAAACATAATTTTTGTTAATAAAAATTTTATATATAAATTAGCATAAAAGCTTATTTATTTGTAACTGAGAATATATTTCTTGGTTGTGACTTCTTCAAGATCAGCAGCTTTTAGTGAAAATGCCTCCACGTTTGTTAAGCACCTTACTGTCATGTTGCTAAGCTAAATTAATCTCTGTCCTGTTGCTTATTAATCTTTGTTCCTTGCAATATTTTCTTCGTCGCAGTTCTTGTGTTCTGCAAACGTGGAATGGTTTCGGCGCCACGGGGGAGATCAATTGTTCATGTGTCTTCTTCGGTGAGATGAAGGGGAGAGAGACCTTTTGAAATCAAATACTACTAGTTTTCCTTTGCATGTCTCTTAAAACTGGAAGTTTGACACACCTTGTCAAGGCAAGGGAAACCACTAAAACAGTGCACTAAACTTATATACTACCTTGAACCAACTTATTTTCAGGTGTAGTTAACTATCGTTGAGGGTAATTTTGTCATTTACTTATGTCATTAGGAAACATTTAAAGTCAGAAAAGCAATTTTCAAAGTACAATTACCAAGGACTTACCAAAAACCACTTCCATACATAGAACTTACTACATTCACCAATCACTCACATTAACTTCTCTGTTAAAGAAAAAATACATACCGCCTCCGTTATTAATTATAAGTAAATTTGTCTTTTTAGGCTCATTTATTTACTGATGTAATTTAAGAGTTTATTTAAGAATTTTTAAATTAAGAAAAGGAAAATTAATTTTTTATTACAAGCAGGTTGAGTATGTCAATGTCTTCAATACTCATTCCGTCGTTCAAAACAAAAGGAAAATTATGGATTGACATCTTTTTTTCTTTTTCTTTCCATATACCGCTTCAAATGATATTTTTTTTATTTATATTTCTCTTCCTTTTTATCAATTCATTTCTTTCTCATCCACTAAACGAACGAGGATTGCCACATAAGGTGATATATGTATCATTACTCAAACAAAAAATGTTCTCGTTATGCAACCCGCCTTTGTTGTTTGAAATTAGAGAAAACTTAAACCCAAACTGAAATTCAAACCCAATCAATGTGGATTTTTCCGTTAAAGTCCGGGCGGATTTAAGCTAGAGCTGGCTAGTATGGTTCAACTGCGACGTGTAGAAAGGCTATGGGTCCCTCCAGTGACGGATCCAAGATTTTTTAACGGTGGGGGCACCATATATGAAAATTTGTAGCATTGATAATTGTCCTCTACAATTTTTCATATTATGGAAACTTTGATTGATTTTATCGTTTTAAATATCAATAAAAATTACCTTTCACTATATAAATAACTAAACAAACATTTAACTAGTCATCTCTCATTCGATTTCTCATCCAATTATTAATAATATTCATATTATCAAGATTTATTTTTAAGATATATGATGAAAATGTGGGGCAAAAGAGAAATAATTTACTATAAGTGCATTCCTAAATATTTTGTATGGGCCCAAACCCACACAAGGGACAACATGCATCCGTCCCTGGGTCCCTCAAACACTAGAGAGTAATTGACTAAGCATTAAATGTATGGAGAGACCAAAAATAGAAAACGACAACATATAAGGAAAGAACAGTGCTACGTATGAAAACAAAAACAGTACTCCATGACAAGAAGAAGGTACATAAAATTTAAAATTCATGAAACTGAAATGAAATATACATGAAATTGAAACGGGGTAAAATTTAAAATACAAGTACTTGATGACATTTTTGTCTAAATAAAACAAAAACAGTACTCCATGACAACACAACAAGGTATATAAGAGAAACAATATGGTAATTTTGGTGTCTAACAGTTCCCCCACGACTCAGGAACAGTTGTTGTCCCAAGAAAACCAAAACCTGCTTGTTGTGACTGTGACTTGAGCATCATCATGTTTTGATGAGGTTGGTGTTGGTGGTATTCTACACCCCCCGTGAATGTTAGCATATCCTTTACGTCCAAGGAGTCACCACCATTTCCTCCGCCGTTGGTAAGGCCAAGAAAGTCCCTTGTGAGACCGTCGTCGTTCTTTCCGGTGAGGCAGCCTCTCATGTTGTTAATGTAGTGATCAACGGAGTCGAGCTGAGTCACTGATCCAAACTGGTTAAGACTGGGCTGAGAGGTTTGATGATGACTCATTGGTGGTTGGCTGCCTGTGATTGCGGCAGCACCGACGGTTGCTGCTTTTTGGAGAAGTGCAGTTGCTGAGAGGTGTGGTGACATGGTAGCACTGGAGGAGTTTTGTTGTGTGCTGACGTGGAAGGGTGATGATGTCATTATGCTCTTAGGGTTTGTGTGATGAAGAAATGGTAGAGGAGGAGGAGGAGAAGAGAGGTTGGTGTGAAAATTTGGAGATTCAGGCTTGATGTTGTGGTGGAGGGGATTGGTAAGAGTATTATTAAGGTTGCTAGGGTTAGGGTTTTGTTGAGGTGGGTCCCAGGTGATGTGGCTTTGTTGGTTTTGGAAACTTTGTTGTTGATTTGGGAAGAGGAAGAGAGATTGGACTAATGGGTTTGTGTTTGTGGTGGTGATGGCTAATTGGTTTGCAGACATTCTTGCACTTTCTTCAGCTAATGCATCACAAAATGCTCTATGAGTTATGAAGCTATCCTTCCTGCAGGTTTAACACAAAATAAAACAAGAAATTTTGTATTAATTCACAAAAGAGTATAAGAAAATACTACTATATATTTTCTTGCATCATACTTATAACCATGGTATTATTTATTTATAAAAAGGGTCTCTAATATGGTCTTGATTCAATAGTGGACTTCATGAACCAACATGTCATTTGTGTTTTTATTGAGGGGATGTCATTTGTGTTGTCATGGCAAGTTTGCAATTACATTAAATTTGTTAAATAGTAATAAAAATTTGAATTAACCTCTAAACCAAATTAACCTAAAAAGTCTAGCTATCAACCCTTCTCTAAAATGTACTAGTGGAAGCACCCTAAAAAGGTTTAGTTATTGGTAATGTGTTTTATTCTAAATGTAATTACTAGGGAAGAACGAGTTTTAAGGATATGATTCCCTAAATTGAAATTATCCTACATTTATTCAATCATATAATTTGAGTTATCTAATCTTGATTGCATAGCAAAATGAGTCCAAAATATAATGTGACTGATTGTTCAAAATACAGTAATACACCCAATTCATTTATGAATTTCAATATGGTAAATTTTATATATTTTTTTTGTAACTTTTTTTTTAGGGAGAATGAGTCAATGAAATTTATTTTGAGAATGGAAATGAATCATGCATGCATATGTACATAATGTGAAGTTTGCATAACCAAAGAAGACTTGTGAAGTTCTTGTAGAATGCGCCCCATTGGCAAAAAGGTAAGGGAAATCATGCATGGGATAAAGGGGGAGGGGACTAATGTACACGGATTAACGTGTCAATGGGTTTGGACCAAATGGGACATAAATTATGTTACAGGGTCAAATGATCATATGCATGATGTAATTGATGTGGATAGCCTTTTGCTTTATGCATGCAAAAATTAAAATTATATACTATTACTATGTTGAAGGATTATTGGCATAGCTAGTGTTATAATTATTTGTGATGGTGGAAGCCTTGGGAAACTAGAACTCATGCACGACACAAAGATAAGCAATTGAGATCAATGAATCCAATTGTCATGTAATCCAATCCACTAATGAAGTTATAGAAGAAAGCAACTTAGCATATCAGATTTGTTGCAGATTTATCAGATTTCACAATGATGAAAAAAGTTCAGAGAAAAAATAAAAATGAAATTGAGAAAAAGTAAGAAATCATCACAAATTTTCTAACTATATTGATTATATTCTTTTTACTTTTTCAGTAGACAAAAATAGATGTCCATCATTTTCTTAGAGACTGCACCCACTCCATATCAACATAAGAGTGTATAGTAGAGAGAGAGTACAATCAAGTCTAGAAAACAATTGAGCACCCTGACACATTTAAAATTGGAAATTTTTATTTTATTTTTTTACACATAATGTTGTAAAAATAGTATACTACATCATGCTGTTCATGCTGACATGCATGTGCATGTATCATGATGTTAAAAAAAAAAAAAATTGCTATTGAGTCACAGATAATACAGTATTAGTAGATAAAAACAAAAGGTGTGTGGATTGTGTTTTCTTTTGTTGTTAAACTGCCGCACATTCATTTGGCTTTTTTTAGGATTCAGAAAACAGCTAAAGTTAATTCTAGTCTCTTTAGCAATTGGACACTTATTTATTAGCTGTATCCACAAGTTCATGCAACCTTCCATGAAACAAATTCAAGGGTAAAAATCTAGCATACCATTCTTATGTAATTAGAACATACTAATAAAAACGGTTATGCTAACAAATATCTCAAAGACATTATTTTAGAAACCAAATTTAAAATTCCATTTATACAAAAAGTAATTAATTAATCTCTCTACCAAATTATGGTAAATACTCTATAGGATAGTTTTAAGTTGTGATTGCAGCCCTAGTTGTGGTTGTGCTACAAACTTTGATATTGCAGCACAATAAGGGCAAATACGATTAGAATCGCAAATCGTTGTACAAATCTCTAAAATCTTTATATTACGGTTGAATTGCAGTTGCAGACCGCAATTTAAAATTATATTTCGCACTTATATAACATTATTATTGATCTAAAATAGAAACACAAGAAAAAATGGATTAATTTTCCCTCAAAAAAAAGAAAAAATGGATTAATTTAATAAAAAATAGATATATGAAATTAAGATGAAAATATTGTGTACTTGAAATTTATATCTATGACCAGTAATAGTACTATACCTGGAAAAAAGGGTACCACAATCACATTTATATTCTCTAGTACCACAGGTTTTAGAGTGAGCTTTCCAATCAGAGTAAACAGCATAGATCTTTGAGCACTTATCACATTTCCATTTTTTCTCACCATGTTTTCTACTAAAATGTTTCTTAATTCCTGTAAGATCTCCAAGAGCCCTTGAAGGGTTATGGTGAACACATGATGGCTCTGGACAAACATAGGCTCTTTTTTTAATAACATCTTTGTTGTTCCTTTGCTTCAACTTCCATGGTAGGTTATGTCCTCTCCTATGTAGTTGAAGGTTTTGATCTCTTTGAAAACCCTTGTTGCAGATCTCACACACAAATCTATTTGTTGCTAATAGTGTCTTTGGTGATAAAGCTATCACTTCAGCATCAGGATCTGAATTAAGAGAATTAATTACAAAATTAATTAACATGTCAATCATATACTAAACAATTGAACTAGGGTGTATATAGTATATATACTATTAATATTATACTAATATATGTTGGTACATGTGATTTTAAATTGCGGTCTGCAACTGCAATTAGTTGCAGCCATAATATAAAGGATTTTGAAGTCTCTACAACAGGATGGTAGCGTAACTACAACCGCGACCACAATTTAACATATTATAAATATAAATCCAATTAACTAATTATTAGTTACCTGGATTACCAGGGAGGCTTCTTTTTTTCTTGGTCTTTTGAGGCTGTTGTGAGGAATTTATGGTTGAAACTAAGTGGTTTAATCTAGTAGAAGAGACATTTGTTTCTTCTGAGAAAGAAGTGGAATTGGACATTAGTGCAGGGAACATATTTGGCTTTGAAGAAAGAAAAACAGCACTACAAGTTGGAGAGGAGAGGAAAAAAGAGAAGAGAAAAAAGCTAGGTAGTAGCAAAGATACGATATTCTATTGTTTTTGTTTGATTCAAAATATGGCTATGTGTGTATTTATTACTCCTGATAGCTACTTTTTGAGAGCCAAGAATGAGACTTGGATACACACAACTAAGAATATTTACATTTATTTCCTAAAAAAAAATGGAGAATAATTACATTAATTATACAGAGAAAGGCATCATTCACTTTGAGGTAAAAAAGAATAAAAAAATAAAACGTGAATGAATTAATCTTATAAACTATTTACTAAAATAAAACGCGATATATCAAACAAGTTCTATATACCAGAATTAGTTTCTGTTAACAATGTTTTAGTTAATAAATTAACTATAGTAACATTTGTTAGTAGATTCTGCACGACAAACTTTTTCAGATGAAAATTCAACATGCAATAAAAAATGCATTAATATTACAATATATATCCTCAAAACAATCTAGCTATTAAGCTAGTATGTATTAGTACAAAAACAGCATTACAATAATGATAAATGCACGACTTTTTTTTGCATATTGAAATATATACTTATAAACTAGAATTACTAAAATATCATGTTAAATGGAGTTTAATCTCATTTTATTGTTCATATGAGCTTAGCTTAGTTTGTAAGGACAACGTATAATATATGCAAGGTCCAAAGTTCGAACCCCGGACACCAAAAAAAAAAAATCTCGTTAGTCTATTTGTTCATTAGTCCATTCAAACATAGATATGATTACATATTTAACAAGTCCGGCTGAGATCATGTAAAGTCTAGCTCGACCCAGTTTATTGCCACTCCTACACCTCATAACCACCCTCACCCACCGCATATTCCCTTCGCCTCAATCACCTACGTAACCCAACCCTAAAAAAAATCCAACCCTACCAAAAACCCCGAACCCTCGTCAAAAACCTAATTGTCTTCGAACACACTTTCATCGATGCAAATGGCAATAGAATATCTGGTGCATTCACTTATGCATGTCCTCGTCCGCTAGATGCAAACCAAACGCGCTTCACAAATTTACAAAAACACCCTCAACACAGTTTCCAAAACCTTCGGCCCGAACAACATTATAGATTCTGCAATGACTTCTCATTTGTTGTCGCAGTGTCCACAATATAGTCTATGATCACTTTCTTGTGCAAGTCAATTAAACACAATCTTTCTAGAGACAATCCTTCTCATCACTTTTTAACTTGAACGATTTGATGCATTCGCTAAATACTAATCATAATTTGTTAGAAATAACATATCATTTTTCATGCCGCTCATAAATTAATGTCATGAGATCACACTTCTCATTTTTAGAGAAGACTATCCTCTCTCAAAATGATAGAGACATTATTGGTAATGTTTTCATTATGCAAATACTAAATTAATGTCATGAGATCACACTTCTCATTTTTAGAGAAGACTATCCTCTCTCAAAATAATAGAGACATTACAGATAATGTTTTCATTCTACATCATGTGTAATCTTGATTGTATTAACACATCATTAAGTCATTGACTTGAATTTTCTGCAAGCTAATTAAAATTGATTATTCAATTAAATTTCTCTATGTCAAACTTGATAGCACTTGCAGAACTTGATATTGTAGGTGCATTTAGTCTGTAAAGTGTGTATTTTATAGGCTCTTAGAAAAGAGAAATGAGCCACAATGGACACACTTAATTACCACAAGTTTTGTTCTTAACTTTTAGAAGCAACATTTTCACAATATATCATCCTTCTTTTATGATGCTGAAGATCATAAAATGTTGCAACCATAAATCATATTAATGAGTTTTATCGTATCAAACCAACCCTCATGATATCAATTATTGGTAGTGTCGAGAGCAATATGATGTTGAAAGGTCATACAACGTTGCAACCATAAATCATATTAATGAGTTTTATTCAAATTTACTTCATTTCATACTAAAATAAATTAATTTTTTACGAAAGAAATTTTTATAAAGTTTTAAACATGTCTGCAAAAATTCATTCAAAAATTTAAAAGTTTAATATAATTAAACAAATTAAATTTTAAAACAACCAAAACCATGCTGAAATTTTTTAGAGGGACTAAAACTTACTTGTTTTTTTTGTAAGACTAAAAACGAAATTTTGTATCCATAAGGTAATTTATCTTACAAGGAAATTTAATATTTTTTTGGTTACATAAGGAAATTTAACATGTCTATAAGAATAAAAGATTATTTAACATGTATTTATCCTAAATTCGTCATGGTCTTGCATCTTTTCGATGATAAATACAATAATTCGTAAGTCATGAATATAGCATGTTCTCTCGATCATGTATATATACACTTTCCTCCAGCTTATTATTTGGTTCGTGGAATATAATATATCTCATAATTGTTTTTGATTATATTCTTGAAGATTTTCTGCCACTCTATTAGTCTATCTTCTAGAGTTATTATTCTCATCTATATGCAACCAATAATGTTTTTTTAATAAGTTTAAAAATAATAATAATAAGTTTTTTTCTAATAGGGTATCTCTATGTTCAACAGTAGAGATTTTTAGAGAATCTATGAAACACGGATATAAATATAGATATCAGACATGACACAGACATTGACATGCCAACACGGTTAATAATTTAAGAAAATCACTTAATTCAGTGTACTCATATATATCGGTGTCGGGCACCGACATATGTTCAACACCGGAACACGTGTTTCATAACTCGAGACGGATAAAAACACTTTGAAAAGCAAATTTTCCTTAAGAAATTTAACATTTTCCATTACCAGAGTTTAAATCGAAATTAAAACATCTAATTCAACCCATTTTTTTTTTACGATCTTATTCAAGTGCTATAGGTATACACTGTAGAGAAAGATTTCAACCTTAAATAAAAAATAAAAGATTTAAAGTTCTCAACCAAACCCCACAAAGGAGAATTTGCAAAGTTTTCTTCTTTTTCCTCTTTTTTACTCTTTATTCCAAACCCAACACTAAAGCCACGGATAGATATTGCACAAATTGTCCATTTTAACCATCTCAATTTTAGTAATCAGTCAATGGTTGTTGTTAGCACTAGTATTGACTTAAAGGACAAAATTGTCTTTATGAGTATCAACATGGCATTCGTTTACTTTAGGGGTCATGCGTGGGCTATTATACTGTAGCAGCAGCCATGCAGACCAATTCCATAAACAATAGGCGTGTCTGAAATAGGACCCATAAAAAATAGACATTTGTGTCTGAAATATACACGTACCCCTAATGCATGACTTTATCACTTTTAAATAATTACTTAGTAAATGTTTGTTGGATGAATATTTATAAAACTTTTTAAATGGTTACTCACATTAATTATTAATTTATTAAATGAATTTATAGCTTATAAAAAATGGCAATCGAATTTTTTTTACTTGTGAGTAATGTAGACACTATCAATTAGATAATTCAATTCAAAAAGCAAGTAATATTATATTAAACATTAAAAATAACATTCATTACAAGACAATTCTATGTTGCAAAAATCACATTTAAAATAGGATAAAGAGTAGAAATAATTAAATGAGTTCTACCTATCTTGCGAATGCTGGGAAAAGGCACCTAATGCGGATACTCGAAGGGTTGCAGAATGTCAAGTTATTGTCTATCTCACGATGCCGGGAGAAGGCTCGCGACTCGGATGCGCGAGATTTTATATTTTCTTAGTCACCAAGTTTTAAATGCTGGATGATTCTTAAAAATAGGTACCATGAGTTTATGGTTCCTGTCAGTGGAAAAAAGGAAAACTTAAAGATAACAAAAGAGGAACCATTAGGAAATCAATATGCTAAAGGTTGAGGGATTTGGAGGTAAATTATAGGGTTTGGAAACACCATTTAAAACACCTTGGGTGTGATAAATCATTGAGTCTCTTGGCCACATGAAGAGATTTGGAAAAAAAAGTAGAAATTAGGGTTTTCTCTTAGAGATCTAGTTGAAGGCTAATTTCTTGTAATATTTTGTATAAAGTTACTCCCTTGATTAGTGGAACGGAGAGTCGATCTCTCCCCCAAAACAAGTTGGACCAAATTGGGTAAACAAATATTGCTATGTTTTTCTCCTTTTCATTTTATCTTGTTTGATTGTTTGTGTCTGCTTAATCAATTTGATTTTGGTTACTGCTATATTTGCTTCACACATCAAAATATTGGTATGAGTTTTGATCTAAACTCACAACACCTAACTAAAAAATCCATGTCATGGAAATGTCAAGAACTTCGAAACAAGGTTTTACTTTCTAAGGGATCAAGTTTAAGTTATACTAATCCAACTTATGCCGCTGAATAAATACAAGTTAATAGTTGAATGTTGTCCAACCCAGGAGTAACAAGCATATTTGTTTACTCAAGTAGTCAAAAGAGACCAATTTTTGAAGTTAAGAAGAGAATTGAGAGTTGTAACTTTCGATAGTTTGACTTAAAAATGAGTATTCGATGTAATTCAAACTTATTAGTGGTAGTTAATTAGTTGTTACTTGTTGTGTGGGTTACAAGTTTGTTGCAGAAGCTAGGAGTGAGTTAGTTTTTAAAAGGTGCTGACACTTGTTGTAATCAATCCATTCACTCATATATCAATAATAAGTTTGTCTAACTCTTTTTAAATAGCAAGTAGTGTGTTGTTGAGTCTCGATCCAACAATTATATGTTTTACTATTTGTTACTCTTCCTTTCTCTAATTCTTTTAATTTATCTTTCTCATACCACTAATAAAAAAAAATTGGTAAAGTTACTCATCATTTTTCTTTTCCATACAAAGTTAACTAAAATTTTATTTTTGAGAAAGTAACTATATTTTTTAATGTGTGAAATTGAGAAAATGATTTATAATTTGAGACATAAGTAGTAGTAAATTAGATAAAACAGAAGATATTTCAATTATTCAAATCAGTGGATTACATCGAAAATAACACAAATTTCATGTCGCTAAAACTGAAAAAGATTGAATTTGTGAACAAAGTCGCAACATTCAAGTTAATAGCAGAAAACAACAAAAAATCTACAAAATTGACAAATTAAAGTGGATAGAATAACAATACCTTAGGATTTGTAATTAATCGATTTTGATATGTTAAACGAAAAATTACCCCAACAAAACGGGAAAGTCAAACTATATCACATTTAGATGGGAAAATTATTGACACCACATTCAGATGATTAAATCACAAAAAATTAAAAAAATTGTTGTGAATGTTCACATTTATTTATTCTTATTAAAAAGAAAGAAAAACAATATAAATGTATGACTCCGAATGAAAAATGGCCCTAAATAACTCATCCACAATCAGGGGCGGTTTTACCGCCCGGCGACCTCGGGCGGTCGCCCAGGCTTGATCGATAATTTTTACACATTAGACCCAATCCAAAAGCTCATTAACACTTACAAAAAGAAAAATTTGGGCAAAATGTAAAAATTCTCACACTCAAATAGGTCTCGGAATAGACATTTACCTCCTAATTTTATTTAGCACACTATTGACAGGTTCATCTCTCTTATTTTAACGGTTTAATTGTTCAAATTGACCCTGTAATATACATTATGTCTGAAAAATGACCCTGTAAAATACAAAACATATATTATAGCATTGTAACTTGAATTTCTTCTTATTTTTGACCACCCTATAATATACGCATAATATAAAAATGTGACCTACAAGTTGAATTTTTTCAATATTTTTTTCATACATGTTTAGCACGTTAAAATATAGCTTTACACACAAAATTAAATTTCTTCAGACAGGGATAAATTAATTATGAATTTTTATTCCCTGATAATTATGAATTTCTTAAACAATTTATAATTAATTTGTATCTCGTTTAAAAACTACAAAATTTCATTGTGAAGGTTCTTATCATGTTCTAGTCATGCCTACAAAATTAGGGAACTAAATTTGACTTGTGAGTATACGCTTACGCGGAACAAAATTTCAATTTTGCACGTTTTGGTTGAAAAATCAAAATAAATTTAAACGACTTCGAAATGCTATGAAACTTTACAGATCTTTTTTATGTATTTTTATAGATGTCTCTGCAAATAATGAACTCAAAATTCGATTTATAGGTCGAGATTTTCGTTGTTTTGTTTTTTGAGTTTTTGACACTTTAAAAATTCATAATTAATTTGTCGTTTGTCGAAAATTTATAATTTTTTTGTGTAAAGCCATATTTTAACGTTGTTAATTCACCTCTAAGAAATCATGAAAAAATTCAATCTCGCAGTTGCTTTTTTGGACTTCGCATATATTACAGAGTTATAAATAATAAAAATCTTGAATTACTTGGTTAGAATACATGTTATTTAATTACAGGGTCAATTTTCAGACTTCACGTATATTACATGGTCAATTTAAATTAATAACTCTATTTTAAATTATACTTTTGTTGACAAAATGAGAAACCTCTTTTATTTCGATTTATGACTGTTTATATTTATTATGTCACATGTGAATTTACGATATTTTTTTTGTCCAAGGTCCATAAACTTCTTGGCTCCGCCACTGACCACAATGATGATTAGAGGGAAGATGAAGCTCTCTTGCATAAAAAAAAACTTTAAAGAAGATATTTTTAATTTAGAACAGTACAATTAACTAAATTAACTAATTGGTTTAATTAAATGAGTTATATATACAGACAAAGGTTTCTTATTTAAGGACTAAGTTTTGCTTCTCTCTTTTCTTTGCCTTAGAAGAAAAAATTAAGAAAGAAAAGTCTCGTTGTTGTATATTTGAAAAGTAAAACCACACGCATTCCTAGATAAAGGCACTCTTGGTCAAATATGGACATGCATGCCAAGGAGGAGTATCATGTACGTAGTAATAATATTCAAGTGAAAATTTACTTTATGACTAGTTGCACGCTTCCAAATAATATGACATTCTTAGTGGATGATGAGAGCATGTATATGGATCTTAATTGCTCAGTGGATTGGGTTAATAGATACGACTCCATTCTGTTTTCGTTAGTAAGTGATTGATGCAAACACATATGACATACATTAACATTATGATTACAATCTCATAATAGTGTTTTAGCGATTCTTGGTGTTCTAGCTAATAAGTTCTGTGATATTCTGCATGCACAGACAGAGATACTGATGATGAGAGGAAATGAACGAAAGAAATAATAGTTGATCTCCATGCCATGCGGGCCAGACATCATTCACGGGTTCTTCTATTGCTAGATTCTCGGCTTGCATCATCATCATCATTCCATATGAAAACTTCTATCATTTTTTTTTCTTGCCCTAATATGAAACTAAAATTCTAAATATGCTCCGGCTGAAACAAAATTTTCAAAACTGCCCTCCACCCTCTTGTTACAACTTTGATTTATGGCATAAACCTATGTCACAATTGCCTATTGAATTGCACCGTTATATTTCATCATACAAGTTCGAGTAGGCGTATTGCAATAGTCGTAGACATGCTGAAAATGAGAAAGGAGAAAATTGAGAGAAGATGAAATTTAAGAAGGAAAGATGAAATGGTGTGAGAGATTGAGAAATGAGGGTATGTATATAGTGTATGAAAATATAATATTTTAACTAATTCTATTAAAATAAAAAAATGAAAAATGAAAAAAAAAATGCATGTCTCAACACCAAGTTAAGACATACAATTTTAAAAAATAAATACAACACCCATGTCACAAGTCCCACTTGTGACATATAATGAAGACAAGAAAATTTCAAATTTTGAGAAATAGGGCTATCTCGCAAGAGGTAATTGTGACATACGTGTATGTAGCAAGTCAAAGTTGTGACAAAGGGATGAGTTGGTCAAAAGTATGGCAGTTTTGAAAATTTTGTTTTAACTAGGGCATATTTAGAATTTTGGTTTCATATTAGGGCAGAAAAAAAATTCAAACTTCTCTATCTCTCCCTTTACGTACACACCATGGTTTCCAACAAAACACTATATCAACTTTTTTTTAAAAAAAAAAAGTTTTGTGAACACCTTGTATATACCTCAAAACACTATTTCAAGGCATTAATTCTAATTTTGATGTACGAGATTGAATTGTCTTCGAGTCCGATTCAGCTACTCTAGTGCAAGCTCTATTGTCTCTGGGCCATGGTGATTCGGAATTCTATGCTATTGTTTCTAGTATTGTTTATCGATTATCTTTACATTTCAACTTCGAGGTGAAGTTTGTTAGGAGACAATCGAACATGGTTGCTCATACTTTAACTAGAGCGGCTTGTTCTTGGGCTAGCACCATATTTTTAATTCTTATCCTTCTTGTATTGAACATTGGTTGATTAATAATAACAGTTAATTTTGATTTGGTAAAAAAAATAATCTAATTTTGATGTCTTTTAGGTGAAATGGCAAACACCTTTGAAACTCGCACACACAACTACGAGGTTTCAAGTTCTATCTCAATGAAAATGTTCAACATAACAATATCGACATTGTCAATTGAATTAAGTATTGCATACATTTTGTTAGCTATTTTTAATCTTGCAATTTTAGTTATATCATACTTTAAATTATAAAAATTCGGCCAAATACCTCTTTTGGTCTTTTAAGTTGGACAAAAATATTGGGTTGGTCCTTTGAGTTTTTTAAGTTCCAAACAAGTCCTTTAAGTTGTTAATTTAATGCATCGTTACCTTTTTAAGGATTTGTTTAAAACTTAATTAACTTAAAAAACTTCCAATCGGTGCATTAAATTAACAACTTAAAAGGACATATTTGAAATGTAAAGGACTAACCTGATATTTTTGTCAAACTTAAAGGATCAAAAGATGTATTTGACCTAAATATTTTGTACCTCAATTAAATTGTCACCTATTTTTTTATGGTTATGTGAGACCATCTCATTGGGGGGTCTCAAATTTTGAAGACTTGGTACCCTATTAGGTATTCCCATTGGAGAGAAATTTTTTGGGTCTTAAAATACCTAAGATCTCAAATAAGCACCTCATTTTTAAGTAAGACCCACACTTTTTTAATATTAAAAACTTAAAATGTAATGATGTAAAGTTATTGATAGTTGATTAGTGAGTCTCATTTAAGAAATTGTTGTGAGATGATGGGTTGGAGAAATTGAGTGCTTATTAGATACTATCATTAAAAAATTATAAATGAGTGATATGAATATGTGGAACTTATTTAAGTACCAAAAAATTGTTGTCTCCATTGTGGATGCTCTGATAGTCAAATATTAACGTAACATTGAATGTGTGGAGTTGACATGGACAAAGTATTTATTCGGTGATACAGAGCTTACTTGAATGTACCCATATAACACTTATGTGACTATATATAAATAAAAAGGTAATAATATGTGAACACCCTTAATTTTAATACACTGACACTTCATTTTCTATCTATTTCTCTTCTTATTATATCACCAACATATCATATTTATCGTATTTTTTTTTCTTTCTATTTTTTTTTTCTCTAGATGTCAATTAGTTTTTTGATATCTTTCAAATATTTTCCTAAATAGAATTTAATTTTTTTTGAAGTGGCTAAAGCTTCTCCAATTCATTTATATCAAACTTATTTTACAACTGCAACATTAATGTTGTGCGTTTGTTTTAACAAAGTCGAAATTGTAAGTCATTTTTTGCAAGTTGCACAAAGATAGGGATAATTTGGAATTTGATTTTCAAATGGTTTGTTGGAACTGTGAAGGGACAAAACCCACGGTCCTCCACCAACGAGGCGCCTTTTGCAAAGAAAAAAACCATTTACATCCAAAGCGAACAATACTTCGGAACGCAGTGCGGCGTGCTTAAGGTTGGAAGGTAATACCACCATTGATTGATAAAGGTTTTTGTTTTGTTTTCATCCACCAACAGTAACTTAACTCTATCAAGCAATTTAGCAATTGCATCATCCTTTTGCCAACAACAAAATTTTCTTTCAATTTTTTTTTAAAGTTAAGCGTGTTCAATTAAACAACGAGAATTACATGTCTCAACCGACCATGTATAAGTCGGAAAAAAACACAAGGGTCGGAGGACCCATGCGAAGGTACATGTATTAAGCTATTTAAGTATGGAAATGAAATAAAGCTTTTAGAAAGTTTAATTTTTAAATAAAAATACTTTGGAAAAGTTCAAATTAATTTGAGAAATGATGCCTTAAAAAAAATATTGCAAATAGCAACCCTCATACCAGGATCATACAATCTATATTATATAAATTTGAGACCTATTTCAAATTTTTATATAAAAGTATTTTTCTCTTCTTATGCTATTGACATGTGGCACTCTTCCTCAAGCATTTGTCTTTCAATCAAGACTCAATATAGAAGTATTTTTCTCTTCATATTGTATTGGCATGTGGCACTCTTAAGAAATCAAGCATTCTCAAGCATTTAGCTTTAAATGCTATTCTAAATTTACTTTTGTACCTTTTACTAGTGTGTTAACCCGTGCAATGCACGGGTGATAGGCTACTGATTTTTAATATTCAAATATTTTATTTATTGATAAAATTTATTTATCTCGTGCTTTTCTAAAGTTGTCTTTGTTTTTTATGCCGCAATGACAATTATGTGTTATATATTTTGTTAATTATTGATAAATATATGTCCCGTGTTTTTATGCATTAGTGAAAAATATATTTCCATTATTTCTATATCTATCAACAAATGTTTATGATCCTTTATATGTCCCGTGTTTTTATGTTTATGTTTATGTTTAAGAGAATAGATTTTACCCTCGAGTCAAATAAACTTGTTTTTAAAGATTAGTCAAATAACTTTTTATAAATAACAAATGTTCAATTACCTATGATATTTGTTTGTAAATACACTTTACTACCTATTTTAGGTCAACTATGAGTTAGTACCCAAAATAACTTGTCAAAAAGTAACTCAAGCCTTGACATTAAAAATGTTATTAATCAAGTTATTTGTAGGTTAAATACAAAAGGAGATTTGCTAAAAAAAATACAAAAGAATATCTTGTCAAAATAAAGTAAAAGAAGGAGAATCAGTCCTTCGTAGGTTATGAAAAACTCCAAGGAAACACAATCAGTCCATTTTTATGTTTTATAATTAGTTTTGAAAGTTTTTTAATCTAACGCTCATATCTACATATTACTCTTGTAGACAATAACAATATAAAATATAGAATATCTAATTTTCTTTCTTTCAAAATAAAACATTATTTTCTAGATCTATAGAAATAACCTGTCATAATGCCATCAAAAATATATTCATCTTCAACCTCAACTTTAGCTAACATTTCGATTATATCTTGAAAATTAATACAAACTTACGATATCAAAAATATTTTAGATCATATTATTATGTTTTATAAAATTTAATAAACTCAATAGAAACCCACCGACCATAACTTCAGATTTGTAACTATTTGAAAGAAAAACTAAATGATGGGTAAAAAATAGGAATAATAAGGCACAATTCCATGATCAACAACTGGTATGATCTTAGTCTTATCAGTAAAGTTGAGACAGTATATATGCGATGTTGTCATGACATCTAGTATTTAATTAATACGGACTCGAAAATTATACATAATATAGACATACTCTTCTTTTGAAGAAAGTTTGAACTTGTTAAAATGTTTGCTACCAACCATTGCATGAATCTTGTGAAATCAAAGAAAGTTCGAACTTGTTAAAAAGTTCGCTTACCACCAGTGCATGAATCAGAGAAAGTTCAAACTTGTTAAAAAGTTCGTTTTGAAATAAGGAATTAGATAAGAATGGTTAAGTTGAGTGGTATAAAACGATTGAGTATGAAAATTACTTATAGCATGAAAACTTACTATTGCCATATAAATGCCAACATCAAAGAAATTTTAATGTGAAATCAATATATTGTAGTCAACGCTATTATAATGGGTCACCTACTGAAAAATTTCGTTTGAACAATTACATGGAGAAAAAAAAATCAATTCTATTATAATGTGTATTTATTAGACATTTATGTATGTCAACGCTATATTAATTTTGAAATGGCTAGCTATGAGAAAAAAATCATGGAAAATGCTAACTGATGCCTCCGGGCACTGGTTAGGGATATAAAAAGGAAATTATATAGTAATTAATGCATTGAAATTGTGTAATTAATTTATAATAATGTCAAAAACATTTTCTTTTTATGGTAATAATTCCCTTTTATGGTATGCTTAACCAGTGCCCCATGCATTAGTTAGCAGGACCCAAAAATTAATAACTGAATGGTTTCCTGTTACTCTCATACATCTCGTTTGATTTGAATGTCTTGCCAAAACAGGACACGTGACATTGAAATTTTTAGTAAACTTTAGAATGCCATGTGTATTACTCATGTTTATCCTAAATTGTATGCATAGAAAATATAGATTAACTAATATTTTTTTTGAGGGAATTAACTAATATTTTTATATTTATTAGTAACTAATGTTTGTCCCATGTCCTTTTACGCATCGATGACAAATATGTATCCCGCGCTTTTAAATATTTATTAGTGATAAATATTTGTCTTGTATCTTTTATGTATCATTTACTAATATATGTCTTGTGTTTTTTTATGCTCTTTATCGATAAATATTTGTTGCGTATTTTATTTATGTATAAATTACAAATAGTTGTTTCATTTTTATCGGCAAAAAATATTTTTCTCATGTATTAGTGAATTTCATTGTTTATAATCAATTATTAAATGGAGTAACTTATATTAGAGTTATTGGGGGATTCAACGTATCATAACTTATTTTTATTTTGAAAAACTGGTTTAAGAAATTGATATTCAAAATGTGTTAATGTTTATATTTTAATTAAATCATTATAATTATTTTGTTAAGGGAAGCAAAAGTAATGTGAATCGTTAACGATGACATGAAACCTTTGTAATTTAGCATTTACTTATTTGTTAATTTGAAATTATAAATGCAATCAATGTTATGTTACTTTTCTCTCTAATAATCAAAATTTGTTAATTTTCTTTCATAGATAAAATATCCTCTTATTTCTTACCACTTTCTTTAATATTTTTAATTCAAACTGATAATCTTTTTTAATGTCAATTTTTTGTGTTAAAAATTTTGTTTTTTTTTTACAAAAAAATAAAGTTTATTTTTTTTTTTTTATAGTTTATATAATTTATATTTATATTTGGTATTTTTTTAGGAGTTGAAAATTATTTTATTGTTATTGTAAATAATGAATTTCATATTCGATATTGACATGATGTTTAGATCTGATTTTATATTATGGATGTCGAGGTAGATAAAATTCCTTTAAATAAAATTAACATCCTTTTAAACAACGTCAATTCTATAATTGTAATTTTAATTGTGAAACATTGTGTTGGTACATGTGGACATTTTCTATGCATTTTCTATTTTGTGATGCCATGTGTATTTGTCATTTTTTGCTATTCTCAAATGTATGTTAGAAAGATATTGATATTGATTTAAACATAAAAAAAATGAATTTTAGAATTATTTTCCCATTTTCTCTAAAAAAAACTTATATTAAAATTAAAGTGATACGTATCCAAATAATTTCATTGATTTAAGTAATACTTATTAAATCCATTAAAAATTTATTAGTGTTTCATAATTACAAAAAATGATTTATTAAAGGTCAAAAAAATCAAATTAAATAAAAGTTTGTTTTGTTAGGGAAATAAAAGTTTGTTTTTACTAATATTCCCTTGGACATTTGTAATGATGAATGATCAGACGGTTCAGAACAAATCAAAATTCCTAATTTGAATTTTAAATCGTCATTCATTTTTCTTGATTGTTGTTTAATAACATAACTCATCAAATCATGATATAAGGAAATAATGTATTATTTAATCAATTCCAATTGTATGACAATAATTACTTTCATTATTCATGCAATATTCCTTTTTTTTGGTCCGAGAAACATCTTTTTAAAAATAATATTTTAACATGTGTCACATTTTATTTTCTACAATAATATTTTAACATGTGTCACATTTTATTTTATAAGCCAATCACGTGCTTTTGTATTACCAATTTTGCATCATATATTTTAGGGGATTCAAATGTAATTTTCTGTTTCTTTTTCCCTACATATAATCAATATGTGTTTTTTCATTTTCATTTACATTTACATCTTCCTTTTACACTCTTTCTCCTTAGACGTCAATTTGATAGATGCGTCGTGTTAATCCATTTGTTCATAATTTTTTTTTCCTATTTATTATTATTTGTTGATATATACATCGTATTTTATTTTTTCATTTAGTATATCCATCATTTTTTAATTTCCTTCGTTGTTTTTAACTCGGTATAGATTTGATTTATTTATTATTTTTGTTTGTATTTTCTCTTTCTTTAGGGGGGACATAGTCGTTGACATTGTCTTTTGAATGTTAAATTTACAGATTTGAAAAAGACTTCAAGAAAAAAAAAGAAGTATATTATGTCTTTTGGATGTTAAATTTACAAAATTGAAGAAGACTTTAAAGAAAAATAAAGTATAGTGTATAAGTAACTTTGGTGTTCTTCTTAATCTTGAATCGTACATAACAACAAAACATGAATATTATTGCTTAATATTATTAATAATTCATATAAATTAATGCACCAAAACATTTTTTTTCTTTAAGTAATATGATATGAAAATCTCTATGATGATTTACTCAATAATTATGCATTAAGCAATTTTTTTTTTGGTCTAATGCATTAAACAATTTTAATATGATAATTTTGTATTTTGGTAAAATAATATGATCCAAATTAAGGTTTGACGATTTGATCAATAATTACACATTAAAAAAAAAATTATAGCGATTAAAACAATGACGTAGCTAAGAAATCCAACATTGTTTCATTAGATGTATCATGAACGTCCCCTTTTTTTTTTTTCTTAATAATAATGGTTATTTTACCAAATTACATTGTAAAGTAGGTCTATAATTTTACACATCTCCAATCTTCAAGGTGATTGATTTAATCATTCATTCATCAAATTTCATTTATCGTTTACACGGTCATTCATTTTATTCACAAAGGATAATCTCCTGTAATACTGATCATTCACAACAAATAATCTCCATAATACCCAGTTAACCATCGTCAATAGAGACCTATTAAAAAAATGATGGAAAAAAATCTAAACAAGCAAGCTTATAATTTTGGGACTTCGAGTAGTCTCATCAAATCCATCAACAATTGCAGCGTTGGTGTGATCTACAAACAAATTTTTTATACGCATGGTGTTGAAATGTTTTTGATATTTTTTTTTAAAAAATAATGTTAAATTTTTGTATATACGAAATTATAGTGGTAATACGTAGTTCTTTCATCAACACCATGATTGTGGCCTCGCTCCCCACTCACCTATACCCTTTATTATTATTTTATTTTTTTTCTTTGTAACGTAAACCTTTTGGTCCATGAAAAAATAATTGTTTAGATTGTTCAACACTTCTAAGATTATACTAATGTTTTTCAATTTTTTGCACCCCCTACATTTTTTTTCAAGATCCGCCACTGGTTAGGCGGTGTGTGGACAACGAAGTAAGCCACGTATGATGACTAACAAATCATTTACATGAGGCTACTGTTTTGGTATCTAAAAAGTCTCACATTGTTTGAAATTTGAGGTTAAAAGTAGTTTATTAACAACACTCACACTCTTCAACTTAAGGAGACGTCTTTTATAAAGAAAAAAACTATGATGGCTCAGACAAGACCCAAAGTGGATAATTCCTCAAAAATGCATGTGGACTTGAGGCCGGATCAGAGGTTAAAAGACTAAGGGTGTGTTTGGATTGATGGTTTAGAAGGGGAATGGAGAGGAGAATTTGTTTTTCTTTTTTAAATTACGGACTATATAACATGTTTATCTAAAATAAATTAAGTGTGATTGAAATATTATATGATCGTTTATCATGTTAATATGTTAACTCTTTAAAAAACATTTCATAGTGTCCGTAATTTAAAAATGAAATTTAAACCCTTCCCTCCTAAACCCTCCATCCAAATACACCATTAGTTAATTTTACTTATGCAAATTCATTCTCTCTTGGGTCTTTTAGATTTTTATTTGAGTTTTTGACAACTACACCGGAATAATATTGTACTTGTATCGTATGATTATATACATGGATCAAATTATCTATACTGTTTTTATATTAATTGCACATGTTTGTTAATGGAAGAAGTAAAATCAAGACAGAAAATTTGAATCAAATCTAATGAGACCCTATTTTCTTTTCCATGTTGATCTTCACAAATGCAGACAAAGTCCATATAGATAAGCCACTCAGGGCTTGGATTAGAAGACTACTTTTTGAAGAAATGATATGTTTTGAGACCCTTAATCTCATCCACAACAGCATTATTTCTGATGATTAACATAACATTGAGTTTGTTAGTTCAAGCTCAACCAATCCAACCGCAAGTAGAAGTGCTAGTAGTACTAACTTCAAAATGTTGGACATCATTGGCCATTTTTCTACATAACCAAAGATTATACAAGAAATATGTAAGAATCAACAAGATCAACTAAAGCAAAGCAACACCCTTTACTGGAAGATCAAAGAAATGAATCAGGGGTCAAGACTTCCCATCTAGATTCCATGTTTCTTAATCAACTGTATAATGTATATTACAAGCAACAAAGTTTGAGTTTTATACAATATAAATCACATTCTTGAGAAATTCTCTTTAGTGCTAAAATTCCATTGCATTAACTGTGGCATTAGCAGGGGCGAATCTGGGATGAAAATATCAGTGTGGCTAATCATTTAAGCAAAATAAATTACGCTAAAAATAACAAATATCTTTCATATTTTAATATAGTTTAACCTTTTTTAATTGTAAAGAAAGATAAAATATTTTAAATGAATGGTCAATTCAAAATAAAAAATCTCACCCAAAAAAAAGTATCCCTGTATATTTATTGATCACGTATTTAATATATATTGATGATGCTACTAATAAAACAAAGCAAGAACTATAATCCAGTGATTGATGAGTACAAAAAAAATATGACAAAGACAAAAGCCAAGACTTGAACACAAGACACCCAGCCTTGAAGGGATCCGCCCCTGGGCGCATTAGACACGGCACCCGTCCTAGCAGTATGCTCCTAAAATCTTCTTTCTTTCATACATGTAAATAACAGAAACTGCAATCCAAATTCAACATGCGATCCGAAGTTAAAGTTGGTGAAAAATTGGACTGAACTGCTCAAGTTATTAATGTCCAAACTCATCAGAACAAACAAGAATACTTAGAATTCTGATTTTTAAAATTTGAACAAAAACTCATATATGCAATCCTTGGTCGATTATATTAATACTAACAATAAGATAAGTATTATATGGAAGAGGTAGAGAGACCTGTTGCATTCTTGCAGAGATATATTCATAGTGTTCATTCAGTTATGCTTGTAGGAGATAAGTTACTTCTTGTCCATCATATATCTTCTGAGTAATCTACATTCATCAAGGTAATACAAAATTACAACAAGCAATGTCATATCTACATATACATATATAGCTGCCTGGTGGTAAAAAAATTGAACCTCGAGTGCTTGGCATAAATAATGACAGTTTTCGCTATCAAAAAATCTTGTTCTGGCACCAGCAGCAACCTACCCGATCAAACACAAGAAACATGAGAGAATTTGGATTAAACAAGTGCTAGAAAGAACATATTATCGGATTAAAATAAGAAACACCGAGAAGTAAATCATTTTCCTTCTGAATATAATTTTACTGTCTTGCTTGCCAATTAGGATAACTCTCCACCTTATGTTGCTTCCTTCGAAGTAAAACATCGACTTTTGTAAGACGTGAAGCTAGTGAACTGGATGAAAAGAGTTAATCCTAAATTCTTGATTCAGTGGTTCACTTGAATCATCTTCATTTTCATCATTATCTTCATAAGTTGGAATGTCAAATCTACCCTCAAATTTCATACTAAACATTAGATCTTCCCAGAACCCTTCGTCGTCAAGCACTCTTTCCATCCTCTCTTGTGATTCTAGTGCCTCAAATTCATGTACTTCCTCGTTATCCATTTTCCCCCTTCCAAAAACCTGCATTTCCATAGCTAACATTTCCAACTCCGACATCCCAAATTCATAATCACGTAATTCTAACGGCTCAACTTTTACACTGCTTGGTTGTCCAATACCTAGTCTAGTTCCTTGTTCAACAAGCCTTCTCTTTTTTGTCATGGTCACAGCTTCTTCAAGCTCCTTTTTCTTCTCTTTTTGTTGGAGTAGTTGGTGAATGAATACAGGGTTTTTCATAGCTCTAGCTAAGAAAGACATCATTTTCTTCTGATTGATTTCAATCCCTTCTAACCTTTGCTCCATCTCTAGCAGGTACAGTGTGGTATCATATTGCTGCTTTCTAAGACTCACAAGCTCCGTCATCAACACGTGTTTCTCTTGCCTTAAACGATCAATTTCTGCATCTAGTCCAAAACAACCAACTTCAATAGGCTGAGAAGGTCCCTTCTTTCTCCTAATGTTCCTCAATAGATGTCGTTGCCCTCTTAGGAATCCTTCATTTGCAAATTCCCATCTATCTGGATCAATTTTTCTAAATCCCTGCAAAATATTGTATACCACAAGTCCACAATCAGTATGAGAAAATCATAACACTTACTTGGTTGATTCGAAAAAAAACATTGAACTACTTTGACTAGGTAAAACAAGAAAAGCAAGTGGATGCAATTGTGTCTAGAGAGTAGTACTTACATAAGTGTTTAGTTGTCTGACAAAACTTGAGAAATTGTTGTGTTTGAAGTATCTGGGAAGGAGATGATTGGAGAAGGCATGAGTATCCCAAACCACAAAACTGGTGCCAGTCATGTTCCATGAAACTACATGGTTGGTACTTTGATCATCAACTACATCAAATGTTTTTGTGAGGAATGGTTGTGGTCTAATTTCATTAAGTCCTTCATTTGGTTGGGGTGGTGGTGGAATCGTTGGTTCCAAGTATTCTTCTTTCACCGAGTACATATAATTCATTCTCAAATAATGTCTTAGAATTAATCAAATTAGAGGGATTTTATAAATACATGCATGGATAGAAATGAAGAAAATAGTATTAGTGAGTGATCAATAATTGAATAGAAGGTTCTAGATATATTAGGATGAAAGTGATTGAGCACCTTCCTCGTGAAGCAATTGGATGAGATGGAGAGAGTGGTTGATCCCCTGTTTCAGAAATTTCTAGATCACATATGTTACAAAAGGATCAAGTCACTTTTATTTTCAAATATTTTGACAAAATCACGTTGGTGATTCTATCAAATTCAACTTGCACCCAATCAAGCTAGCAAAATACATGTAGGACTGCTTGATTTTACTTTTTGGAAACATTAGAATTGAATTCTTTTAAATGAACTTTATCCTTTATTAGTCTTCGAAATTCTTTTTATTGAATTAATACTTATAAATTACAAACAATAATTTTTGTGAAATTTTAATTAAAAGCAAAAGTATAAATATTTTACACTCATATGATATAAATTCTTATTTTTTTAAATGACATCAACAATATAATATTCTTACAAACAAAAAGTCAAGACAAAACCATATATTATCTTTATATACAATGTAGATTTAAAAATAAATATAAAGTTTTGGTCCTTCCTATTTTAATTTTTTGAAAGCTTTAGTCCGCATTCAATTTTTTAATGTTGTGTTTGGTTGTGTGTTTGAGGTGTCAAACATACATTTACATTGCCTTTTGATGTGAAAACAAGAAGCTGAAAAAAAAACGCAATTTTGATGCCTATATGTCTAGCAACAAACAGATACTAAGTCAATTTTGATGAAGTGGTGACATCTAGGTGGACAAATTTAATATTCATGTCATTATTGGTTTATTTTCTTCAACAATTATTACTTTATAAAATATTTTAATTATTAAACTAATATATTAAACTCAATTTGTGATGGAAAATATTTTAATTATTATTTTTTAAATATTGTAATTATTAATAATATTTTAAATAAATGATGTGATGAAAAATATTAAATTAATATTTAATAATATTTTATTATTGAAATAATATGTTTATAAATGAAATAATATTTATATAGTTATTAAAATTAAATATTATTTGTAAACTTATTTAATTATTAAAAAATAATATATTAAATTAAAATGGTATTTTAATAATTTAAATATTTTACAAAACTAATTATTATTATATTTCCCTAAAAAAAAACTAATTATTCAGTAAAAACAAATGAATATACCCCAAAGTTAAACATAGATGTGAAACTTGTCCACTGGACACGCCCACTTTGTAAAAATCTACCCCAAAATCGGATGGAGCAACAAAACTCGAATAAAATTGAAATATGGGACCGAAAAATTAATTTTTAAAGTGAAGAATCACAACTTTATTTTTTTAAAAAAATAGAGAAACTAAAACCGCATCTAAGTCAATTGATTTTAGAAGTTTAAAATGAAATTGATTTTATCGTATTTGATTAGTTTCGAGAGATTTTTTTTTTGGTAGAATGACAGAA
This sequence comes from Medicago lupulina, assembly GCA_958299785.1. Taxonomy (NCBI): domain Eukaryota; kingdom Viridiplantae; phylum Streptophyta; class Magnoliopsida; order Fabales; family Fabaceae; genus Medicago; species Medicago lupulina. The sequence goes on along the minus strand of OY283141.1, from coordinate 20,121,366 downwards.
AAAGATAAAAAGAGAAAAAAAAAAAAACCCTAAGAACAGAGCTCAGCCTGGGGCATCAAGCCTCAAGATCGACTTCAATTTTAAAGGGGGAGCATGCCAAAAAGTCACACCTAATCTTAAAGAGTGTCCGAGTTTGGCCAAGAAATCTTCGCAATGATTGGCCAAGAGAATTAACAGTCTTTAAAATTATTTCTTTTAAAATTAAAACTTTTGATTATACTAGTTATTTTTCCTAAAAAAAGTAAATAAAATTAAACTAGTTATTTTTAAACTTAAATTTATTGTAGACTTCTATTATAACATAAACCACTTATATCTTAGTTAAAATCAGTTTTAGAGAATTTTTCTTGAGTAATACCTCAAATTCGTTCTTGAATTTTCACCAATCAGCTAAATTCGTCCCTGAATCTTGCGATATATCTATTTAGTCCCTGAATTTTACAGACGTCCATTAAAATGGTCCCTCCGTCCAAAAGCTCCGTTAGTGATGATGATGTGTCTTCTTGCATGTTGTGTTGTCATGTACACGTGTCAACAAGGCAGCCACGTGTACAAGGACTAATTTGATGGAAATGGTAAAAATTTGAGATTTAACTTTTCAATGTCATTTTTTTCGTGTTTCCAATTATACCCCTCTATGATAAGGATCGATTTGATAATTATTGTGATAATTTAAGGACTGATTTGATGGATAATGTTATAATTTAAAGTCTGATTTGATTGATTTTATTTCAGGGAATGAGTACAAGGAAATATGGCATGAGAGGACCAGTGATTTCAAATGACAGGCATAAACAAACACCACTGAGGGGTCCTGCTCCACAAAATCCAACTGATCCTGGAGTTATTAGAGTTCCAAATCCATATTACGGGCCATCCGCTTCTACACAACCCTAATACATGGAGTTTATCCCAACTCCAAAATTTCCGAAGCAGTGATGCTTGTTTAAATTATGTTTTTGCATTAGTTTCATTAATGCTTTATGGACTTGTTTAATTTCTGCTTTTTTCGATATGTAATGACTTAAGAACATCAAATGACTTAATGGTTATGTAATGTTATTTTTTTGGCTATGTAATGACTTATGAACATCAAATGTATGACTTATGATGATATGCAAATGTTTGTCTTTGTACAATCAAAATGTCTGTCTTTTACTTTTTACTTTGTTAAGCAAATGTATGCACCAAGGATCACAGTGATTTATGTTGTGAAAACTCAAGGACTTATTTGATGGTATTTTCACTAATTTGGGGATCGATATAATGGATAGAAATACAATAGAAGGACCAATTTGATTGAAATTTTTTGACAGAAGGGTTTGATTCATTCATTGACAACATCTTTTCATTACAACATTACACAGACTTGGCACAATACAATAATATTTTAAACAACTCAATCAAACAAATTACTCCTATCAATATCTTAATGAACCTAAGCTCACTTCCTACACAATCTACTTTATCTATCATCCTTGTTCTCCAAACCTCTTCTCTGACACTATCCTTTGACTTCTCCATCAACCTTGCATTTCTTCCATGACCAACACCATTGTTTTTAAAATAACCTAGTTCTTCAGCTTCATCAACCCACACAAAAAAATTACAGTTTTCCCCATCTTCCTATACAATCAAAAGACAAAATCAGTACTATTTAAACAAACCATTCACACATCACATAACCATTGTTAAACAAACCTTTGGCATAGGGCAAACATAGAAAGGCCTTCTTGGGTTATTGACAACGTTGGCTTTTCTTACAACACAAATTCTAGGACACCAACATTGAAGCTCTCTTACATCATCATTGTACATAAAACTTGAATATGAAGACCGACTGTTGTAGCTGTTTTTGCTCATACGCCTACCATCCATCATTTCTAAACACCAAATCTTCAACAGTGACCACTGATTTTTGAATTTCGAATTGAATCAAAAAAATTATGGTTTTAAGTTTTTTGGATTGGGGAAGAACTTTGCCATCATTTCATGGAAGAAATTTTGGGGATTTTAAAGGTGACAAATTATAACATTAGGGTTCCAAATTTATATATTTGGGGAAGAAAGAGTTGTTAATGAGAAAGAGTCGTTGGGAATTTTGCAATTTTCTGGAAATCAATCAATTTGGTCCTTGGCAATTCCCAGCTTGCGTGACATCTGACTTGGTAAGCCTTATAAGAGGTTAACGGTACACGTCACCTCCGTTAACAAATCAACTTAACAGAGTAACTGATTTGATTGACATTTTATAAATTCGGAGATTAAATAGATATTTCGCTGGTGAAAATTTAAGGACGAGGTATTACTCAATTTTTCTTTTTAATCCAAACACGGCACTCAACTGAAAAAATACTGGCGCGGATACCATCTGCTTTGGCGCAATCGGAAAATCTGATCCTAACGGTAATCATTCCTCACTTTTCAGTTCCTCAACCCAAACATGATTAGAAAGCAGTTATTCATCGCATTAGGGTTTCTTCTCTCCACAACAATCCCCTTCACCCACGCCGAATCATCCACATGCTTAACCGTTTATAAACACGGCGGCGCTCCGGCGGTGTTCCAATCCCCAAAATGCCCCCGCTGGAACCTCTTCGATCACAAGTCTCGTCCTCAATCCACTACTCGTTGCCACTCCGCAATGCTCCAAGGTCGAAGAAAATCTCAAGAAGATCGCACTCTATGCGTCCTCGATCTTCACATTCCATTTCCTGGTAAACCATTTACAGTAGTTAGTTAGGTTTTCATCGGAAGAGTTAGTTAGTTAGTTATAGTAATTAGATAAATTTCATAATACAGTTAAGTTAGTTACAATAATCAGTTACACTAGTTAGTTAAATTTCATCGGAATAGTTAGTTACACTAATTAATTACTGTAATTAGATAAATTTCATAATAGTTGGTTATAGTGGTTAGTTATGTTTTGTTTGCAACAGTTTGTTATAATTTTATGTGTTTGATGTTTGATTAGGGGCAATGGGGATTAAGGAAGTTGTGGTTGGGATTGTGGCGGTTTTCGACGGTCATAATGGTGCGGAAGCTAGTGAGATGGCGTCGAAATTATTGATGGAGTATTTTGTTCTTCATACTTATTTTCTTCTTGATGCTATGTATTCTGTTATATCCAAGGCTTCGATGCTTCACGGGAGAGGTCATGATCATGTAAACGTACTGCATAGATGGAAAGAAATTTTAGGTTGGCAATTGAATGAATTTCATTCTGAAAGGTGCTTTTGCAATTGCATCTATACTTTTAGTTTTTGTTAATAGATAATTGGTGAAAGGTGTTTCTGTATATCTAGTATTGTTGATCAAAGGTTGAGTATAGTTTATTATGAAGCACTGACACAAAGACGAACACTAACACATCGACCAGTAATAATTTGAGAAAATAACATAATTGAATGTAATCACATGTGTAAGTGTCGGACTCCGAACTTGCGTTCGATCAGAAGTATCGGTGCTACAGTGTTTATTATGAATGATTGGTTTTATGTAGAACTGTGAATGTCAAAGTGACATATTAGTGCTTTTCTAATAATGAATGTGTCAGTTAGAAATGTGTAATTAGGTACATAGTGTTTTGAATATCAATTATGAATTATTGTTTTGTTGGTGTACAAGTGTGCTAAGTGTTTCAGTTTTCAAACAGCATTTAGTTTTACATTAATTCAATTTCTCACATTTGTATGTCTATATCTCAACTAGAAAAACTTTTCCAGGTCGCAGAATACATTTTCTGCTAATTTTGATGATTCTTTTCACTTGGAAATTTTGAAAGAAGCATTGTTGAGAGCAATTCATGATATTGATGAAAAGTTTTCTGAGGTTTGACTTTCTGTTCACTTTTTCAAAAACTTGATTTGGTACTTTTTTGTATGTGTTCTTGTAATGACATCTTTCAATTGAACTATGAAGGAAGCCTCTAGGAATAACCTTCATTCAGGATCTACAGCAACAGTTGTATTGGTTGCAGATGATAAAATTTTGGTTGCCAACATTGGAGACTCTAAGGCTTTCTTGTGCTCTGAAAATTTTCAGTCTCCTAAGGAGGCTAAAGGTGAGAAAGATTATAAAATATAACCAAACTTCCATTGTTAAAAGATATAAGTTTATCATGGCAATATTAGGATATTTTATGTCATCCTTTTGCTCCCTTCTTTTGCCTAAATATATAAGTATTATACATGTGACCAGCATACTTTTTATTGAAAGGAAACACGACTACAAGGTTGTTAATTTGTTTTTTTGTTTTTTTGTAGCCTCTTTATTAAAGCTATATAGGCAGACAGAGCGTGATGGCTCTGTTTCTGTGTGGGATCGTGAAAAGTACAGATTAGCTTCTTCCCAAGGGCTCACTCATTTTGCCGTAAAGGAATTGACTAGTGATCATCATCCAGACAGAGAGGATGAAAGAACTCGGGTGGAAGCTGCTGGTGGTCAAGTTCTAAATTGGGGCGGTTTGCCTCGTGTAAACGGTCAGTTGGCTATAACACGGGCTATTGGCGATGTGTTCTTTAAAAGGTAGGTTCGGTGGAAATCATTTCATAAACTCCAAGCTTATGTCAACTTATCAAGTGTATCTGCAGCTTTATGTCATGTGCAAGGTGGTTCATGTTTTAGATACGAATTTAAACCAAGTCTCATTCTTAAATTAAGATTAAATTGCAAAAAGGTAGGGAAGGACATGTGCTTTGTCCAGGCTTCAAAACCAAAGCACTAATGCGCGTAGGGATATTAATTTGAAATTTCAGGGTGACTGGTTTCTTTACAATTATGTGTTGAAATTGTAACACATTTCTTATAATGAACTTTCAACAGTTATGGAGTTGTATCTGCACCAGAAGTGACTGATTGGCAGCCTCTAACTGCTAACGATAGCTACTTGGTGGCTGCATCTGATGGAGTCTTTGAGAAGTTGAGTGTGCAAGATGTCTGTGATTTGTTGTGGGAAGTACACCATTTATGTGACATGAGATCAGAGTGCACCTCTTCATCTTCTTATTCATTAGCAGATTTTATTATTAATACTGCCTTAAAAAAGGGCAGTATGGACAATGTGGCAGCAGTTGTTGTTCCTCTGGAATCTTTCAAATCTTCTGCTAACTCGCTTAGAAGAAGCTACACTGAAAACGAGGATGCAGGTTTCCCATTATTTGGTCTGCAGGAATCTGCTTACAGAAGCTCAGGTATGTTTCACGGATTTAAACAATGAGCTAATGCATATCAGTTTATACATAATGAATTGAATATATGTGGTATAATCAACAAGGTTTGGTCCATTTTTTTCTCATTTAACAGGAAATTAATGTATATACTATTACCCTGACCTCTCCTGCAGTTTTCAAATCCTTTGCTTCACTGCACGAACTACCCCCCCATGTTATAATTATTCCATATGCCTACTGCTCCTTCACACAAACTTTAAAATTTTACAAGGATGAGTTTTCTAAGTATCACAAACTTCAATTAAAGTCAATTTTTAAAAAAGGAAAATTATTGAGAAGAAGAGGAAAAATATTACGAAGATAAAGAAGTATGATCCTAAGCAAAACAATATAAAAAAAAGTCAAGAAAAAAGCCAAAATATATTCTAGCAGTAACAGTTAGGTAAGAACTAAAGAACATGGGAGCATGGCAGGAGCAATTGGGGAAAAAAGCCTGACAGTCATGGGAATACCTAAAGAACATAGGGGGAAAAACATGAAAGGAAGGAACTTTGGATTCAAAGATATGGGTACTCTTAAAAAAAGCTCAGTAAAAGCTATCAAGAAGGTCCTCCTAACACCTTGTTTAAAAGATCCTTTTATTTAGTTTTGCATCTAAGAAAGAGATAAATCTTTGGCCCAGCTTCGTTTAGGAGAAGAGATACAAAAAAAAAAAAAAAGGTCAGGCCAAACAAGCTCTGTGTGACATGTGCACGGAGATACACATAATAGGCATGCTATATGTGCTCGTTTTACGTACCGACACAGTTTTACAAAATTATCTTTTCTAGATGCTACATTTGGTGTTCATTTGTATGTAACAATTGCTTATGTGATGTTTAAATTCAATGAAAAAAATATCAAATTATCCAAGTTCTATGCTCGGACAGAAACTTAAATGATCACTAAATTTATTTAATTTGGTTGTTCCCTTATGTAGCTCGTGTTTTTTTATTAATTCTTATCAACTAATTTGTTATTTGGAACTTACTCAGCCAATGGTATCACCTCTGATCGATTGCACCTGGAGCACTCTAATCTGCCAGATACCAAGTTTAAGCGAATAATGGTATGGCTGAAAGCCATTGGATTTATTATTGCTGATGTCTTTGTTATTTTGTTTATGTCATAAATTGAATGTTCCTATGAAATTCAGGAATGCATTGATTTTTATGAGCAGACTAATTGTATTTTGTTAATTTTAATAAAACTCTTATATGATGATAATATATTGTTTGGTGGTGGGGTGCATAAATAGTGGGCAAAAAAAATTCTTATTTGAGACTAGACAATGAAGTTTTTCTATGCACATAATTTTATTATTAATTTCTCATTTTTCCACTTTCTTTGTGATGAAATGTATTTTTTGTTCGATTTATTAGCATTTTTGGTTGAAACCAAACCAGTTAATCTTTTGCCAAAAAACAGTTATTTTTCTTTTGAAGTCCGATTTTTCACTGCGATACAGGTGTAAATTTTCAATTTTGGGGAATTTAATATCTTTATGTGTGTCTGCAAAACCAAATCTTCATCCTTATCTATGCGCTCTTTTAATATCATAATAAGTCATTGCACTTTGAAACAGAGAGATCCCTCTGATCAAAATTAATCTGAATTTCCTTTTGGTTTCCTTTTATGATAGGTTGAAGTGAAACATGGTGATTTTGGATGTTTTTATTTATCAGAAAATCTTGGTGATTTAGTGGATTCTAAGTGGCTTGCCAAAAAAGATGACTGGGAAGACTATTTGTATGAACTACCTCAGCCTCTGCCAGATGCCCTTCATCAACAAGCTGGTAAGCAAAGATGTGATACTATCTCATTGTGTAATCTTTATGCACTTTTTAGGTTTTTCTTAATTTACTGTCCTTATCTTACATTTCAATTGACGATCAAATATGCTTTGGTTGGTTCCTTTTCAGCAGTAGATGGCCCTGTAATTTTGTACAACGACCAAAACTTCTGTTTTCACCTGAGTTCAACTATCAATGAAGCCAATGACCAATGCATAAATCCTGAAGGCTTTGCCAGTTTTATTGGTCTTCTTGAATCAATTCCTTTACATGATACTGGTTCAGATAACAGGTCTTCTGATTATTCGATGCCTGATTCAAGGTAAATTTATCTGCTTTCAAGTCCTATGCAGTGATGCATCTATAAGCCGATATATGGTTGCTAGTAAAAGACACAGGCAGTATCTCGACCAAAAGTTACATTTTTAAGTCCATAAAGTTTTGATATTCCCTTAAGTGTGTTTTATATGGATGGCCAGTACTATCACTGCCGCTACGTTTTGTTGTATGAGTTGAGCTTTTTCCCCTGCAAATTTGATGCTTATAAGTGTTTATCTTTAGCCCAACAACTGAGCCAATCTGCATTTTGGTGGGCAGGTATGTATTAAAGAGGAGTTTTGGTCGTGGATCATATGGCGAAGTATGGTTGGCTTTTCATTGGAATTGTAACCAAGGTAATATTACTGCAAAAATGAGCAAGGGTGACAATAATAGAAACAGCAGCTCAAGTAATCCTGAGTGTCAGGATGGTCCTTCTAACTACACCCTGTACATTTTGAAACGTATAATGGTAATACATTTGAATGAAGCAGAACTGTTTTTAATGGTTTCAGTTTATCAGGATCTCTTTGGGTGTCATAAATTCATTATGCATTGTGTATTGTGAGAAAGAAGTATAAACCTATTTTATTGCATCAACATAATTAACATACAATAATTTTGCCGCCTTGCGAATTTGTACAAATTACGACCTGCACCCCCCGGTCTTTATTTAGGGGCTTGATGTGTTTTTTCATCCCTATAAACAATTTCTAGAAGTTGGGTCATTGTGCTGCTATGTGGATTATTTAGCCCAAGAAAAGTTGCTTGCAGATGCGGAGACAATGGGTGGCCTCTTGGTGCCATGGTCACCCCAAAATTTTTACTTAACACCCATATGTCAAACTACATTGAGGCCCCCTCATAACACCACTCATGACATGATAGACAGGAGAAATGCTAGCAACACACATTCTAACACACACTTTTCAACACACTCTCTTTGATTGGTTAAAATTCATGTGGGACCCACCAAATTTATGTGAGACCCACATGATTTGGTGGGACCCATGTGAATTTTAACCAATCAAAAAGAGTGTGATGGAAAGTGTGTGTTAGAATGTGTGTTGCTAGCATTCCTCTGATAGACAGATAGGATACAACCACATCTCTTCTCATTTTTTGTTCTCGCACAACACCTTGTTCAATGTTTTCTTCTTTTGCTAGCCTGCTACTGTGTGTATGTGTTTTTCTGAGTGGTTTTGACTTGTTAGTCGTTTGGTTTCTATCTCTTTTTCGTTACCGCTGCTTTTCTTTAAAGTGTGGGTAGCTTTAGTCTTTCACTTTTGTACTGGTTTTTGAATAAGTTGTGGCTTCATTGGAAGCTATCCCGTGTTTCTTTCTTTATTTTCGCTGCTTCCATTTCTTCTTGTCTTTTTTGGTGCTTTTGATAATGCTTTTAATACCTTTTGAATATAAATTTTAAATTTGATTATAACTTTGATTTTTTATATTATTTTGCTTGAATATTTTATTTCTATTTTAGATGACTAATTCAATATAATTTTTAAATTCAGTGCCTTTATTATTTTCCTTCTTGGCCTCCATCGAGTTCAAATGCTGGCTCTGCCCCTGGCAGCGCCTTATTCTATTAATTAATTAATTTGTCTTTCTTTGGCTGCTGTTGTGCACTTTGGGTTTGGTTCTCCTTTGATCCTTTCTCGTTTCTCTTTGAAATTCGCCCAATCAAAAGAAAGGGTGGTATGTGCATAGACTTGGTGCTGTGTTAAGAATAATAAGCCAAGAAAATAGAAAAAAGTGAAGGAAGATGAGTGGAAAAATTTGCAGTGCCTCTGTCGTCTGAAATTGAAATCTGAATTAAGTAGCTGACCTGATTACCGTTAGGATTAGGAATGGCATCTAAATCACTAGGATATACTGAATGTACTTGGATGGTATTGAGGAATCATCCTTGAAACAATGTTTCAAAGAGCAAAGATTTTGAAACAATGTTTCAAAGAGCAAAGATTATATACACACTGACAGGAAATTGAGAGCCTGCCCTCTCCTTAACCAAGCGGTTCCCTCTAAATAAATTCCTCCCTTAATAATTCAAATAACAAATTAGTGTATATAGAGTTACATCCATCACGTGATAAAACATAACTGACACAATTAACATGACTGTTCCTAAATAATAGCTACTACTGATAACATAATAACTGCCTAATAATATTTACTAATAAGAGTTACACGGAAGGCTATTTATGGGGGAGAGAACGGCCTAATAATATTTATTAATAAGAGGTTACACGGAAGGCTATTTATGGGGGAGAAAAACAGTTACAAATTGTTGAAACAAGTTGCAACTGTTAGCTTCTGTTAATAAGAAAATCTCACCCACTAGAATCTTCTATGGTGAGTAACACCTATGTAAGCTGCATTGTTGTCTGATGAGGTCCAAGGCCCTAGTCTACAATATACAGAACAACACAAAGCTATCAAGAAAACATAAAGTGAAAGCATAAGCTACACTTATCTCTAAAATGCTCTTCTTTATCTTTTTTGCCTAGACTTCCTAAGGGGAAGTTTTGTGTTCAGTAGGCACTGTATTTTTATTATACATATGTAACCAGGTTATACAGATAACTCTTGATTGTACTGAACAGGTAGAGAAAGGGTCTGCTGTGTACTTAAGTGGGCTGAGGGAAAAACATTTTGGAGAAATTTTCTTAAATGCCTCCATGTGCTTTGAAGATGTGCTGCTGGCTGGAAAATCAAACTGTGTATACGAAACATCACAATATGATTCTGAGTATTCATTTCAAAACAAATTTCGACTGCAAGGAGCCATATATGAAGAAGGTTTGAACCATATTGCAAGATATGTGGAATCTTTTGAGTCTCGGTCCAATGAAATATGGCTTGTATTCAGTTATGAAGGAGTGTCATTGTCAAAACTTTTATATACTGTAGAAGATGCAAACAATACTGCTGAGAAAGAAAGACTTGAGCAAGTGAAACAGGTTCGGATTCTACGTCCATCAAAGTGGTGGCGTTGGTTGAAAACAACAGAAGAAGGGCAAGAGGAAATGCGCAACCTTATCTGGCAACTGGTATGTCTTCGATGTAGGTTTTGTAAGGGGTATTTTATGTTATCCATATGGTTTGCTAATATATAACCATGAAAACTACGACAATACAACAACTTTTTCCCCCTAATAAGGATTCGACAAAATTAAGTTTCTTGTTTTTACCATCACTGTTATTATTTGTATTTGTATTATTAAACATGGTGTTAAACAAAAGTGATCAATGTGCCCACCCAATGAATGTGGAAAAGTTAATTTCTTTCTCAAAGGGAAGATACATGGATACAGAAAAGTAAAAGGAGTCTGTTACTATAAACCTTTTATGAGAACTCATGTAATTGCTTTGGCTTCTAAGAGATTTGGTCTTTGACATGGTTTCAGAGCCTCCGTCCAATCCAAATAGTCATAAATTTAATCCTCGATGCCCCCATTCTTCTTAATTGAGGTAATTTAAGTATAATTAAAATGGCTTCTTCGGAAAAGAAAAAAAAAGTATAAGTACGATGGGCCTTAGCGTTCCAATCATCAGGCCCAAAGGATCTTTGTTAAGCAGCTTTTTAGATATAAAACCTTTTATAAGCCTTTGCTAGCTACTTCTTTTAGGAGAGTTGATCCTTGACAAGAATACAATTGCAATATTAGAGCAAGAATAATATCGATCATTTCAGCATATTACATCAAGTGTTTACATCTTAACTGCTTTATGTGCAGTTGAGGTATACACCTTTTCTGTCTGTTTTTTGTATATCATAAACCTCTCTGTCTTGTCTTTTCATGTATATTCCATTTTTTTCTTATTTTTAAAAATTGTACTCATATTGTGATCCAAACCAATTCAAACAAGACTGCAAAACGATTCCAAAAACAAACCTAAAACCAAAAAAAACTGATTTTACCGATTTTCTTGAATGCTTTTTGGAACTCTTGTTTTAAAAACTGATCAGGTCCGATCAAATATCAATTTATTTTTACTAATATTCTCTTTTATTTGCTCAGTTATTAGCACTCAAGTCTTGTCACGACCGCAATATCACACACAGGGACATTAAACCTGGTAAGACATGGGGGTAGTTTGTGGTGCCTAAGGGATGTATGCATGTAGATTTCTAGATAAACACTATTGTTTCATAAAGGATATCAATCATTTGGTACTGCTAAATTTGAAATCACTAATGTTTAAGCACTTGATATAAATGCTGAGTGGATTTTATTTGTTCAGATGTTAATTTATTTTATGGAAACTGGCATGTTACTATATTTTATAGTAGTCCCTCTTAATCAACCTGTCTTCATTTGGGTTTCTAGATTTGCTAAAACTGATTAAGCTGAAATCAAATCTGGTGATTCAATAGTTTTTTTTTTCTTCTCAAATATGTGGGATCTTTGTCTCACTTTTGTATTTAATGTCTAGTTGGTTAAAACACTATTACGTTGGCCCTTTTTCTGTGGTCCATAATAAGACTGCAATCTGTGACCCTCAGATGTATGTGTCTGTGAATTTTCTTTTTATTATAATGTATTGTTCAATTGAAAGAACTTGTTTCTTTGTAAAATGTAACTGACTTGAGTTATGTTATTTTTTAAGAGAATATGGTGATATGCTTTGAAGATCCGGAGTCAGGGAGATGCTTGAAAGACGCTCCAACAAAAGTGAATAATTTTTCCACCAAAATGTACGGTGAAGTATTTTAGTATCCTTCTTTTATTCTAACCTTTTTTTTAGAATAAAAAATTGATGGGAAACAATTTAACCTTTTATGCTATATATTTGATGTCTAGTTAACTTGCTTATATTTATAATATGATTTGATATATTGTGGTTAATCCATATTTTGTGTGCAAACTGTGCATTTAGTGTTAACATTATCCTACATAACGATCAGAAGTAATTTCTTGAACTCTTTGCCCAATGTGTTTCATATTTTTGGTGCTGTAAAAGTCTTGCAGCTAATGGATTTCCTCTTTTTAATGTTTGATAATCTAAAACGTTTTGCCTTCTCTTCCCCCACCCCCAAATTTTGAGTTAAGTTGGAGAATGACTGATGGCGGTATATAGAAATTGAACATATATTTCAACTTTCAAGTAAATTACTGCTCTAATCTGAGATATTCACGAAACCATTTGAATGTATATCTTTAAATCCACCAATTCATCTTAATGATCCTCAAAGCATGCATGTGAACTGCATAGTGCATACTGCATACCCTTCAAAGGATTGATCTTTTAGCATCTCTACCAGTCGAAGTTGGCCAACTAAGTTGGGCAGTAGGACTTTCCATGATGTTAAAATGTCAAGTCTTGATTTGTTGTTTACATCAACAAGAGCACCCATCTAGTGACCTCCCTGTCTATGGAAGGGAATTTCTTTCCCCTTCTTTTTTACTATTCTTCTTATAATTTAAATTATCTGCAATTTGGATGCACATATGGTGTTCCTTGGTTTCAGCACATTTATTCATAGTGGGTCTACTGTTAGTTATATATCAGTGGATCTGGGCATCCGGCCGTCTGTTATGGTGACATTTTGCAGGGATTTGTGTGTAAGTAGAATTGCAATGCTTGCATGGTTCTTAAAGTATTGAAGTTTTCTTTGAACCTTTCTTACAGTACATTTGGACTTGAGACTTATCCATGTTATGTGGTGCATGAAAATTCTCAATTAATTTCCTATTTCCTGATACATTCTTCAATCCGGGCTTAGTTCAATTGATATCCATGTTTGACTATCTCCTGCTTACATTAAGAAAAAAAATTCTTTATCTGATTTTTTTGTATATAATTGATAATCATTGGTTTGAGTCTTCGACAATGATAGCAGTACAACTGGGTTATTGCTTACCTTTAAAATTGGATTTGGCTATCGAATTATGTGCATGTGTGTGTGTGTATGTATGTATGTATATGTATATGTGTGTGTGTGTGTGTGTGTGTGTGTGTGTGGGCGCGCGCGCATGCATATTTTACTGTTTTGCTTGCTGAATTTGATGTCTTTTTTCTGTTTCTTGTAGGCGTATTATTGACTTTGGAAGTGGAATTGACGAGTTCACAATAAAGCATTTATATGCTTCTACTGGGCCTTCTAGGTATCTTATTGCTCAGTCTAAATACTAGTATTATTTACTTATTTAATTTATTTATATGTGGTTTTTGTGATAAACATGTGCTTTATGTTATTTCAGAGCTGAACAAACTTACGAGTACACACCTCCTGAAGCTTTGTTAAATGCTACATGGTATCAAGGGCCAACAAGCTCAACTTTGAAGTATGTCATATTTTGCATGACTTAAGCATCTTGTATTTCTTTTTCTAGAAGATTTTGCATGATTGTTTGGTGGATTTAGATTTTAGACATTTTTGGTGTTCAGACTAAATATTTTTGAAGCAATCTTTCTGCCATTACAGGTATGACATGTGGAGTGTTGGTGTTGTGATGTTAGAGATGGTCTTAGGGACACCAAATATTTTCCAGATAAATGCTTTAACACGTGCTCTTTTGGATCGGCATCTTGAGGGCTGGAATGAGGGTGTGAAGGAGCTGGCATACAAGTAAGTGTGCCTTTTAGAAGGCTATAATCATAACCTTCTTTAATACTGTAAATTTTTGGCCCTCTGACAATCATTTTTTCTCTATAGACCAGAAAGACAGCTAACATTAATTCATGTGTTGTTCCAATTTCAAAGTGAATACACTTAGTTATTTATTTATTTTGTTTCCCGAAATGCCTTCTAAGCTAGATTGCTTGCTGGTTGTTTTTAGTAGTAGTTTAAACTCAACTGTGAATTTGTAGCACAATGCTGGTTCATTTTGAAGGCTTGCATATTTGAACCTCTGGAATCTATATTATCGCTATTTATTTTATTAATTTGGCCGACAGACTTAGATCGTTCATGGAATTGTGCATCTTAATCCCTGGGGTTTCTGGCAGCTACTCAAAAAAGTATCACAAAGTGAATCAAGTAAGTTTACCTTCTTAGCCAGGACAGTCTCTGGTTCATGACCTAGTCAAAAGCTAAATTTTTTTAAAAACTTTTTCTCTTCTTAATGTATAACGTTGGTTCACATCTTTTACTTTTATGATGGAAAATGTTTTGTTGTAATAATGTTATAAATGAATTAATTCTATTGATTCTTCAAGACTGAGCTTGTTTTCAACACAGATAAGTAGTGACTAGAGACAAAGATAATCTCCAAAGTTCAGGTGCTTATTACTTGAGAACTCTCCCAATTCTAATACTCCCAAGGATGATAACAGTAGGTAAATACGATTTAGAAAGATCAGTAGGATAGATTGAAATGAACTACTATAAAAGGGTTTATCGGACTAAGAAACCTCTCAGATCTGGAATTTTATAATTCCCCTAAAAGATGGCTGAATACATATCCCTAGGATTATTTAATGTTTATCAACATACCGTTGTGGCCAGCCCAACATGTCAAAGCTCAAATAACCTTGAGGTTTAAAATGCGTTGAAAAATACAAGACTATTTATATCTTCCTCTGTTTCTCAATCATTTTGTATGGTTGGCCCTACCTAAACTGCATTACTGATGGAATGATATTGTCTCCAATATTTACCGAGAATTCAATTTATTCAGATATCCATTTAGAAAAATATTTGTTCAACCTAGTCAGAAACATGGACCAAAATCTTGGATTTCATTCCCTTGGGGAAGATGGACTTGAAGCTTTGATTGTGTGTTTCTAGATTAGTCCATTCCAATGGTTCATAGGCTGTGGGGTCACTAACCTTGCGTTGAGACAAAAGCAACAAATTGTTACTTCACACAAAAGCCAACATTGGAACGCGAAACAAACCATCTCAATGGTTCACAAACATGCTTTAGTTGTTGGAATCACACTGCCTTCCGACATTCTTATTTGAACATATTGCCTAATGAAGTTTTCTTTTCTGTCATTATAGGTTGGAGTTTCGCCTGCATCCTGGAAATGCTCTGAAGAATTCTTCTCTAGACAAATTAAGGCTAGAGATCCTCTTAAAATAGGGTTGGCTGGCTAACTTTTTATGCTTTCATTGTGCTATGAAATATATTTAGTCTTCTACTATGAAGTAATTGTTTTCTCTTCATAACATTTTTGTTAGTCTTGCAGTTTTTCAAACATCTGGGCTTTACGGTTAGTGCGCCATCTGCTTATGTGGGACCCGGTAAGTTTCCTGATAACTGTTGATTGTAATTTTGTGATCCTAAAGTTCCATATTTCAAAAAAGTTTGTTCAAAGAAACTATCTAAACTATTTGCCATCCTGGTCTTAGCATTAAAGTTTGATTGCCCTGTGTGCAGCTGTACTAAACTCTTAAGATCTTAGTAATAGGAGCTTAAGTTTATTTCCCTACAAAGGCTGTTCATTTATTTTAGTTTTTACTGTGTGTGAAGCTCTATTTTGATTCTGACTGCTGAACTGGTTATCATTCTATCTTTTATTCTATTCCCCAAAAGAAAAGAAAAATACTTTATATTTGTTCTTGTCAATCTTCTGGTCAACAACTGCTTTAGTTGGGTAGTGTTGTATCCGATGAAGGTTTCTTTATATTTTGCAGGAGGATCGGCCAAGTGTTGACGAGGCACTGCAGCATCCCTATTTCCAACCTCCACCAAGAAGATAATTGTGCAGGAGGAAACAACCGGTGTCATGCACTGAAATTCATACAGGAGGAATTGAGATTTTCTAATTGAATCCTCTACAGCTGCATATGGAGAAACAGCTCTACGGGTTTCTCTCTAAATTTAAAGGTCCCTACTACTGCAGCATCGTACCGCGGCTGTATGGAATCCAAACACATCACTGAATGCGTCTCACTGAGCAGATGCAAATTTTCTTGTGAAAAAGCACAATCAGCTACATTGTGCAAATACATGACGTTATCAAGCTGACAGTATGCAACTTAAAAAAAAGCTAACGACATGTAGCCAAAATAATGGACTGATGATAGGTACCAAAATAACCGATACGACCAAAAACAAGAACAAGACTACTGATAGGTGTCAAAATATAGACACCTAACAGGACCAGATGAGCTCTGTATGCTTTGTATTGTATATTGAAACTTAGAAAAGCTATATGTATGTAGGAAAGAACGGGAACAATATCAATGACAGGTTTTGCAAACCTTTTGGATTAAATGTTCTGTTCCCTTTTGAAGTCAAAAGAAAATGTTCACGGAATTGTAGCAAGCTTGGCTGATTTTGCTATATGATAAACTGAAGAAAAAAAGAAAGAAAAAAATTGGTGTTATTTTGTTTGTTTAAGAGGGTCTATAGATCTTTTTGGAAGCTGTCTATATCATACTTGTTTTCTTTTCATCTTCTTGCTGTTTTCAACCTTGCTTATTTTTTTTTTTAATGGCTCTTTTCAACCTTACTTCTCCCTAATTTCATCCCCATCTTTGCCACCATTTCATCCATGTGACTCCGTTTTTTCTTGCGTTGCGTTCATATGCTTCTGTTTTTATTATAATTTATACTTTTTCTCTTTGCCATTTAATGGGAGATCAACTAGTTGAGGAAGCAGCTCAAAACTAACACACGGATATATATTTGTAAATGTTTTC
Organism: Medicago lupulina; assembly: GCA_958299785.1. NCBI lineage: Eukaryota > Viridiplantae > Streptophyta > Magnoliopsida > Fabales > Fabaceae > Medicago > Medicago lupulina. The sequence goes on along the minus strand of OY283141.1, from coordinate 20,104,441 downwards.
TTTTATTTGCAGCTGTCAATTTTATTGTTGAATTTATTCAGTAAAAAATAAAATGCTTAATTTGTAAAAATTAAAACAAGGGATTTAGTATGATCTGAATTTAAATTGATAATGTTTGATTTAAGCAGTTATTTGGCAGTGTTATGTGATTGTAATTAGAGATTTTTATTGAATTTACCTTATTTTTTATGATTTCACCGTCATTGAGCTAAAAGATTTGAAAAGTTAATGATCTGAGGTTTAAATCTTGGCAAAGGATAAACTAATATGACAACCAGCATACCAACATTTATCATTAAAAAAAGGCAAGAAGGATGTACAATCAATATTCTGTGAATCAAGTGTTAACTCTACGAGTTTATGTTTTTAGGTATCAAAATCGTGTTAACTTGGAGGTAAATTCGATTTCTGATAAAATCAGAAAGTTAGACGAGTTTGACTGAGTTAAAACTAGGCAAACTCGTGTAAACTTGACTGAGTTTTACGAGTTTACATAAAATAAAATAAAAATGGCCCATTTTTTTCAAAACCCAATTTCTTTTCTACAATCCCAAAGACTGTAACGTTTACTGAATAATTACTTTTACAGTAACATGTTATTAGCTTCCTGAAATGAAACGTTACTTTTTCTTTCTTCTCAAGGGAACACATACCAGTTAGGGTTGCGATTCTGACGGTGGAAATTCCGATTTCGACGCCGGTTAGGGTTACGGTGGTGGTGTTTGTTGACCTTTTGAAGAAATTAACTAGTTTATCTTTTGGATAGTTTTTTAACAACTTTAGGAACTTGTGAAAGTTGATTTTTGGATGGTTTTATGGATTACTTAACTTAGAAACTTATGAAACCTATGATTTTGTGCGTTAATTTATGTATTTTGATGTTAAGTTGAGCATAACATTTTATTATGAAAGTTTGGTATAATTTGCCTTTGTAACTAAATCATATTTTACAATATTGACCTATTTACAATATTATATTAGCTTATACATAATAAATTTTACATAAATTTAATTTTAGTTAAACTTGTACAAATTCTCGAGTCGAGTTTACGAGCCGAGTTTACCTAAGGAAAACGAGTTGAGGTAAACTTCGAGTTGCAAATCCTTGTGTAGAATGGATAGAGAAAACGAAGACAAAGATAATGACAAAGAAGAGAGGGACAAGGACAATTATGAGGTGGGACATGTATTTTGCACCCTCATCAATGAGTGGGTTGTTAAGTTGTGCACCATTAGGGCTGAAAATAAGCTGAGTCGAGTCGAACTCGTCTGAACTCGGCTCGACTCGATAAGAATTAACTCGGCTCGAAACTCGACTCGAGTTCGATATGAACCATTTTTTTAACTCGAGTTCGGCTCATTTAAAGTTCACGAACAACTCGGTTCGGCTCATTACGTTCAATTCGTTTGCTCGAGTAACATAATTCAAAAGTCTTGTTTGTTTTTGTCAAAAATATACATTTTGACCTTTTAATTTATTTTTTCAGAAAACAGTAATATTAAACTATGGAAAATGCTATTTCTCTAGAAAAATAGTATCAAAACATCTTCAAAACACAGTTAGCAAATTTTAATTAAATAATTTATTTATTCACTTCCCATTCAGTCACACCTCCTTAAATTGTGACTTTGGCAAATAGTATGTGATTAATTGTTCTTTATTTTTGAAGAATTCTTGATGCTATTTTACTAGAAATATAGCATCGCAGTTAAACTATTGGCCATGGTTGTTTGAAGACCACGAAGGAGAGGGGCATGAGCACAAGGAAAAGAGCATGCACACCTTATAGTTACTACTGATGTGATACCCATACTAATATGCTTCTATTTATAACCACTCGTCCTCACTGGTGTGTGTAAACTTACCGATGTGGGACAAATTATAGTATACATATGTGTTAAAAGCCTAAGCTTGCACTAGTTTATCATTAGCTTATTTTTTTTCTCTCTTTTCTTATTTTTTTTTAAGGATATCTTTTCTTATAATTAGTATACATATAATTTTTGTATCTGAGGAAGCTTATAATAAATTAAACGGTTAATAGTGTTTTACCCCTGTAATATAGGTCATTTTCGGTTTTCTCCCCTGGAAAAATTATTTTTTAGATTTCGTCCTTGTATTTTGAAATTTATTTGGTTTTGGACCTTCATGACAAATTTCAACCCCTGTAATATGTGGAAATTTTGATTTACCCCCTTATAATTTGAGAAAATTTTGGTTTACCCCCTTGTTAATTTGATCAAATTTCGGTTTACCCCCCTACCATATCATCTATTTTGTACAGTCAAAATTCATGAAGGTCCAAAACCAAAAAACTTCAAATTACAAGGACGAAATCCAAAATGAAAATTTTACAGGGGAAAACCAGAAATGACCTATATTACAGGGGGGTAAAACACTATTAACCTTAAATTAAATATACATGTATATATACTATCGAGTCAGCTTATGAACCAACCGAGTCGAACCATATACAACTCAAATTCAGCTCATTTATTTAACGAACTTAATTTCCAGCTCAAGTTCAGCTCATTTGGTTCATGAACTAAGTTCAACGAGTTAATTGTCGAATCGAGTTTCGAACTATTGTCGAGTTGGTTCGGTTCATTGCCAGCCCTATGCACCATGGATGATATTAGAGGCTCATCCACCATAGAAGCAGTCAATAAGACATCGTTTTCCTTAGTTTTAATGACTTGTCGTCAACTATGGTTCATCTCATTTTATTTTATTTTTGTTTCGTTCCATATAACAATCTAAGAGGCACTCAGAAAAATTGAAACTAAATCAATTAGTATAGCATTATTGTTTGTAACTCACTCGAAAGCTGAACCTGGACGATGTTAAGTGGGAAAAAAAAAGGTCGGGAGATCTATGAAAGGTAAACGAATATAAAAAATATACAAGTCAACTACTTTTCAAAGTAATAAAAAAAAAATTAAACAAGTCAAAATGAAATATATACCAAACGAAAGGTTGTCCCCAACACAATAAGTACACAGGAATAGCTCAGAGAACAAAGGGTATCTTACAAAAACACCAAAAACAACAACCTGAAACAGAACATCAGCTACTAATTTAACCCATATATAATAAAGGATTAACAAACATGTTCCAAAATGGGTCAAGGCCCCAATCCGGGTAAGGATCCAAGTCCAACGCATGGAGGACCCGTAATATAGACTCGCCCTAAATCTCACTGGACCGCGATTTGCTTTGTCGATCTAGATCGTCTATTTTTAATCCCATGATGTGACTACCCATAGATCATTACAAGTGTGGACACTTGTTTAGGAGAAGGCTTAACAACCGAAAACCCTACTTATCCCCTATAAATACTAATGAACAGTGGGGTTAGGTATCTCACTTTTTACCCAATATTCGTCTCATTCTCTTGACCACTCACCTTCTTAGGTCTTGACCACTCACCTCCTTAAGTCAACTTGAGTATCAAAGCATGTGCATGTACACCACCTCCTTCTGGTGGAGAAGGACTTGCGGCGGACCACAGTGGACTTATGATGGGTTCCTCCCTCTTCCCAACAACAGTCAAACCTCATACCATCTTCCTTAGGTCTGAAAGGATCAATGGCGGATTCATTGGGGATCAAACCCATAAACGCTCCCATAGCCTGGATTAGGGGGCAACTTTTCTTGTACACCCTATAAGTCCCATTTTGCTTGAAAGTTGAGGCCAAAGGTAGTTTTATACAAAACCCACACTCCTCTACCAACAAGGCACCTTTTACAAAGGACAACAATGTGACAGGTTTACACCCAAAGACCACAATACCTTGGAACACGATGTGGCGTACTTAAGGGTGGAACAAAAAATTGGCAACTTCAATGGGGATCGAACCCATAAACACTCCCTTAGCCTCAATCGGGGGGAAACTATTCATGCACACCTTAAAATTCCCACATCACTTAGAAGTTGAGGCCAAGGGTAGTTTTATACAACACCTACACTCCTCTACCAGCTAGGCATCTTTTACAAAAGACAAAACCGTGACAGGTTTACACTCAAAGCGCACAATACCTGGGAACACGGTGTGGCGTACTTGAGGTTGGAACTGAATATTGACCTCTTCACTAAGGATCGAACCCAGAAACACTCCCTTAGTCGGGACTAGGAGACAATTATTCATGTACACCTTAAAATTCCCACATCGCTTGGAAGTAGAGGCCAAAGGTAGTTTATATACAACACCCACACTCCTCAACCAACGAGGCACCTTTTACAAAGGGCAAAATCATGAAGGGTTTACACCTAAAGCATAAAATACCTCATAACGCAGTGTGGTGTGCTTAAGGGTGGAAAGGAAAGGAACATTGGCAACTTCACTGTGGCTCAAACTAGGAAATGCTCCCTTAGCCTCGACTGGGGTGCAATTGTTTTTGTACACCTTAAAAGTCCCACATCACTTGGAAGTTGAGGCCAAGAGTAGTTTATATACAACGCCCACACTCCTCCACCAACGAGGCAACTTTTACAAAGGGCAAAACCATGAAGGGCGTACACACAAAGCGAACAATACCTCATAACACAATGTGGCGTGCTTAAAGTTGAAAAGGAATACCACTGATTATTAATAAAGCTTTTTTTGTTTTCATCCGCCAATAAGGAAGTAACTTAACTCTATCAAGAAATTTAGCAAATGTATCTTCATTTTATCAAAAACACAGAATTTATTTCAAAAAAAATAAATTAAAGTTAAGTTTGTTCAATCAAACAACGAGAATTACTACATGTCTCAACCGACCACGTATTAGCCGAACAAAAAAACATAACAGTCGCACAACCCATAAAGTAGAGCATCGGTCGGTTTCAAGTGAAATATTGCTCATATGAATGAAACTGAAGATGGAAAACATGGAACCATTTCCGACATTTAAGGCGCCGGTTTGTGCGGGTGGAGGTTTGTGCAAAGAACGGGTAGTGTGGGTGGTTTAAAGCGGGTTTGTCGGAGGAAGAGCGTTCATCCAGAAACAATGGCAAACAACAACCTATTCAGGCAAAAAAAATAAAAAAAATTGAAGTGTCGTGCCAACCATCTTCAACTTTGAGATTACATATGAAGAGGCAAAAACAAATTGCTCATATATATATATATATATATATATATATATATATAGAGAGAGAGAGAGAGAGAGAGAGAGAGAGTGACCCAAAGAGAAAGAATGAGTTCCATGAGATTAAGCTTTACACAACATGTTTTTTAATAAATAAATAAATAAAATAGTAGAAAGAATATATTCATGAATTTATGCTTCTTCAAATGTTTTCTTCTCTCCTTTTGTTGAAAAATTAATCTTGTAGAAGGAAGAGGGATAAGCTGCAAAATGGAGAGAGATATGAAAGTAATATTTAATTTAAGGGTTTTGTTAGAAGTGCCCCAGGAGCACTCTTTAAGCACACCAAATTTAGTAATAATTTTTTTAAAAAGTCAACTATTACAATTTCCAATGCATTTAATACACAACTTTTCATTAAAAATTTACCATTTAAAGTGCTTAAAAAGTGTCTCAGAAACACTCCTTAACATTTCCTTTAATTTAATTGAATAAGATTGGGATGAGACATTGGGAGAGGGGAAACGGCGTGGAAGGAAGAAGGAAAGTATACAAAAAAATGACATAAAGTTGTCTCACTCTCTATCACATTGTATGGTTCGGGCGGGTCTAGGTACTGATGGTTTGGATTTTTTAGAACCGGGCCCGACCACACTAACGCATGAATGATTGATTTTGGCCATTGCATAACTCGTAGACCGTTATAACCTGACACGTATTACCCATTTAATTTCGGTTTTATCGGATTCCGGATGGGTGATACTTTTTGGCTCAGCCCTGACTCATACAAATGTATGGGTATTAAGTTATTTAAGTATGAAAATGAGATAAAGCTTTTAGAAAGTTTAATTTTTTTAATAAAAATATACTTTGGAAATAGCAACTCTCATACCACCAGGATCAAACAATTGTTATGAAAACAATGTGCCTTTTGCAAGTGAAGTTCCTTTTCAGTAGATGATTTCTAAGTAAGGAAAGAGAATATGCAATGAAGCTAAGTACTAAATACATGGGTAAGGAAAATAAATATGTCATCAACTTAGACACAACTATACATGTATGTCAGGTTATCCGTATAATGGGTATATATATGTGGTTATTACTCCATTTGAGACCTACAAGTCAAAACAATTCTTTGGAAATACAATGATGGGGAGAAAATCCCCTTGATAAATGAATTTTAGGAAGTGAGATAGAGATCATGCTCCTTCCCTCCCTGTGGGATATCCTGAAAGACGGTCATGAGATTTTGTGTACCTTATATGCAACCTATAATAACAGGGGGCAATCCCTCTTAATATTACTCCCTTCATCTTTATATCTAAGCACTCTTTCAACTAAAAAATTGTCTTTAAATATAAACTCATTTTTAAATTACTTGATATATTGATTATTTTTTTTCCTAAACATACCTCTAATCAATACTATTAAATTGTCTTGAAATATAAAAAGTTAAATTTAGGCTTAATAGCAGGTTTGACCCCTTAACTTTCCCAAAGTTGCGATTTTGGCCTATAAGAAAAAAAACTATAAAACCGCCCCTTAAGTTTTGCAAGTGTAAAAGTTTTGGCCTCCCAAGACCAAAATAAAAAAAAAAAAAAAATAACACGTGGCACCTCACTTAGGGTGTCACATCAACGTAGACCAAGTCAAAATTGACCTTGGAGGCCAAAACGGCCACATGTGCAAAACTTAGGGGGCGGTGTTGTAGTTTGTTTTCTTAAGTGGCCAAAATCGCAACTTTAGAAAAATTAGGGGGCTAAAACTGATATTAAGCCTTAAATTTAATACACATACAAAAAAAAAAAAACAATTTGATAATATTAATATATAAAATAGACAAATTGGTTGCACTAACAATATTTCTTAAGAAATGTATAAAATGTAAAGGGTGTTTATATACAGAGACGGAGAGAGTATCTATCAAGGGGAAGTGAATATAAAAATTTAAATTTCAAATTTACAACAAAAAAAATAAAATACAAATTCATTGATATATAAAAGAATTAATATGGTTACATATACCACCACTCAAACTAAAGATAGATATTTCACTACGTAACATACAAATAAATCTAAGAAGGTTTTTTCTAAATTACCTTTGAAAAATGATGGGTAACTTGCCCACCAACCAATGAAAATGAGTAATTTATTGGTGGGGTCAAGATAGTGCATGGATACCACCTAAAAAGGTGAATGCTTATTGGTTGAGGTAAATTACCCACCATTTTCCATAGGTACTCTAGTTGTCACCATCTAAGAAACGCTACAACAAACAACACTACATAACATACCCCAGTTTTTTTTTTCTTCTTCAAAACTAACAAAGCCTTAGTCAATATAAACTACTAATTTTTTTCTTTTTGTTAATAAGGTATGACATGAAGATTAAACAACTTAAATCCTAATAAGAAAACAACCATTATAACATTAAATGTTTTGTAATTTTTTAATTAATGTTCTGAGTTGATATGATACACAAGTTCCTGGAATTAAATTTCAAAGAGGATTGTTTCATAAACCTACCAAACATTGGTTTTTTTAGAGGGGTCCTACCCAAATTTGGTGAATGCATGTATTTTTAATTTAAAAAATAAAATTACTATTTAATTAACTTAAATTTTTTTAAGAAAAAATGAATATCCTTTTCAAGCATGCCTTGGGCTGGCTGGTTAGGAGACATTGACATCTCTAATATATTTAGTTTTGATTTCTTAAAACAAATAGTAAATCAAACACAATTGATTTTCTCTCATACTCATGAACTAAACACGGATTTGGAGTAATATATTTCAATCACGAACTACATGCACGAACTACCAATATACTTTGTAATGAATACATATTTGTCACACTCTTCATGTATTAAATATGATTTTTGAGGTCTTGTATTTCTATCTCAAACAGACACCAACTACATACATGAAACACCGATATATTTTTCAAATAATACATATTTTTCTCATTTTTCGTGTGTATTAAATAAGTCTCTCTGAGTCATGCAAGTTATGTGAATAAATTTTATATATGTTAGAAATATAAAGAGATTCTCAATTTTAACACTTCTTAAATTTATGTATTATGTTTTTATTTTCTGTCCAATAACTAAATTAATTGTTTATAAGGGGTTAAATAAGGTTTTGTTCCCTAATCCTCATAAACAAAAACAAAAGTGACATATTTTGGTCTCTATAGAAATTTTCAGCAAATGCTTTTAGTCCATGTAAAATTAAAATTTGTTTAATTATGCTTAATCTTTTAAATTTTCGAACGATTTTTTACATAGTTATTTAGAACATTATACAAAGTTCATCTGCAACAAATTAACTCAAAATTTGATTTTTAGGTTTAGATTTTCATTACTTTAATCTTGAATTTTTTTCCGCTTTGAAAAATTCATATTTAATTCATTACATGTTAAAAAATTATAATTTTTTATAAAAGAGTTACTTATAATGTTCTAACATGTTTGTAAAAACTCATTCAAAAATTTAGAAGTTTAAGCATAATAATACAAATTTTAATTTAATAGGGACTAAAATTGCGTGCTGGAATTTTTTTTTGAATTTAGAAGTTTAAGCATAATAATACAAATTTTAATTTAATAGGGACTAAAATTGTGTGCTGGAAAAAATGTTAGAAACCAAAACATGTCACTTATTATGATGACTAAAAACAAAATTCGATATATTTATAGGGGACCAAAATCTTATTTAACCCTTTTATAAATAATCACATAAGATTTAGTAATGTTCTATTATTTTATGAAAACCTTATAAATTAAATTTTTCACCACTTCAAAATTAGAAAAAGAATATCAACAAAGTTCATAATTTATTTGTTCTCTCATTTGTTTTCATCGATGCTTTTATAATAATATTTTTCTTCATTTTTCACAAATGCGTAAAATAAAAGACATTTTATTTAGGTTAAAAATAAAATACTTTTTTGTGAACACACGAGCACAAAGAATTGTTACTCTCTAATTATTTAACATATATTATTAAAAACAATTAGTGCACCTTGTTTAAAAAAAAAATTAGTGCACATCTATATATTTATATATATATAAACAAAAAAAAAATTATGAATGGGACCCAGTTGCTCATCCCGACCGTGCTCAAGGATAGTGCTTATCCTTATAAATATTTTCCTTGAAAAGAAACAGCATAATTCATAATAAAATAAGAAATCAAATTATTCTTATTCCTAAAAAATTATAAGTAAATTGATAAAAAAAAATGAGGAAATTTTTTAATAAAATACTATATACATTATACATAAATATATGGAGAACATAAATTAAAATCTTTTTAATATTCATCATATAATTGTGAGTAAAATACATTATACATATTTAAATAAACAAATAAATAATATTAGAAATAAAAAATTATCTCGTGCATGGCGCATGCGAACTCACGCCAGTAAAATACAAACAAAAGTTATTGATTAAATCGTTTGTTCATCAAATTTCATTCACAGCTTGCACCATCATTCATTTTATTCACAACACATAATACCCGATCAACTATCATAAAGAGAAACATATTAGACTAGAAGAATAAAAATTTCATGTCAACAAGTATTATATTGTATTGGACATAAACAATAAGATTCAAGAATTGAAAGGTTATCTAGTCAAAGTTCAGATGCCATGTTATGAATCGGGTAGCAAAAAGCATTGTTCAACCTCCAATCTATTTGGAACTATGAATATATGACTAGGATCATTTTGAATTTTCTTGACGACATGACGGTAAAATTTCAGGGTTGGGTTGGTTTGGGTGACCGGGTCCGCGGGTTGAACCGCACCATCTACACCCTAGTGATAGTAAAACTTTAAATTCAGAGGAGTCGACATCATGGCTGTCACAATATATAAGTTGAAGGGAATTTTCGATTTAAAAGATTCTTGTATGGATCAAAACGATGTTATAGTGAATTACATGCATATGTGTACTATTGATTGAATATATAATATATCATCTTTTATTGTTTATCAATATTTTTTTCTTATTCTATACAAAATTCGTGGTATTGAGTATATTTGTAGTTAATTTTTTTTTTTTATATTTTTCAATAATTATCTATATATGATAGTTTTTCTTGGCTGAAATATTTTAAAAGTTCGTGCAAATATGCCTCGTTAGGATTTTGGTCCTTGTAATTTTTTTTTAAAATCCATCCTTGCAATTTTTTTTTGTTTTTAAAATGGTCCTTAATCCCACTTTGTTGCTGATTTGGCACAAGTTTGGTCTACGTGGTAATTGATGACTATACAATCATGGACACATGGCATACAGTTGGCATTCAACATATTTTAATTATTTATAAATCATTTTAATAATTCTGACCCAGCTTTTTTTCACCAATAATGATCTTCATCCAAAACATTTATCTCCAACCCAGATCTTCATCCAAAACTTCATCATCCACAATTGCTTCACCTCACTGATGTAACAGTTTCTCACACTCTTAAAGAGAGGAATCAGTGTCCAGACTTCATGACAAAGCTAGGAGCTTTTTCTGATATTGATCTTCTTCTTTACAAGCGGCCCCCTGATAGTCTTATCAATCTCATCATAAGCGATGTCGCTGACACTTTATTCCTTAGGGAATAGTTAGCTTTTTTTGTTTGTTTGTTTGTTCTTGCCTTTATCATTCTAACCAATATATATATATATATATATATATATATATATATATATATATATATATATATATATATATATAGGGGATGTATCAAATAAGAAGTGATTTTAAAATGAGAAGTAAGAAGGTTAAATAGCAGCCGTTAGATTAAAATACACAGTTTAGATTAAAAGTTGGTTTTAGTGGAAATCATGGGGTGGTTACATACAATTTAGGTTTTAGTGGAAATCATGGGGTGGTTGTTCATATTCTTAGTTTTCGTGGATCTAGCACCCCATGATTTTCACTAAAACCTAAATTGTATGTAACCACCCCATGATTTCCACTAAAACCAACTTTTAATCTAAACTGTGTATTTTAATCTAACGGCTTCTATTTAACCTTCTTACTTCTCATTTTAAAATCACTTCTTATTTGATACATCCCCTATATATATATATATATATATATAGACACACACACACACAAATGTTTACAAGATGAAAAGATAACAATAATGTTATAAAGTATATTCCATAATTTATATTGTCGAGGGTATTATGCTAGTTGAACCAATGTTGTCAAATAGCGACTATATCCCTATAGCATAGCGAAATTTAGATAAAACATAATTGTTTTACGATATGTCATTCAGAGCAAAGGGTTGTGAAATAGTGGCATATTATCATTCTATCATGGCAAAATTTGAACAAACCGTTATTTTACACGATTCGTGATTGACAACATGGAGTTGAACATAATGGTGTCACTCTCAATAGATAATTTTCATTAAGCATGACTAAATGAGAGTATTTTTGTTTTTGATTCGACAAGTAAAATCTATTATTTTGTCCTCAAGAGTATAAACAAGTTATGCGCGAGCAGAGGTACTAGGGTGCAGTATACTGATTCATGCAGCAGGTCCCCATAAAACATAAGCTCCAACCAATCAGGTTGTTCGTGTTCTAATGAATAATTTTTGTGCATAGAAATAAAGCAAATGATTGGAAGGTACTGGTGATGAAAGTGGTGGTGGGTGAGTGGGGGCATGGAGGATTGAAAATGGCGGTGAAAGAATAGGGTGGGTGAGTGAGGTTGAAGATAAAGTAAATATAGCGTTGACAGATTATTAATAAGATCCCAGTTTGGCGAAAATACTAAAACACTCTCAGTGGTAGTTAACTGTCGTTCATGAGACTTTTAAGTCGATTAAACCAATTTAAAAAGTGATTCACCTGGTCTAAAAAGTGTCGAATGACACTTAACTACCGCTGGAGAGGCGAACAATAATTCAGTGTCGCTCGGCCAACGACAATTGCAAAAATGAGAAATTTTGGAAGTAAGAAGAGTAACTTTTATAAAATAAATTAAGTAAGAAGTAAATCTAATTTTTCTCTCTTCACTTAAATTTATCATATATGTAGTACATTTGAGATTTTTTTAAAAACTAAAATATACTTTTTAAACTTGGTCCTCCCGTTGTTTAATTTATGGCTCCGCCCCTGAAGTTATGGAACATTCAATCTGAGAGCCGAGAGATAAAAGTTGTAAATACTATTTATGTAACACTAGCAGCAAAATAGTACATATAATATAATTACATATATCTTTGTATAAAAAAATAGTTTGAGAGATACTATACCTTGGTACTGTTCCACAACGACATGTATCGTATTATGTCGCTTGTCGAAGAGCCCTGGCAAATGCCTTGAAGGTTGCCACAATAATATGATGGGAATTTGTTCCAGCAAGCTGTGCACAAATGAATTCAAAATTGGAATTGAGGCTCTTTTGTAAACTACGTTTGAGGCTAGGGTTTGTGTGATCGATGCATGAAGAATGTAGAAAAAGCATCTACCCCATAAAACATTTAGAAAATTGCTTTTCTCCCATTGAAAATTGGTCACTCGCATACAAACTAACGAAAATACCCCACATGATTTAACTCACGCAGGTGTTATACCTAGCATGACTTAAGTCACGTTGACCTCCAACGTGACTTAACTCATTCATTACGCGTCAACGTGACTTAACTCACGTGTAGTACCAAAACAGTAAAAACACCTTTTTCATTCATACACTCATTCATTCTTTTTCATCCATTCATTCAAATTTAAAAAAATACGCAAAATTAAACCGAAAAACCAATGAAAATGCCATAAAAATGTGAAAAGGCGCGAGTGTAGATATATTATATCGAAACCCCTTAAATGTCATAAAAAAATCTAAAAATATGCAAATGGATGAAAAACACTAAAATAAGACCCTACTCTAGTAGACTATGACTCCTAGTCCACCTTCGCGGAACTGCCTCCTCCTGCATAATGTTATATTTCAACTGGATGCCCTCCATAATGCCGGCAAAGAGAGGATGTGTAAACACATCAGGATGTGTCATGACAATATCCACTCTACGCCTGATGTTGTTAATGATCTGGAGTGGGTCGGGGTACTTTCGTAAATCAGTTGAGAGGAAGCATTATTTGTTGTGAGAAGAGCAATTTTCAAACATTTATAGCATTCAATATGTTTCTTTTATAATGAAATGCACATATATACTTACAAATGCAATGACTATAACTGACTTTGACCTATATGTTATGTATGAGTATGCTTGTCGAATGTGAAGGGTCATACAAGATGTGTTCATCAATGACCGGAAAAGATGCTCCACCAAATACAAAGAAGTATATTGAGACCAAGGATTGGACATGACAAATTTTGCACCTTAAGAAAATATGAATTCTACTCTTTACCCAATAGTTTTTGCTCGCTCCCAATTGAAATAACTAAAATACCCTTGTGTAAGTTAACTCACGCTACTTGTATTTCCTACATGACTTAAGTCACGCACCTCTGGCTGGTGGCGTGAGTTAACTCACACGACTTTGGCCGGTGATCTGAGATCAAGAACATATTTTTTGAACGGTGATCAGTTATTCAACCTTGATTTTACACCATTTTTACACTTTTTTTTACTGCATTTAGTGTAGTTAAAACCTATGTTACCATTCCCCCCTATAAATACCCCTCCAACCTTCACCATTTCCTCACATTATCATCTCACATTCTCTCCTCCTCATTCTCTCCCCCTATAATTCTCCTTCTAAGTTTTTACCCTTTTGGGTAAAAAGAAACCAATCTTAGGGGTAAAAAGAGGTCAATCAACTTAGGATAAAACGAGATCAACCCTTAAGGTAAAATTAAATATGCTTCTTTTTACCTCAAAAACTTTTTACCGTTGGTAAAAAGAATCTTCTTGAGGTATAAAAAGAACCAGATTTAGATTTATCCCAAGGATTGATGTTTTTTTACTCCTTGAAGATTGGTCTCTTTTTACCCCAAGATTGGTCTCTTTTTACCCCAAAGAAGCAGATTTAGTAAATTCAAATAAAATGTATCAATTATTGTAAATTTATCAATTATATTAATAAAATGAGATTTTATATGTATTATTTTTGTTCCTTTCTTTTTATTTATATTTGCATTTATTTTATGATTTTGTGATCTAAATAATATAATGTCTTCGAACACTAATTAAACCCAGCGTGAATTTGAATAAAGTTGTGTATTGAATAAATTCGATAAAATTTGCGTATTAAATAAATTCGAATAAAGTTGCGTATTGAATAAATTTGATAAAATTTGCGTATTAAATAAATTCGAATAAAGTTGTGTATTGAATAAATTTGATAAAATTTGCGTATTAAATAAATTCAAAATCAATTAAAAAAATAAATGTAAAAAATAAAGTCACAAGTACACATTATCAATTCAAAAAATACACAATTTTATTTAGTTTTAATTTCGTCTATTTTACATTACATTCTTCTTAAATATGTCGTATACTTCGGGTAGTGATTTTCAACTTTCGTTGAAAAGTCAAAAGAATGAAGAGAACACAACACATGTATTCTATAAAATCAACTATATATGTTGTCACATCGGATTCTCTCATATAAGACGAGTCATCACATAAAGGAATGCATTCCAACATGTTGCTTTGAGTTTAATCTTACTGCCCTGCCAACTGATAAGTTTCAATCGACAGACGAGCATGATCAAACTCAAAGTAACCTCTTAGAGGTGCATTCCGTGACACTCATCTTATACGAAAGAATTCAATATCATAACTTTTATAGTTGATTCTGTATAATATATTTTGTGTTCTCTTAATCTTTTGACTTTTCAAAGGGGCTTGTAAATCACTACATTTAGTATAACAAAATAAAGACACTACCTAAACATAAAACTTCCGGGTGAATGCTTGAGAGTTGTTGTTTAACAGGTTTGACCTTACCCAACTTCAGAGGTAAGACAATTGTTGTAGTTGGAAGGTGCACCCGAAAGGGTGAATGTTACCTAATCACAATCTTCTGACGGAATCAAACGGTTGAGAATATCTTCAGTTGATCTCAACGTGACAAACATATTGATCCACAAGAACATGTTGTGCTGCCAAAAAATCAATAACATGCTCCTCATGTCGTCGTCATCTTTAATTCTAGCCGACTAAACGTTATTCTCCCCTCGTCCAACGTTGGGTGTTCATACCAAATGTATTTCACCCTACTTGTGTCTCCGGGGGTGAGTCCTTGGTTGATTTCATCCAGTTGATCCTTGAGACCTTTTAACGTGACATTACTGTACCGAACCTTGAACATCTGAGGATTTCCACCGTTGAAGTGTATGCAAACACTGAACTGATCGGTCATTGTTTCAAATCTACACCATAAAAAATTAAACATTCAATGAAAAACTCATTCAAACATTTTATCAAACACTTAGAGTGCAAATTATACATAAACCCTAAAACTCATATCTACAACGTAAACATGCAAACATCTAAACATATAAATCACATTCAAATCACATGCAAAAAATCAACATTTAAGCAAAACCCTAAAACTCATAACTAAAACATAAACATGCAAACATCTAAACATATAAATCACATTCAAATCACATGCAAAATATCAAACATCTAAACATATAAATCACATGAAAAAAAATCAAAATTTTAAAAAAAATCATAAAACTAAAAATATATAATTTAAGAGAAAAAATCAAACATATAAACATAAATAGGTTAATGGTGTTTGATTATGAAAATTTACTTATTATTGGAGTGTTGTTTGATTTGAACTTGAAGGATTTTCAAATTTGAGAGAGATTTAAGAGAAATTTTGGAATTTTAGATGGGAAATGAGAAAATGAGGTTCTACCTGCCTTTAAAACAGCACGCATCGTGAGTTAACTCACACATATTTAACAGTAGCGTGAATTAACTCACGCAGGGGCATTTTGGTCTTTTTAGTTGGGAGAGAGCAAGAAGCGTTGGGTAAAGAACAAAATTCAGAAAATATTTGGGCTGGAAAATTTTAAAGTTTTTAGAAATTGGGTTAGGCCTAACTCAACCTTATAAAACTGGCGTAAAAATTGCACTTCTCCCTTTCAAAATTGCTCGTTTTCTTGATCTAGCTAGGCATGACAATGGGGCGAGGTAGGGACAGGTTTGACATTCCCCGTCCTCATACCCAATTCTCATATACTTACATGTTACCCTACCCATACCCAACGAGGATGAGAAATTGAACCCCATCGTTGTCCCCGACGGGTTCGGGTATCCCTGCCTCATCCCTGTCCCCGCATTGAATAATTTTTTTTTTAATAAAAAATAAAAGTTTTTTTGCAACCCCTAGAGAAATGTTGTAATGCATTATCGAGCAATATGTTAACTTTAACATTTGTTAGACCGATTGATTTAGTTGCTCTTTTAAATATCAATAGTAGCTTTGATAACACGACAATTATCAAACAAAATAACATGGCATAACAACATAAAGTAATTTTCTGCATTCGGGACGGATTTGTGTATGGGTTCGGGGTGGGTACCTATATACCGATTACCCGTCTCATACACGTGTTTTGAAATCGGGAAAAATCAAAACGCATACCCAAACCCAGTCAAAATGGGGAAAACACGTCAAATTAGGTTTGGTTCGGGTGGGTAACCACAGGTATGGTTTTTGTTGCCATGCCTAGATACAGCGGGAGTTAACTCACGCTCCGCATTTTTCAGCCGTAGTTAACTCACGTTGGCACTTTTTAGATCGGTTCAATCACTTTTTAAGTCGGGTCAACCGATGTAAAAAGTGTTAGCATGAGTTAACTCTCCCGCTGGGTCAAGGGAATGAGCAGTTTTGAAAGGGAGAAAACAATTTTCAGCCGACTTGTAATGTGAGGATTCCCTCTCACTTATAAACCATGTTCAAGTCATATATGTTCTAATGTTGAACTCTTAACACACCCCTCACACCAAGGATTGGACATTTAGAGTGTGTGTGAGTGGTCTGATAGCAGAAAACAGATAGAAGGTGGCCCAGTAGATCTTGGATAAGCTTTGATACCATATTAAAAATTAAGTTGAGTCTAATTCAACGTTACAAAACCGATTTGTAAGTTAAGGATTGTCTCTCAATATAAACTCATGTTCATGTCGTATCTCTTCCAATTAGGGACTCTTAACAAAGCTCAATATTGAAAATCTATATATACAAAATTCAAAACTGAGTGTCATATGTCCAAACCCTCTGAGTGGGTAAGTCTAAATCAATAACCAAGATGTGGTCGGACAGATAAATCCTGGACAAGGTAAGGGACAAAAGATATGGTGAAATACAAAACATAAATTAAATTTGCTAAAAAAGAAAAGGTCCAAGTTAATTGCAAATTCCCACTGTCATAAGATTATAATCATGTTTTAATTGTTAGTATTTTGGCCAATAAGTTGGATTGCATTTTGCATAGAAAGGATAAAGTCAAATATAATGATATAACTTGCACACCAAGCAATATCCTCAACCTAAGATAGTGAAGAATGTTCGACTTTCAAGGACCATGTCTTCATAGCAAAAACCATCTTCATTTGTCTGATGGCCGTCAATTTGTATGTCACCTGTAGCCTTTAAAAGTACATCAAACAGTCCATGTGGAGCAAGTTGCAGAAAAATTACAACCAAGTTTGTTAGCATAAATGATGTATCCTTTCAACAATTTTAACTTGTACCTTCATACAGTCTATGACTAGTTCTCAAGTTAGAAAGGAGACAACTAAAATAAAAAAACTCTTATTGGGATTCCGTACAATCTGATTCTTATAATTCAGATGTTTTCCAGTAGACACTAGATAGATTCTTTTATAGACAAACACACCATTTATCCCAAGTGCATCATGCTCAGTATTCTACTATAACAAGAACTCATAATGGAATAACACACTTTCTAACCTTGCAAGTTACAACATTTGTTTTTGGATTCTGTGTGAAGCAATTGAAGTCTCATGTTAAAAAGGCGGCAGATAACAAGGATGGGGTATACTAAAAATAGTGTAGCACTGACACTTCATATCGAACATACATGTGTTGGTATCAGACATGACACTAACACATGTTATTACATTCAAACACTTCTATTTTTCTAAAAAACTTATCGGTGACATCTAACTGTTAGGTCGTCTCAGGTGTTTGTGTTAATGTTTCATAGATAAAAAGTAATGGAAGCATAATAGTAATTGAGTTGAAGATACTGACATCAGGCATATGATCAAGGAAAGAAAATCAAGAAATCCAAGTTTGCTTATCAATCCTTCAACCTATTTAAAGATAGATTGGAGGACAGGTTAAATGCGACCAACTTATATTAGACTTTAAAAAAGTTCAAGGAAACTATGTCTAAAAAGAGTGGAAATCTTGAAAAGAAGATGAACACACAAAAATGTTTAGATGCGGTGATAAAATACATGTATGGTTGTTGAGGACAAGCCACATATATATCTGGTATTCTTACCACATCTCCAAAGGATAGCAAGAATATAAATTACAAAATTTGGGCATTTCCCTCTTTAGAAAGGAAAATGATATCATGGCATGTTTTCATTACAACAGAGTATACAGATGGCTCTAATCATTCAAATTTAACTATACTTTGCATTTACAAATTTAATTTTCACAATGGCTGATGATTGTACAAATGCGGGTCTCTTCATTCTTCATAGCTCGCGAACTTGACTCATGGTTCGTGGCTATTAACACGCGTATGAAGTTCCAACATTTCTTGGTGGTTTGGGTCCACCGAGAGTGCAGCACGACAGTCTCTTAGCGCACTTAGGACATCCCCCTTGTGTTCATGGAACGCTGCACGTAGATGTAAGAGGTGCAAATCAGCTTTAAATGCAATTGCTCTAGATAGCTCAGCAATGGCTTCCTGTTCCTTATGGTTGTCCATCAAAACTGCAATCACATTCACCATATACACATATTGTCAAGTACTAGCTGCAATAACATAATTATGAACGAGTGCAATTTGCTAATCCAGTAAAAATATCAACCTGCTGCTCGATATCTGTAAGGATACACACGAAGTGGATCTAGTCTAGTCACCGTCTCAAGATCTGCCTTTGTGAGTTCACGATCACCATACTCGGATCTCTTCTCATACGCCGATGCATTGTTTTTTGCCTTCTCGATAAGTTTGGTCATTTCCCTGTAAGCAGCAGCCTTGTCATTTTTTAGATAATGAACACGCGCAAGACCCTGATGGGCTCGAGTATGGTGGATTTTAAGGGCTTTAATATAGCAGTCGGCTGCTTGGTCCAGTTTCCCATGATCAACAAAAACACTTCCAAGATTGTTCAGGGCCTGGTAGATTAAATAGAACAAAAATAATACCAAAACTCTTAAGTTAATACTTAATTGTATCAAAGTAGCATACTTACCTAGATATGATGTAATGCTACAAATATAACCAACTATACAAAGGCTAACAAGTTTATTAGTATTAATACATTCTGCCAAGGTCTTGTTTACTTTGTGAAAACATTTTCTATTTTTATTTCCTAAAATTTGTGTTAGTTTACTTGTTAACAGGGAGAAAAGAGACTCTTGAAGTGAACAATTGTCTTGCATTTCTGAAAACAATGAAAATGTCAAAAGAACTATTTTCATTAGTTTTGAAATGCATCCCCTCCCTAGCTAGCACTTCATCTTCTCTCCATCACATTGACTGACATCAAAAGCCTCCCATCTTATTAGCAAGTTAAAATAAATACACTTCTACAAAACAAAAAAAGAAAAAATGTTTTCACAAAGTAAACATGTCATAAATTCATTATACCCCTGCATGTTATCTTACCATAAAATTGGTATTACCTAGAGCCTACACATCAGAACTTCTACAAAATTACCAATAACTGCTAATAAATTTCTGTGAAATAATTTATTTTTACAAATGTAAATTCGTACTTAACCTGTGTGTGGTCACTGATTGTTGATTAGTGAAATATTTCCAGAAGGTGGTACAATAGAAAAAACCGTACCTGACCTTTGCGCAGATTATCAGAAGGACACCTCAAGGCATCTTCTAGAAGTGAAATAACAGTTGAAGAACATATTGAACCAAGACCAGAGTCAGCTAATGCATAGGCCTTTAGGAAAAATGCCTCAAAAGACCGTTTAATGCAAATAGACTCTTCAGCTTTTTGGAGCCCTTCCTCATAATGACCAGTATCATACAAAATCCACCCCTCATATACAAGTCGTTCATGCTCACTTGATGCATGTTGCCAAGCTAACTGTAAACTCCGCATAGCTGCCTCAGGACAGTTTAGCCTAAATCATATAAATGTCAGATTCTTTTACTCCATGGCATACATAAGTTTCAATCAGTATTACAATTCATGAAAGAGGATCCCCAAGCAGGAGAATATGCATTTCAAGATGTACTTCCAAGAGGCAAAGCACTTGCTCAGGATCTCAAAGGAAAATCTTATGATGTGGATTTTTACTCCTTGTGGTTATTTTGATAGAAATTTGACAGAGAACTATGAAGCACTTGCTCAAACACAAACACGACATTGGCACAAAAAAATATACAACGATATTGATTTCAGAAAATAAAAATGATTGAATATAGCCACATGTATTGGTGTCATATTTAGTCTCCCTATTTCTAAAACCGGGTTTTTGGTCACTTTGTTTCACAACTTTCGGGATTTTCCACCACCACCAAATTTTTAGGTATTTTTGCTGATGTGGCATCATCAATAATGATGTGACAATCAAGTGGCACATCAAACATGATGACATGCCATTGCCACATCAAAATAGACAGGCCACTTTATTGCCACATCATTAATGACGATGCCATGTCGGCAAAAGAACTCCAACATTGAGTGTGGGGTGGAAAATCCTGAAAGTTGTGAAACAGGGTAACCAAAAACCCAATTTTGAAAATGAGGGGACTTAAACTTAAATTTAGGCAAAATAAGGGGACCAAAAGTGCAGCTAAGCCTTATTTTTATTTATCAAGCTTTTTAGTCATAAACTTGCGATACTTGCTGTATGATTGAATATATGTATACATGAAAAACCAATCAGAACATCCTATTCCCTAAGGTTCGATAGTGGAGTTAAGTAGAATTCAATAACTTTTTACAAGTAATAACAAATACCACACATTCACTCATATCATACCTGAGGAGAAGCAATGACTGTCTGAAGTATAGAACACCTTTTGCTGCATCAGATTCAAGCATCTGATAAATAACAGATAAAGATTCAATATCATCAACAGCAGACCAACAGTCATATAATTGTGCCCAACAATCTGCCGTCGTCAAATGTTCAACATGCTCAAGCACAAGAGTGCGGAGTTGAGATGCAGCCACGCGCCCCTCAAACATTCTATAACGCGGACACAGTGTAAGAATCGCTTGAACATCACGAAGGGCTGCTTTGTAGTCCTCAAGAGCCAGATATATAAAAAACCGTAGTTCCAAGCATTCTAACGAAAGTTTGAAGCCAAGTATCCGATTAATTTCAGCCAATGCACCTTGAGAATTCTCAGTCCTCATTAAAGATGCAGCCCTATACATGTAGGGATATACAAGAGTAGGGTCAAGTTCAGTTGCTTTCTCAAGGTCTTTCCATCTCAAATCTTCATCACAATATAGTGATCTTTCTTGGTACATCCATCCGAGTCGAGTAACAGGGGAAATGACTGAGCTGATCTTCTCATAAGATAAATCCTTCTCACCTTTTATAGAATCGAGTCGAGCTAAACCAGTAACAGAATAAATATGACCATTATTTACAGCTCTCTCAAAAAGACAGCGAGCTTCATCGTATTCTTTCCGCAAGAGTCTTACACATCCTAACCGATGAAACGCCAACAGTCTCTGCTTGTTGCTTTCAGCAAAATCAGCTAACCTTTCCAGAAAATGAGCTGTTGTGTCTGAACTAGAGTTAAGGTTCATAGAAACTTCGCTTAAGAAGCAGAAAAGTGCAAATAAACCTTGACCAACCATAACTGCCAACTGCTGCTTATTAGCATGAAGAAATATATCCACCACCCGATTATCGCTCAAGCAGTGAGGAAGGTCGCGTAAAAGGACTTGTAAACAAGAAGCTGCAAGGACAACTGAGTTCTCATCAAGAGCATATTCCATAAGTTCGACAGCATCTTCTTTGGAAGTAACTAAGGATGCAAGTCTTCTATCACAAGCCTCTTTTAATCTATCACAACAAAACTTGTTGGAAAAAACTAATATCTCCAACAAAAGCTTTGGAGAGACTTGTTCAAGTAAACTACCAGTCATACTGAAATAACTTATCGCCCTCATACCCGAAGGAGAAATATTGTTTTCAGACAAATCTATAGCCTCCGACGATGATTCCCAGAAATCGCCATTTAACATCGTACGAAACGGCACTGACAGTTCAGAAAACTTTTGTCTATCACAAACTATCTTCTCATCACCAATTATAAAAACAACGTACTGTGAAGTGTTGTTCCCATTCATCAAAACACTCTCCTGGGAACTTACCTTTACATCAGAAGGAATATGAGATTCCACATCTATCGGCCCATATTCGTTTTGACGTTTACCAGTCAACAAACCAGCAACTAGTTCTTCCCCTTGCTTCTCATATTTCAACCATGCCCCAAATACAATCTTCTCATGAACAGAACTCGCCCTCCGCCATGCCTCCCGGAGGCTTTTTTGCATATGTTTAACATCACCAAGTCCTTTAAAGACCTGATATTGAAACAGAAACAGATTTGACTGTTCCTGTGAAGAACATGACTCAAGTTCTTCATGGATTTGAGCTAAAATTTCGACATAATCAACCGGTTTAAAGAACGGTAACACCGGTGGTTGTTGGACCTTGATTAGAGATTCTCTATAATAATAATTAACACCAAATCAAACCACTTAATTCAATAAACCAAAATCAAACTTCAAAATCAAAATTAACCAAGAATTTTAAAAAAAAAACTTACATTGATGCAGAAGATGATTGTGATGACAATTTGGGAAGCTTCCCTCTTTCAACCTGAAGCCATGATTGTGGATTAAGAGAACTTAAGTGTTCTTCTTTGGATGATTCTCCATTGAAGAAAGTCCTCATAGGGCATAATACACGAAAAAAATCCCAGATCTCCACTACAACAACTCTATATTCTTCAAAATCAAACCTTTACGAATCAGGGGCAAAGAAAAATACAAGCTTCTACCTACTAGTCACATTCCACTATTACCCTCAACCTCAAACTCAAAAATAACCTAAACCCAGAAAGAAAAAACAAAACTTTTTATCATTTTGGTCCTTTTTGTCCTAACCTATTAGAAAATAAAAACAATCAACATCAAAATTATCAAAATTACTGTCTTTTTTATACCACTGAAGTAAAAAATAAAAAATAAGATTAACGAGTGGACAAAATCTGAGTCAAGATTTGTATGCGACAAAAATAGATAAACATTTAATGCTTGTATTGTAGTGTGTTTTGTTTAGCATCAAATAAGGAATATGCAGGAAAGGGTCAAATGGGTACGAAAGTTTTGACGAGGAAATGAAAAATTGAAGAGAAAATTGAATCTGCAGAAAGAAAGAAATGAAGGGTTTGAAGATGAAAGGAGGATCTAATTTGAAAAATTTGAACTTTAACAAAATTGAACTTTGTTTGTGTCTAGTGAAAGGGAAAGTGAATAACTTTTACTTTGATTCTGAGTTCCCACTATGTTTCTGTTGTTGGTGTGTGTTGGACACCATAGAAGTTGCAGCCACTATTTGTTGGATGTGGACCATACTATAAAAAGTAGACAAATATTTTATTTGTTGTATTTTTCAAAAAATTTGCTTTATAATTTTTTTTTTTTACCATGACATTGATGTGATATTTTCAGGCTTAACTTGAATTAACTTTCGTTAAGGAGCTGGTGTAGTGATGAGTTCTCTCATTTCAATCGGATTATTTTCATATGCAATAATTTGGAAGTCAGATATTTAATCATGTGTTTAAAGAGTCTAAATCTCTTATAATTTGGATCTATTTATTGAAAATTGTGATTTTTTGTTGTTAAATAGTTTAGTGGCTAGAATTCACTTCCTAAAATAATAAATAAGGTGTATAAAATTTGAACCCAAATTTCAACTTATATTATATAATGCATCTATCAACTTAGACAAGCTCGAAAAAACAAATATGATTATGTTTTTATTATTGAATTTCTTAGACAATATTACTTATTAGAATGATGTTTAAAAATAAAAAAACAAATCAAATGATAAACACATAAGTTAAATGTGGACTTTCTCAAAAAAAAAAAAATTAAATGTGGACACAAATAAAAATGTAAGCAAAACTAATGTGGTTGGGTGTAGTAGAATGAGTAAACTCTAAAAATGTGATGAAGAAAACTTAAAAGAATTTGAAGTGTGGTTGAATATTAATAATATTCGTAAATCAAATTTTAATTAGGGGACCAAACTGATACTAATTAAATAGTTAAGGAAAAAAAATAATATAGTCCAAATAAAACATCATTTAAAATTTACTTTTATTTTGAAATGCTTAATCAAATTTCAACAATATCATTGTGTTCGTCAAATTTAAAATCTAGGCAAAAGAAATATTAATATGTAATATCCAGCACATTTTAAATAGAATTATCCGTGACTTATGACAACAAAAAACAGAGGCTTTGTCAACAAAAAAACAGAGGCGAAGAAGGTGTAATGAAACAACTTGAAATATCAAAATGAGAAGCATACGCCGGATGCTGATTCACTGCAGTTGGTAGAATCACGCAGTCACGCATTCAACCCACTTTCAACCACTTGATGCATCCAATGGTCCAAATTACCTTTTTCTTTATTTTTCCAACTTCACGCAAACTTTTCCCAATTCACCCCTTGCACCTCTTCGTCTCTTTCGCAGGCACAAAACTTCACAGTTGCAATTCAGTGGTTTTCTATTTATTTTTTTAATTGACATGGAGCTTCACCTCTCCGTCTCTTTCTTAGTCCATGCCAGGCCATATGAGATTATATTATGATAAATGATTCATTTTAATCAGCTTAAATAATATACAAATTACCAACAAATTAGGATTGGTTTCATAGTTAAGAACAACCATTCAACAATATTATTGTTTATATATTCGCTATTCCAGTGAAATTATGTTTTACACAAGGTAGGAATGAATTAAAAAGTATTGCTAGAAGGTGAAATGGCTAGAAGAAATTGTATTTTAAGATTTGAAAGCAGGGCAAGAATAGAGTTTTGTTTGATTAAATATAGCCACACGAACAAAAATCGCTTGCATACTAAACGAATCACATAATTGAACAGAGCTCAGATTGATTCTCATATGTAAACAGCGGCATTGCTGTCATTCACCAGAGGAAGAACGGTAGCATAACTTTCCAGGAAAGAGATAAGCATTTTATTTATCGGAAGGAGCGAGAAGATTGTGTGTAATTGGGAAAATAACGAAAAAGGTAATTTGAACCATTGGATGCATCAAGTGGTTGAAAGTGGGTTGAATGCGTGACTGCGTGATTCTACCAACTGCAGTGAATCAACATCCGCATACGCCATAGCCAGGTATTACGGAGTCCTTTTCAAATGACAGAGACAAAAGATCGTACATTCCTCGTTTGAAACTGATGTCTTATGTTTCATTCTAGTAGTCATTTTTTTCAAATAGTTGATATACGGGTGTGTTTGTTTCATGTTATATATAATTATTTATTTTACAAAACATATTATATTTGTTGATTCTTAGAAATAAAATGAAAGAAATATATAAGTCTATGTTTATTACAAGTTTACTAAAAAAAAAATTTAGCAAATACAAATTTACTAAATTTTATTTTCAAGTATAAAATGTTTTTGGGAACAGAAAAAATTTCCCAAAAAAAGGATGAGAATAAAGTTTCCATTGAGATGAGAATAAAATTATATGTAGTTATCTTACCTATTATAATCTCTATTTTTATGATTCCTAGGAATATTATAAAGTTAACTAAATATATTTTTTCTAAATACCTTGGAATAAAATTATCATCTTTATATTTCAAGGAATGTTATTTCTAGAAATAAATTTGGTAAACTTAAAACAAACACACCCGTATATTTTATTCTTAGAAATAAATAAGTTTCTCATATATCCTTCAAAATTTATTGGAGTATTGATTTAATTTTTAGAATAGAAATTATTTTAATTATTAAAATGTTGATGTCAAATACCTTTTTTTTTACAAAAGTAAAACGATATTCATTCATTTAAATTGATAGAATACATGAGATGCAATAACATGATCAATATCGCTACAAACGTAAATGGTGAATCTTCGGACAAACTCACAGCACCCAAGTCAATAGTATGCAACGGCAAAATGCCTACAAATAATATGATAAAATCTAAATCACAATAATACTCATGCTTCCAGATTTACAACGTTGACGTCCAAATCATGTATTGAATCTGTGATTGACTGAAGCTGATATTTCAATATGAACCAAACGAACACCACAACAAGACACAAAATCAAACAACGCCGCACAAGACGACAAACAACACAATGCCGCTCTCAGACGACGAAATCACGAAAAAAACACAAAAGAAAAACTTATATGTATGTGAAAATCATTTATTTAGATCGAAAGAAAGAGAAAAAAAGATGTAGAGGGGTCTTCGAGGTCAAAAAATGACCTAAAATCACTCATTCTCAATGAGTTATAAATAAAAAGAGCTTAGAGAGAATGTGAATTTTCTCTCACTAAGAATCTTGAGGTAAAATAGGTTTACCCTTTAGTTTTTACATTTTCTTTTTATTTACCAAATGTTTTTATTTTATTTTTTAAAAATGTGTAAGTTGTAAAAAGTTTAATACACGTGTGTGTACACACACACACTGTTGCTATGTTAAAACCCGCTAGAGTTTGGGGGTATGGTCATTGTTTTCAAATTCACAATTGTGGCTTGTTAACAACGGTGGCTGGTAGGCCGTTGTGGTTTTAGATCTGCAATGCTCGATTAGGGTTTGTTTGTGGTTAGTCTTTAAAGCATGTGAGGGCCTTATAGGCCAGCAATGGTCATGGTTTGAAATGACTGAGAGTTTATTGTTATTTGGTGGTAGATTGGATTCGTTACCGTGTTGACGGTCAGATTATATCGTCGTGATGAAGTTATAATCCATTGTTCATCAATTCATACACGGTGTGTTGAATTGTACAAGCAGTGTGTGGTTAATTGTGTTGGATTGTACTAGTAGCACGTGGTTAATTACGCTGGATTGGGATTGGTGGCTTTTGTGCACCATGGTTATTTTGTTTATCCATTTGGATTGTTTTTCCTTTTGATTACACTAGGTCAGGTTTTATATCCCCCAATTTCTCGTAATTTTGTTTAATTTTTATCTACTTAGCGTGTTGCAGATTCTTCTGCGCCTCATTTACTTAAAAAAAAAAAGTACAATGTTCAAATAACACATCATATAGTTTATACACGCCTTGAGATTTAAATTAATTTTCATTCCAAATATCAAATTGGTTTTTTATTTCTAATTTGAATTTGAAAATATCACCTTTAGGTTTTGTTTATTGTTTTTTTAGTTGATACAAAAAAACAATTACAAAGTTATTTTGGATAAACCAAGGTATCATGCGTACAACTATAAAAATGAGTCTCTTGAGATAATCAAGATTTATCTGAGACACATTATTGAAAGGCTTTCAATGCTCACTCAATCTACGAGAGTTAATCAGTATACATGAAAATGACGAAGTTGCTTTGACTACAAAACCAAACATATTTGTTTGAGTGATTTGACTCCACATTTCGGACAGAAAACACAGACTAATGGCATCAATCCCCATAACCCTCAACAAAAACCCTTCGTCCAACCCTAATTCCATGTTCCCCCAATTTCTCGTAATTTTGTTTAATTTTTATCTATTTAGCGTGTTGCAGATTCTTCTGCGCCTCATTTATTTAAAAAAAAAGTACAATGTTCAAATAATACATCATATAGTTTATACACGCCTTGAGATTTAAATTAATTTTCATTCCAAATATCAAATTGGTTTTTTATTTCTAATTTGAATTTGAAAATATCACCTTTAGGTTTTGTTTATTCTTTTTTTAGTTGATACAAAAAAACAATTACAAAGTTATTTTGGATAAACCAAGGTATCATGCGTTCAACTATAAAAATGAGTCTCTTGAGATAATCAAGATTTATCTGAGACACATTATTGAAAGGCTTTCAATGCTCACTCAATCTACGAGAGTTAATCAATATACATGAAAATGACGAAGTTGCTTTGACTACAAAACCAAACATATTTGTTTGAGTGATTTGACTCCACATTTTGGACAGAAAACACATACTAATGGCATCAATCCCCATAACCCTATCACAATATAAGAATATCACATTAACTGAACACTCACAAACACCCTCAACAAAAACCCTTTGTCCAACCCTAATTTCATTCCCCTCTCCTCCTCCTCCTCCTCCTCCACCTCCTTATTGTTATCCTCCTCATGGCCCCTTATCTCAACCTCATAGATTTCCTTAATTATCACCGTCTTTTCACCCTTGTAATTCATCTCAATCACATTCCCTAACCCCCACACATCATCCACCACCACCTTCAATTTTTCATGTGCCACCACCCAAAAAAAAATATTCACTCAACAAAGCCACTAGAGATACTCAGTCATACTTGACAAGGAAAAGAACCATTCTTCACCTTCCTACTCATACTTTTATCAAACTCATTGAGCACTAACCATCATTCATTCAAAGATAGCCTTGTCGTTTTTAATGGAAAAGCTAAATCATCTAGTATCTACCGCCAAACATTCTTGTCAAAAAAAGAATAAGCACCTATAGCCATTTTCGACAACACCACCCCTTCATATACTTGCACACTAACCCCGTGATGTAGATTTGTTTGTGCAATACTGCTACCAGCATCCTTGTGATACATCGGAGAATAAGTTAAACTCCTTGTCCCAACTCAGTTGTGTTGGATTAACAATGACACACCCAAGTGAAAGAGAGAAAGCCTTAGCAATAATTTTACCATCCACCGGTAAATTATCCGACATAATTAACTTCCAATACACATCATTAGACGTTGAGTATTGCCGTTAAAAAAATAGATGTTGAGTACCCCTCACATCTCAGAATAAAAAGTTTGCACATTTTCCTTTTTGAATAATCGATATTCCTTGTACCATTTTGCAAGAACCGTGATATCCCTTTCCTCATGAGACCCAACGCTTAACTCAACTTGAGGATCTTCATGAGAAGAAATTGTCGATGGGATAAGAATAACATAATCTGGTTTACCATGTTCTAACTCATAATTAGAATCACCATGATTATTCACTGCCTCCTCCCAATCAACCCAAATATTATTTAATTTTTTAACAATCGAAGGAATTAGTAACTTTACTCCACTAATCCATTCTTCCCTTAAAATTGAAGGAATGAGATGAAACGAACTACTAACTTTATCTTTTTAGTGACTTTATTATTTTATAATCATAATATTGCCATTTATCCTTAATTATTGTTTTTTATATGCTTATCGTTTTTTCTTTTATATATTTATATGGATGAGAGTAGTATAGTCTAAGATATGGTACAATAGTATTTGTTAGCGACTTGTTGTACATATACAGTTTGAAACATTAATTGTTTATCTAACCATATTTAAGTGGATAGCAAGTAACAATTTTTTCTTTTCAAGTATCAACTATAAAATCGTGAATTGTGAAATACTCGTAGTACACCTGCAAGCTATCCATACACCTTAACTCAAACAAAATGATACACGATGATCCACAAAATATGACGAAACTTGTACACTAAAATATTTTACGAATCCAAATTTCCTTCTCAAAATGCTATGCACCAAGTCACAACAACCGCATGCCATTTTTAAGATATGGTGCTTTCTTTTCCTTCTCTTCAGCTTATCTCTTCAACCTGTATTGTAAGTAACGTGCATGTGGAAGAAATAAATGAAATACTCTAATGTTACCTATTAAAATAAACTGTACATCATTGAAAATATCGGAAAATTGTAATCATCTACTTATATAGAATATCATGTCATGTCATCAATAATTAGCCATGAATCTAGTTGCATGAATTTATGACACCATATATAATTTAAATTTAAAGATAAGATGAAGGGGTGAGAAAATTTATCTCTTGAAAACATCCTCTTAATCTTGATTTGATACTCTTGAGTGTCTCTCTTGAATGATTATAGGATATGATCTTCCTCTCCTTCTTTCTCAAGTCTTAGTGGATAGACATTCAATGACATCAATACTTTCATTAGAGAAGCAGGGACGGATCCAGAAATTTTGAATAGTGGGGATATCATCTAGTGTGTGTTCTGTATTTTGTAATCTCTGTTTGTCTGTATTTTGTTTTTAGGCTTAATTGCTATTTTCGTCTCTTAACTATTTTATTAGTATCGCTTTGGTCTCTTAACTAAAATTTGATTTATTTTGGTATATTAATTTTCTCTTCGTTACATATTTTAGTCATTTTCGTTAAATTTAAATAAAAAACGTTAGAGTTTGTTAGATCATCATCTTTATTCAACTTATTCATCATCCTCCCCATCCACCTTTCTAAAAACATTCAACATAAAAGCCATAAGAAGAAAAACCCAAAAAAATCAATAAGATTCTTTCTCTCCCTCTCTCCTCTCCCATGACCTCTCTCACTTGAAAATCAAATTAACCTTTAAAGATTGAACTTCCCTAATTCACTCGCCCCCAATTCCATTCCATCCAATTTCGGTTCACCCCCAAATTCAAATTTTACAAATTTTTAAGATCTAGAGATTAAAGAAATTCAAATTCGAATTTACAAATTTACAAATTTAAAGAAATTCAAATTCGAATTTCGATTTCAGCAAATGGTACAAAGAAATTCAGAGAATTTCAACTCTATTTCTCAATCGATTTAGGTTGAGATCTCAATTTCTCCCAAACTTCTTCTTCTTTTGACCCTCTAACTTTCACAAACCCTAATATGTTGTTTTTGCTACTCATTTTTCTAGTTGTTGTTGTTGTTGGGTTGTTGTTGTTATTGGTTGTTATTGTTGGGTTATTGTTATTGTTTGTTGTTGTTTATGAATTGTTGTTGTAGGTTGTTATTGCTGGGTTGTTGTTGTTGATGGGTTTTGTTATTGTTTGTTCTTGCTGCTGGGTTTTGTTCTTGCTGTTGTCGAAGGTGTTCTTTCTATTTTTCAGAAATTGATGAACCCTAACGTTTTTTTAGTTAAATTTAACGAAAATGACCAAAATATATAATAGATAGAAAGTTAAGGGACGAAAATAAATCAAATTTTAGTTAAGGGACCAAAGCGATACTAATAAAATAGTTAAGGGACGAAAATAACAATTAAGCCTTGTTTTTATTTGAATCAACAAACAATCAATTTAGTCTATAAATTATCATTCATTTTCCAATTTAGTCCATAAATTACGTAAATATAATAGTAGTCCTTAATTTATATGAAACTCATCAATTTAGTCACTAAAGTATATAAAACTTCATCAATTTAGTCACTAACATTCAATAACAGAGATTAAATTGACGAATATTAAATACTTTAAAGACAACTTATTATGCTTATATAATTTAGAGACTAAATTTGAATAAGTGATAGTTTAGAGACCAAAATGATGATTTGTTTTTTATTTCAATAGGTTTTTTTTTTTTATATTGAGAAGCAACTCGTAGAATTTAACTTGTGTGATTGGCCCTCTTAAAAAAAAAAAAAAAACTTGTGTGATTGGATGAGTTAAGAAAGGTAGGCTATGTGAAAGGTGTGTGGACGTACCCTCTACATAGTATAAAAAACACATGTATTATACCACTAAAAAGAGAATTGTGAAAACTTTGTACCGGCACATGCCTTCACACAGCTCTATATACATCCCTCCATGTAGAGAAGTTGCCATAAAAGTTACTCTGTTTAAGTCTTTGCATATTTCCTAAAACATTTATTTATAGAGAAAGCGAAGAGAGGACCTATCATTTCATGTCGGATTACAATGATTATACTAATTCTTTTATGAATAGTCGTAAGTTATAGAACCATACCTTTCATGAAGAGTTGAATGGTTACACCCATCAATGATTCATTCAACTATAGAGTACACAATTCAAGAATGATCATCACGTGATGTTCAATATTAATTGATCACAAGATAAATATTTTACAATTCGTCAAAATATTATTCAATAGAAACATTTAGAAATATAATTTGTAACAAAATGACCTCAACAAATCACCACCATATTTATGAAATTGCAACGTTATACTTCATTTATGTTGCTTCTTCTCGGTCATTTTTGACAATTTTTTTATAAACATGTCTTACTCGGCAAGTTCATCATGTATTTGAGTTGCCAGTTCTCCAAAAAATTGATCATATTTTTTGATCAATACCAAATTAAAAGTGTTCCAGACCACCCTGCACCAAGACCCAATAAACACAAGCCCATAACGACAATGGTACAAGCTAAGCTTCTTGTGGAGCACATTGGAGTGTGCCTTGAGCCATATGAACCGTTGGAGCCATCTTCAATCAGCTGATAGAGGCGTCGCATTTCACGATGATGGTTATTCTCCTACACGTATATATAAGGGTCACATAGCGTCACCCCCAAGGTATGATTCACTTTTACCATATTTCGCATATATCCACCTCATTCTCATACTTACTTGAGTGTCAGAGTGTTAATGTGCTTGCAAGCACAATTCTCCTCTATCGTGAAGACAACCACAAAAGATCAACGTCCACCACAACGAAATGTCCAACACAACCATACTTTTGTCTAAATCTTCATCGGTCAGATCAAAAAGCATGAATGATTCAATTTGTGCTCAAAACGATAGTGTATCTAGTTCATGATGTAGTCAAGATTTAAAACATCGTTTTTCTTTGCTAATTTTCATTTAAAAATTACTTAGTTAGACCTTGATTTCATAGGGAAGAAACTCATCCACATTATTTGGTAAAAGAAAATCACATTTTGAATTTCTTCATGATTTTACAAGAAACATCGAGTGGGGCCAAGGAACCCACTTGGCATATTCTTACATATTCTAGTAAATGCTAATGTTGGCATGTGTGATATGAAGTGCAAGACAAATGTCTTAGTTTCTTTTAACAAATATTAAAATTGCTTTCCTAAAAAAATATTGAATTGTTACGTTGAACATCATATTTTGATTTGAACTCGAAGTACTTCACAATTTTAATATGAATTTTTAAATGTTTATAATGTCGTTTTATTTATCTATTATCATATTATTTTAGTTGTAGAAATATATCTATTATCAGATAATACGGAAGGAAAAAATGCCAAAATTTTTAAAAATTGTCGTATAAATTTTTGAGTAAATTACACTCCCATTTCCTTAAAGATGCTTGAATTATACTCCCCTCCCCTCTTATGTTAAAATATACACTCTCCTCCCTTGAAAAATAAAATTTATACTCCCCTCCCCTATAAGATGCTTGAACTACAACTCCCTCCCTTAATAATTAAATATGCACTACACTTTAATATATTTTAACATAAATAATTTTTTTTTATGATATATACTAATTTTGAACCACCATTTTAAAAAAAATAAATTTATTTCTTTATAGTTTAAATGTCAATGATAATTAAATTTAAATATTTTGGTATTAATTTTATAATTTAGAGTATAAAATTAACTTTTAAACAACCATATTTTAGTGTCTTTGGTAATTTTTCACATATTTAAATTTTATTTTGAGTTTTTTCATATTTTATAATAAGGTTTAAAACTATATCATAATGAAATTGTGAAAAAATAGCAAAAAAATATGTATTTAAATTTTGGTTATATTAAAATAGACTTGCAATACTATTTGTTTTCGAAGTATGTTAGATTATTAGAAATAAAAAAAAATTATTGAGGGAGTAAAGTGTATATTTTAACATAGGAGGGAAGGAGAATGTAATTTATGCTTCTCTTAAGGGATGAGATTGAAATGTTTTCTAATATGTTTTGAATAATAGTGGAGAGGAATGTATATATTAACATAAGAGGGAAAAGGGTGTAATTCAACTATCTTTGAGGGGAGGAAGTGTAATTTCCTCTAATTTTTTTTAGTCAATTTTGTTAATCAGCATTGGAGGAATCTAGAAATTCCCAGCCATACACGTGCGAGAAATAGCACAGCCCACACTATGATGTACCAGCGAAGTTACGTTTTTGTTCCCTCACTCGCGTAAGGCATGTCTCGCGAAGTTTCTTTTAACTTCTTTTAGTTAAGTAATTAATTGAACCAGCAGTAATAATAATAATTAATTAATTAGTTAACCAGACGAAGCACATGGCGGTTAATTACATATTAATATAACTCCCGCAAAAACAAAAACAAAAACAATTTCATTTCTCTTTCTCTACTCTCACGCAAACCATTTTCTGAGTCGAGAAAAACTTCACCGGAAACTCAAGATGTGGAATCGGAATCAACCCTACGGAAAAACCGATGTTGAATCCGGTTCAAGACCTCTCTACCCAATGATGCTCGAAAGCCCCGAACTTCGATGGTCCTTCATCCGTAAAGTCTACGTCATCATCGCTCTTCAACTACTCGCCACCATCGCTGTCGGCGCTGTCGTCGTCACCGTTCGTCCCATTTCCACTTTCTTCGCCACCACCGGCGCTGGTCTCGCTCTTTACATCGTTCTCATCTTCGTCCCTTTCATCAGTGCGTTGCAGTTTCTTTAACCCTAATTTCTTTGCAATTTCTTTTTGTTGAATTTTCGACTAATTGTTTTTGATTTTGCAGCGTTGTGTCCTCTTTACTATTATTATCAGAAGCATCCGATTAATTACCTTCTGCTTGCGGTTTTCACTCTCTCGCTTTCTTTTGTTGTTGGATTGAGCTGTGCTTTCACTAGCGGTAAGATTCTTTTCATTCCATTTCTTCTTTTTTCTTTCTTTCTTCATATTTATTCTTTAATTGTAATTTAGATTCAGATCATTTTCTTTTCTGAATTTTTGTGTTATTTAGTTTGAATTTGGGATTGATTGGTCAATGTGTTCATTTGATTCTGTAATAATTTGAGGTCGACTAGGAACTTGAATTTGGACTTCTAGGTTGAAATTTAGGGTTTTATTTGTCATTGTAATTAGGGGTGATCAACAATGAGAAATATTCATGTAGGAAATGGAATCTTTTTAACTAGAATTTGACATATAGGCACGTATTATAAGTTGTGCTGCTATAAAACACGGATACGGCAGTGGCACTGACACATCGACACGTCACCGATAATAACTTGAGAAAGTTACGTAATTGAATGTAATCACATGTGCTGTGCTGGTGTCACTATGTGTTGAATTGAAGAAGTCTGTGCTACTGAGTTGTTTTGTGTTCAAACACCAAATGTGTTAATTGATTAGGTGGGTGATGTTAAGACAAGGTTATTTGTTATAAATCTTTTCTGTGGTTGTTGGAGTTTTGACCTACTGGTTAATTAGTTCTTTCCTTTAATTGAGAATGGTGCTGGGATTTCAATCTTTTGTTATCTGGCAGTGCTTGTATAGCTGCCGACTGTGCGATTGAAATTAAACATAACTGTAAAAGCAAATTTGTAATTTGCAGTCAGGAGTTACCTTGCTATTTTGGCTTGTGCAATCAAGTTGTATTTTATCATTGAGAATTGCCTACTTTTACGTGGGATTTTGCTGAATTTATCCTAATGGGAACGGGGTTTGTATACAGAGAAAGTTATTCTGGAAGCTGTTATATTGACTGCTGTGGTGGTGATAGCTCTGACTCTCTACACATTTTGGGCTGCAAGTAGAGGCTATGATTTCAACTTCCTTGGCCCCTTCTTGTTCGGTGCTATACTAGTTCTTATGGTCTTTGGGATGATTCAGGTATTATATGATTTTTTAACTTCAGTGTACTAATTCACTGTTTAATGTTCTGGCTACATTCTGAGTGTGTGTTCTTGCCTGCAGATTTTCTTTCCATTGGGCAAGTTATCTACAATGATCTATGGTTGCTTGGCAGCAATTATATTCTGTGGCTACATCCTATATGATACAGACAACTTGATCAAGAGATATTCCTATGATGAATTCATTTGGGCTTCTGTCTCCTTATATTTGGACATCATCAACCTTTTCCTGTCTTTGCTCACTATTTTCAGAGCTGCTGATAGTTGAAGCATTTGTACTCATTGGTACGTACTAGTTGTTTTCTGATGGGGGGTTAGTGGTTTACGAAAACAAGTTCTTATCTGGTAATAAATCTTTGTGGCTTCCCGGTTGCCCCTGTTCCTCATACTGGATTATCACTATTGTTAAGGCTGTTAATACATACTATAACTGTAGTTGATTAACAATGTTGTTTTGAATTGTAAATACGTTCTTGAACACTATTCTCTTGATTCACTGTTCTCTTGAATGTGGATGCTTCAAATGTTATTAGTTCATTACTCTTCTCCCCTTTTTGTTCAAAATCAAAGATATATGATTGCCAGGGTTGATCCTTTCTATTGAATTGGAAATCAAAGGCTGCAGGCTGCGTTTAGTTTGTGAGAGCATTTTTCATTTTTATTTTTTAAAATATGGGTTCATTTTACTTCTTATCCAGCAAGTAGTGAGATTTTTGAAATGATATCATAGTTATAGGTGTTCTTTTGGAACTGATGAAACTAATATATATCTTTTTTATTTCAAAAAAACGTACAGTATAGGAAAAAAGTAGCACAAATTATGGGATGTTTTTCAAAGGCATGATCCTATGTTGCTAAGTTATGATGATAGCGAAGAGTTATCTTATCATATCTTATACACGAACAGGAGTGAAAATGGAAACATTCTAGAATTTGAAATGAAAAGTTCCCTTCCCCTCTTATGCTCTCCAACGCTTCTAACATATGTTTCCTTTTTCCTTCTAAATTTGTCCTCTTTGAATTTGAATTACACAATAAAAACTGTTTGAATTGTACAATTTCGATGCATCAATTTTCTGCCGTTGTTCGTATTTTGGTAAGTTTTTCAATGCATTCGAATCGGTTAGTTTAGACTGATATATTTGTTAAAATGCACATCTGGATTGTATTATCTGGAGGAATTGTAAATAGATAAATATCGCACTATTCATTCATTTAAGTGCTACGGAAACATAACATTTATACTAGTGGTGACTATCAGTATTAGAAACATAACCTAAAAATACAAATTACACTCAAGTTATGGATGAGTAAAGTTAGTAACTTCTCATTGGACGGCATTATTTTTCCATGGTCTTAGAACGAATTAACTCGATGTGTCCCTTAGAATGATATGGATGGAATGTAGGAAAATCATTCTCAAGTCGACGTCATTTTAAATTTTTAGATTTTCATACATAAGAGGTCCATCTAGACTAATCTATGAAGAGCGATATTGAATATGAACCATAATTTTATTTTTTACAATGTCATCTTTGCGAATGATAATGATTCAAAGAACGCTGTTGTAGGTTTTGAGGTGTTGAATCTTGCTATTGTTGGTGTATCGTGGTGGTCGTCTTTGTTTGAGTTTTAGGGAGGGTGTTCTAAAATTTGAACATTGATTTGCTTGCTTCTTGTCTCGTCCTCTTCAATGTGTGTGTATTAGCAAAGGTTGTATAACTCTTATGAGGACCGAAAAAGTGGGTATTAAGAGTAGGCATGGCAACAAAACTTATACCTGCGTTATTTATCCGAACCAAACTCAATTTGACGGATTTTTTCAGTTTTGACTGGGTTTGGGTATGAGTTTGGGTTTTTTCGATTTCTAAACACGGGTATGGGACATATAACGGATATATAGTTACTCATTCCGAATTCATACCTAAACTCGCCTCAAATGTAAAAAATTACTTTTATGTTGATATGTGATGCTATTTGTTTGATAATTGTCATGTTATAAAAACTACCATTGATATTTAAATGAGTTACTAAATCACTCAGTTTAACAAATGTTAAAGTGAGCATAATGTTGGACAATGCATTACAACATTTCTTTAGGGATTGCAAAAACACTTTTATTTTAATTAAAAAAAAAAATTGAATGCGGGGACGGGGTTGGGGCGGGGATATTCGAACCTGTCGGGGATGAGGATGGGGTTCACTTTCTCATCTCCATTGGATATGAGTAGAGTAACGGATAAATATATGAAAATTGAGTATAAGATGGGGAATGTAAAACTCATCTCCACCCCGCTCGATTGTCATGTCTAATTAAGAGGTGAAATCATAAAAATAGTTCAATACCTTTGACTTCAAGTGAGTTTGGTGATTTTGTTACGGGTAAACTTTGTTACAAGTTTGATTTTGCTAAAACTTGATCTAGTGAGTTAACTCCAAATTCATATCTAAAAACGTGAAATTGGACGATTTTATGATTAAAACTCGATTTTAACAATTTTACGATGGATATAAAGATTAGAGATGAATAGAAAAGAAGATGGAGTTTCATGGACTTTTAACTTTTTCTAGCAAATTTATGCACTTCTGAACAGAAGAAAGAAAAGTAATACCTAAACAGAATAAAAAAGCAACAAACATTTTTGATCTTTGATCTTATGCAAAACAATTTATGTTTATGTATTATTTATAAATTTATCAAATAATTTATGCAGACACGTTAGTGAGAATGAATAAAATTATCGAAACTAGCCATAAGAGTTATCAAAACAGAGGGGCATGATTTCCGAGTTGCCTACACGGCAGGTTAATTAAGTATTTTATTTGGCATGGTTTTTTGAATTTCCTACTAATTAGGAGATAACTCTTTGTGATGTTTATCATTCCTTGAGTTGGCATTGCTTTGGAAATTTATTAGTAGAAGAAAAGGATGTTACACTTAACGTGTAAATGGACGTCTTAGGGAATGGTTAAAGGGATAATTTAAATGTCTAGAAGTTCTAGTTCAGTTGGCAAATGCCGAAATTGTAAGGTCAGACGTCATGACCCAGGTTCGAACCTGGGACTTCACAGTTGTGTGTGAGTTTAATTTCAGTGGATTACCACTTCATCTAAGACAAAAAAAAAAGGGATAGTTTAAATTTAATTTGTTAAAATTGATTTAAGAATCATATTAATTTGATTTATAATTTAAAATTGGATACGTGAGAATTCAAACTTTTGTTTACCATATTGCAAGAGTCTAGTCCTTCTATTAGACCAATCTCATCTCATGGGTATAATTTTGAGTTTTAAAATTGAGGGAAGTTGACGTGATTATTTCAAAAGGTCCTATTTTTTTTTTAGAAAGTCTCCTAGTTGATAGAAAATGTATGTTTCATCCATATTGTCAGTTCATCATAATATTCCCTACGTGTATGTTATTGAATTAAGAAAAAATATGGTCCATGAAAATAATTGAAAAGATTTAGGAGATAGATGGAGCTTCTGGCACTTCATTGTTCATTCCAATGTTACAAAACCTATTAGTTTCCCTTATAGGATTGGCAAAACAAAGCTAAACTACATTACATACATATAATATAGTTTAATTTTAAACAAGTTTAGCAGTCAGCAGCGACTAGACTGGTAACAAATATTAGACTCCATTTCTGTTTTTCCTGTGTGAAACAATGGAAAGAAGTCTTGAAACACCTTGTGTCCACAATTCATATTCTCTTTGGTTTTTACATTCAAACTCAACTAAACCTCTTGATTCTGTCTTCAATCCAAAATACCTTCTTTTTTCACCATCCTCTAAAAGATGCCTTCCTGGCCAAGCTGGTAAATTTGTGCACACATCCAACACTACATCTGGTACAAATATCATGTTATACCAAATGAGTTATTATTTATATGATATTGCAAGGAAAATTAAGTTATATATATTGTTATAGCTTACTCTTTTTCTTTTTTGTAATGGTTCCTGCTACATGTCTGCTTTTCATTTTCAGCATAACCTGAAATGAATGGAAGCTTTTGATGAATGGACTAACCAACTATATTTCAATTTCTACTAAAATTTGAAAGATGAAAAAATTACCTGGCCGGTTCGATGTATATAAACAGAAACTACTTTCCAGTGAAGATCACCTACAGATATCAATCATCAAATATAGTTTAATCATTTTGCAATTTCGCAAATGAAAACAAATACCAGTGTCTCAAAACTCGATTTATCAAATTACCTTTGCGAGTGCGTTTGAGTAATTCAGTTCCTCTAGCAAGAAGTTCTTGGCTGCAAGTACTTAGAAAATTATCTGGATTGATAATCTCTCCTCCACTTTCACTAGTGCTAGAACTACTGTTGTTATTGCCTTTACCACCACATATTCCAATTCCTATGCCTTTCTCAAGTGGTGTCACTGCAGTACTAATATTCCACATCTCTTTCAATGCTCTTGCTTTCAATGTTGCTGCCCCCCTTAGAGCTGCATATATCAAGGAAGGACCACATTAGCAAGATAATAAGGACAGTAAAAAAAATCATACTACAAAACAGGACTATTCATTCCCCTGACAACCATGTGTAACATGAACATTCCTTATTAGTTATTTTTTACAGATGAAATTAAGTTAAAATACCAGTTTAGTTTAGTTAATAGCAAAAGCTTAATGATTTTTTCTCAATAACTTTGTAGTACAAGATATTGCATTGGTGTTCAATGAATGAAGAAAATTCTACCTGTGGCAGCAGCAGCAGTTAGAGTAGTGATATCATCATGAGATTTCACATTAACAGCAGAACTAACAACAGAAGCAAGATGTTCTCTCTCAGCTCCCATTGCTTCAGCAGCTTCAACACACTGAGCAGCAATGAGTGTTGCTGCAGAAGCCACAGCCATATCAGTCTTAGCCATTTTCTCATCCTTATTTGGTGTAGTTGATGCTGCTGTTGCTGCAGTGATGGCTGCAACTGCAGAAGCTACAGCAGCTACAGAAATAGCAGCATGAAGTTGAGCATTATGGCTTCTGTTTTCTTCTTTCTTTTTTTCTCTTCTTTCTTTCAACCATCTTCCTACTGTTTTAGGTCCTGAACAAGGAGTTGCATTGCCAATTCCACTACTCATAGCTCTTGTACCATTGAATAAAGGGTGTATGGAATTGTTTGCACGAAAAAACTGCAATAAATTTATAAACCATATCATTAAAAAAATTCTGACAATAAAACCAATATAGTATTTCTTGTGATTTTTTTTTTCTAGTTAAATGCTAAAGTGAGCTTTTTCTAGCTAACAAGAAAATATGCCAAAATGAGAAGGTTGGTTGCGTGAATCAGAAGATAAGGTACATTGGACAGTCAAACTCTTTGTCCTGCTGTCTAACAATCAGCAAGCAGGGAGGTTTAAGTTTACAGGAAATCAATCTTTAACATTTTGATCAGCAATGTCTAGTCACATCCAAAAGTTATGTACAAAGTTCAAAATGTTCAGTTTTTAATTTTAATTTAATTTAATTGAAAAAAGTCATAAGCTATAACAATAGGCTCTAGTCTAGCTCCTTTTTTTTTGTCAGGTAGTGGTAAGATAAAATAAAAGTGCTCCTAAAACCTGTGCTTTATTAAGCACTAGAGACCATTAGTGGTGTACAATTTGCTTTTCCAGGCATTATATGAACAAAATTTGTGTTTGGTTTCATGGTGAAAAAAAGAACTACTTAAATTGATTTCATTTTTCAAATGTGATTTTTATGATATTCAAGTTCATGTTTAAAATTTCAGTAAATTTGCCAAAAGTAGTAGTATTTTATTATGGAACAAAAACATATTGTCAAAAAAAAACAAAAATCCAAAAGTTATGTTGCAAGAGGAAGATAGAAGATAATATTGTACGGTATCAAATCTATAATGCTCAGACACACATACAAATTGACACTTTTTTCCAAAATGTTAAATCAAATTTTTTTTTAATTACTAAAAGATGTATTACATTGTGTGCATCTAAGCATTATAGATTTGGTTTTATAACTATACAAGAATAGGGTAAGGAGGATACACATGCAAAAGATATAAACAAAATTACTAAATATAAGAAAAAAACCACTATTGACTGCAACAATTGTTTCTAAGGGTCCCACTCCAACCCAAAACAAAAGGTAAGGGAACAGAGAGATACCTTAACAACATCATCAAACTCATCAGAAGGAGAAATTGGTGGACTATCTGTTCCTGTTAAAGAACCACCATTTAATGGTTCACTGCTATGAGACAATCTCCCTGATGTTAATGGAGACACTTCCTGTAACACATAAAACAAACTTTAAAACCAAAAAACCAAAACCTTAAAATTAATAACAATGTCTCAAACTAGTATTTTACTACATATACTTCAAAAGGGGTGTGAAAAAAATATATTTTTTGGTTTAGTTACCTCTCTTGCAGATTGTGACATGATACGTTCAAGAACAAGCTGTGAAGTAGTAGAAGAAGTAAAAGAGAATTGATTTGCACCCATGTTTGAAAATTCTTGAGAAAGAGTAGTAATAGTTTCTTCAGGAATGGAGTTCTTATTATTGGAAGGTGGTAAGCAAGAAGAAGAAGGAGGAGGAGGTGGTTGAGGTGACAATGCTTTAGAGACTTCAAATGCAGAAGCACTCCATGACCTTGAAAGAAACTCCATTGGTATTCTAGGACTCTCTGGCAAACGTGTGTTGCCATTGTTTGTTGATGGAAGGTACTCATTTCTGTGACAATGAATTGTTAACTTTGGTTCCATTCTTGTGTCTTGAACAATGTTGTTATGGCTTAGAGTGTGGAAGTAGCATGGAAGGGTTTAAATGGTCATGTAGTGAAGTGAATAAGGACAATGTTTAGGTCAGCAAATGAAAAAGTAGGGTTGATGAGTAATAAGGAATGGTCAAATAGCATGTGATGAAGTACTTTGCCCTCAACTTCATATACTGTAAAGGAAAAAAAGAAATAAAGAAAAAAGTACTGTGATGTGGTTTGTTGCTATATATTAGGGACTATAGGGTTATAGGGAGAATTATGTGACACCCATTTTAACATAACTTTGTGGCTTTTGTGGCTACATACATTATTCATTTGAAATCATATACAGTGATCTGACTAAAAGAAATTTATTTAAATCAGTGCTGCATATTTTAATGAGCAAGCTATTACTAGTCACTGATTCAACAATCATCACCAAGCAAGGTTTATCATTTGTGCTTTAATCATATGAACATTGTCAATTCACATGACAGTAGTGGATATCCTATATTGAGCATTTTAAAAACAGTAATAAGAAATTTGAGAACCAAATGAGTACAATTTTTTTTATAAATCTATAGTTTGAGTGATAAATGTCACATGAAACTCAAGCACACATATGAAAGATTTTGAGTTTGAACACATGACCATGTCGATATTCAACTTAATAATTTCAACATTTTTTAGTTGAGTTAGAACTAACATATGAATACAAACGTTTTATATTTGTACTATTATATCATAACTAGATTAAACATTTAACTTCTCTAGTCTGTCTTCTCTTATCAATTACATGTGATTAAAAAAACTTGTTGCTAAACTAAGTTTAATTAAAATTTTCATTTTCATTCATATCAAAGTTAAAGGGGTACAAGCACAAGGTAGATAGTAGCCACAAGTACGGATTTCGTTGCTTAACTAATAACGTTATCATAAAAAAAATAAAAGAGGATCTAGTAGTATATAATGTTGCATACACGTACGGTACACCCACATCCCAAAGCGGCTATTATTGGACAAGAAGGGACTCAATTATTATGAAGGAAAACAAAGGACAGGCACAAATTATTCTAGGCTGGTTTTGATAATGTACTAACTCATAATTGCATTGCTTTATGCAATTGCATTTTAATTATGCTAAAATCATAGATATGATTTGATAAATTTACTGAGATACCAGACATGCATTGATATATACGAGACCGAAATGATTAGTGAGAACTAGATAAAAGCAAATTCTCAAATTAATAATATTCTTAACATATGTTTGGTTTGACGTTTAAGTCTTCAATCGTGCATCCTATACTATTTTTGCCTCAATAAACTTAAGTGCCAACATGGTTTTTTGTCGTGGTTTTGGTGAATACACATTTGAAGCAAACATATGCTTAGTCCATGTTTGAATTCACTACGAGTTTGGTAGAATGGCGGTGCGCGAACAATGATTTTGATGAAGGACTTTGTGATTCTTAACATTGATTTGAATTTGAATTGAGGTGTGAACATTGCATACAGACATCACCAAAATCAAGGTTGTTTTTATTAACATCTAGTTTAATTGGACCATGCAATAAGACCATATACAATGATTTTTTTCTTTCAATAACCTTTGACACCCACTTTTTTAATTTCCAACACTCCACATCATTTTCTCTCTCTTAATTCAACACACATTCAATTTTATCCACTCTAATGGTTTCTTTTCATTCAGCACCCTACCCCACCACCTTTTATTTCTTATTTTTATTTAATTTTATATTTTTGTTTTTATAATTACATAAAATTATAATTATCGATTATAATTAAATTAAAATAAAGACTAAATGGGATTTTGGTAATTGTTGGGATTTTGGTAGCTAAATGGGTAATCAGAAGAATTTTGGGTGTTGAATTGATTGTTATTGAGATCCATTTCACTAATC
This sequence comes from Medicago lupulina, assembly GCA_958299785.1. NCBI lineage: Eukaryota > Viridiplantae > Streptophyta > Magnoliopsida > Fabales > Fabaceae > Medicago > Medicago lupulina. The sequence continues at coordinate 20,059,711 of OY283141.1, read as the reverse complement.
AAAGACTAAAACTTCTAAAAAAAGGCTAATAATAAGATTAAGAGAGTGAAAAAAACTTGATTTTTTTTTTCTGTGTCCAAATCAAATAATCCAAGTCTCTATTTGTAGAGAGAAAAAAATCATGAATTTTGGTAAAAAAAATAAAAAATATTTGCAATGAAATAATTGAGTCCAAATTATTAAGAAGATAAAAATTCAGGCAGCCTGTAATAACGCGCCACGTGTCCCACCTTTTCTTCCTTTGCAGTTTCTCTCTCCGCGTTCTGAACCGTCACGCGCCCTGTCGGCGCGTGTGTTACATGCGCCCGTTTCAACCATTCCGCGTGCGACACGTGGCACTCGTGGCAGACTTTCAACCTATTGAAACTATTCATCTACTCTCTCTTCCACCTCATCTTCAACAACTCCCTCTCCAATGGTTCAATAAGCTTCAATAGGGTTTCAATACCCCCATTGCAAATGGTCTAAGAGACTAGCTAGCACTAGGTAACACTAGCAGTAAAAGATACAAATACAAAAGACCAAATCAATCAAAGGAGCTACAATACAACTCAATAATTCAAAATCTATCTAGCTTGTGTCACCCCTTCCCAACATAGTCATAAAACTTCATTCCATATTTGGGAGATTGAAGTTGATTTTCTTCCAGAAAAAAACTATTTGAAATTCTAAAGCTAGATTCAGTTTCACCACTACATGACACAATGAAAAGCCATGCCATGGTCACAATAAATGTGTTTTCCTTTATTTGAATACATGATGACATCACCAAAATAGACATTTTGGTTTGAATAGGTAAACTATTTGTATCATATTAGAGGATTTCAAGGAAGGTCCTGTTTGGAAGAGAGGAATCAGTGTCCTCTGACACTATGATAGCAAAATGTGAGAGAGGTTTATAGGCATTGAGAGTGAGTTGAGAGTAATGTGGCTCCTTCTTGTCGTAGGAGTTATCAACATCCAAAACCAACATGCTACAAACAAGTTTAAGAATTAACAAGACCAATACATTATTTACTACATAAATAAAAGCTGAATTACTACAGAATGGGACCTGTACTAAAATGCGCATGCATAAAAAAACATACGTCATAAACTGATTTTTCAACCATGATACACAATCTCTATCAACTCCATTCCATTCCCTTCTCATTATTTTCACAATAAAGAAAAAACAGCCTTTTCTTAGAGGCATGTTTGGTTTTGTTTGTATTTAGTTTTGTCCTTCCTTCTTTCATTGCTGACAAAAAGATGTATATACTTTATTCCTTTTGCATCGTTTTCTCAATGGATGCTTGTGAATTATTATTATTATTATTATTATTGGATTTCATTTGTAGGAAAAATTTTCCTAGTTGAATTTGTATTGATTAAAGTTAATTTTGCTTACCCTTTTGGACCACTCAAGTAAAAAAAAAATGATAAAGTGAGACCTACTACTACTATGGAGTGACCAATTTGTTGTACAAACGTACAAAAGTATAATAGGTACCCTTTTATTTTTTTTCTCTGCTCTTTCTAACCATCTTAAACAAACAGACACAGGCCAGTCAATTTTGTTGCCGTATTTACTACAGATAACTTCTTGATGCAAAAACAGACCCACACTCACATTCTTTTCCAGGTCACTATGGTAAACTATCCAAAGTGAAAAATAATACGATCAACAATAAATAAAGACATCAAAAGAAATAGAAGACATTTACATATGATGAGTTATGCAGCAATATAATTATGTCTACAATGTTTCTCTAATTCATGTTTGTATGTACTGGCTTAGTATAAAGTGACCATTTCGTCTTTAAGATGACCATTTCATTGATATCACTTTTGTCAACTTTAGAAGTGATAAAAGTGTTTTGACACAAAAAATAAAAGTGATTCTTAAAGTATAAAAGTTGATTTTAAATGTTTTAAGAGTTTTTAATTGGAATCATTTTACTTCTAGAGATGATTCTTAGAAGATATTTAAAAAATTTGCCTCAAATATTGATTTTAAAAACGTGTGTTCTTTCGATGACATGACCGAAGAGGTCTCGAACATTAAAACTCCTGATTATATTAGAGTTTTAGCTTTATAAAATAAGTAAAATAACAATGTAAATCATATTGCGACATGAGATTTTTCATTTTAAACCACATTCAAATAACACGTGTATATTTCAATTAATTCAAAATCAATTGTATTTCCCATAGAACCTAACACATTAAGTATATGTTTGGATGAACGGTGAATTTGACGAAATCAATTTTATTGAAGCTCCAAAATGTAACTTTTGCAAAATTGCGGTGAATCCAAAGATGCACTACTATTAATTAATTTAACCCCAAATTTGTAGTGAAACCAAAGCTTTATTTGTGTGAATGAAAGCAAAAGCAGAGGCGTGAACCTTCCCCTCTAACTTTACCAAATGTGAGCGCAGAAAAAAGGATGAAAGAACAAAGACATTAAATGCACGTCCATTATTTATTGGCTAGCAGGTGGAAGAGAAAAGCATTTTTTTTTTTTCACTTGTATGATTAGGTCATCTTTTTCAGCAGTTTTAAGTTTCTTTTTCTTTTCTATTCCTATATAAGTATAAAGAGGCTTAAGTAACAGAGTTGGAGGTGGCTTGCACATGTAGAAGCAGAACCACTAGAATCAATCTTAATCAAATAATGAAAAGACAATGAAAGATGATGGGGAGACAAAAAGGAAAAAGGAAAATTTTCCAGTGTTGATTTAAACGACTCCATAAATTCAAAATCATTCTCTATTATTTAATTCTCCTTTGCAAAAACTATGGTTATTCAGAAAAGTAAAGAAGGTACTGAAATACATGATCAGTAAGGTTAACTTTTCAAAGTCTTATTGCTTTGGCAAGAGGAGTACATTGAATCAGGACTAACTCAAAATTAGCATTTGTTTGGAATTACAATGCGATATCCGCCTAACACGCAATTGACAAGAAGCAAGTATTTGTTGCTTAACAAAAATTTCATTTGATTGAGACACGAGAAATTCTGCCGCACTGTGAATCCAAACGAGTTCTTAGTCATCTATTTGATTGTAAACCACTACCGCCATAATACTGCTTTGTTGTTTCGCGTGAGAACTCAGCAAAAGTCATCCCATCCTTTAGCCGTGATGAAAGTGGGGGAACTATTTTCTGAATTTCTAGACTCAGTTTGTTATTATCTTGCCGAGACCGTTGTTCTTCATCATCAAACTCATCCACCATTAAACAGTGACCATCAACCCCATCGAAATCCAATTTTCCAAGAGGATAGTCCGAGACAGAGAATGTTTTAGTCCATGCAGGCTGCAGAAATACAACAAAAGTTTCTCTGCACAAATTTTCAAACATCGGAGGTCTATAAACAGAATGTAGGGTTGACCGTAACTTCCCTTTTGAGATTATATCAGCCGATTCCCCAACTTGAACAATAAAACTGTCAGGAGGAGCCCTCACCATAACTACCCTTTTCTTATTAGGATCATATATCTGCAAATTTGTATGCCCAGTCGGTGATGGACATTCAACACAATTAGCCGAATCTTGGATTGTACTCGTCTCCGAATAAGACGGCAAAAGAAAACAGGGAGCCGTTAGAATAGTAAATATACCATAATCGTAATGCCACTGCTGCCACAAATCCGAATGAACTGCATCACAAGCAATAGAATTCAAACACGACCCTTCTAATGGCTTCAAATTCTTAACCCCTCTTTTCTTATTTGACTTACCCTTATCAAATTCTTGAAGCAGAACCGCATCTAAATGAGAATGATAATGAATAAGACGCCCCTTCGCAGCAAGTGATTCCAATAAACTCTGCTCCAATTCATTTCCACCAATAGCCTTATCACAAATTCTAGCAAGCAAAAGTCCAACCTCCATCATGCAAAAACCTAACTCTTGAAAAACAATTCCTAGATTCTCAAATCCATTACCATAAACTTTATCTTTATCTTTCTCTTGAGAATGCGTTTTTGCATAATTCAATTGCCTTGCAAAAGAAGACACACTCCTATGTGGATTTTTCAACGAAACATCACTACCTAAATTATGCTCCTAGAAAATCAACCACAGTAAGCATCCCTACAAAACTGAATCAACTAAAATAAAACCCTAAAAATAAACCCTAGCTTTATATCAATGACAACACATACAGATAGCATCAATCTATAAAACACCGGCACAGACATCACACTGGACACGACACTGACACATCATGATTTAAAAAATGACATAATTGAATATAATCATATGTGTTATGTCATGTGATGTCATGTCAGACATACATTCAATCAGAAGTGTCGGTGTTACACAATACCAATAGAGATATAATAATTAAACTACCTTGAGGATGCGATTACGAGTTAGGCGGTCGAGAAGGGCGAGTTTTCGAGCGAGAGGGAGAAGGTAGGAGCGGAGGTTGGATATATTGGGGATTCCAGTGACGGCGAGAAGGCCAGGACCGTTGGATCCGAGTGCTTCCATTATGGAATCTTCTAGTTTGAATGAAGAAGATGATGATAATTCTGAATATTGAAGTTCGTATAAATCTATTACCTCGCATTCTTCCATTTTCGTAGTTCCAAGTTGCAGAGGAGGAGGGAAAAGAGAAAACAAAACCCTTTCTTTCACGATCACAACGAACATTGAATTTTGTGGTTGCTATTTGCACCATCTTTTCTTGAATTCACCCTCTTATCTTTATTTCCCTAGTCTAAAATGCTCATATTGAAAAACGAACATGGACGAATTTTAAAATTCAAACTCAAATGAATTGAGCTAAGCTTACGGGTCCGAGTTTCTAAACTTATTAATAATTTGTAATTAAATTCATTAATGTTTTTGAATTAGATCTATGAATTTTAAATAATTTGTAAAAATTCTTAAATTCGGATACATAATTACAAATAATTAAAAAGTTAAAGAACCTAGTTAAAAATATTTTAGTTCAATGATCAAATTAAAACTTGTTAACTAGTTTTGAAACTCAATTACAAACTTTTTTAGATGCAATGATGATTTTGCAAAAGCTACACGTTGTAGCTTCTTTAAAATCATTGTGGGTCATCATGATTCCAATGTATACCTTGATACCAAATATACATTAGAAATCAGCATACTTTTTTTTTACAAGAGCATACTTCAATACCTCCAAAGCAATTAAACCTATATATAGTAAACTGATTTTTTTCCCAAACAGAATTTGAACATAAATATAAATATATTGGTAATGTCGCCTAACATTTTACAAACTGTTTGTGCACGTGCCGGGAAGTCTAGACATATATCTCGGAAAATGTTAACGGTGTTAACGACGACAATGAGATTAGAAGCTAAGCTATTCTTCAAATTACAACATCATATATAGTACTACATTAGTTTACACTACTGTCATGTCAATGATGTAAAAGCGCATGACAAAACCTTAGACAACAGTTTCTTTGAAGCTCTTAGTCAACCAAATGGCTGTTTCTCTTGGAGAAACCTTCTCTGGCCCGAACGGTTTCAACAACACTTCAAGCTCTTCAAACCTCTGTTGTTGTAGAAGTCGAGCACTAAACTCGAGCAACCCTTCCAATGCCTCAGCGCGTTGCTGGTAAGACGAGGTGTCAAACTTCCGCTGATGAGAATCGGCTGAGGAATGGCTTGAAACAGCAGTTGCCACATGTTGTAGAGCACCACAGCTAGGGACACTGGCTTTGTCCATAACCTGGATTGTACACTTGTCCTTTGTGATTGAGTGGTCAGCAGCACTCCTTGGGGAACTAGAAGAACACTGAGCGGAGGTTGATGAAGTTCCATGCACAGGGAAGAGAGGATGATCCTCACCAGGGGCCAAAGAGAACTCAGCAATCTTATCAATTCGTGGTGCGTTAACAGAAATATCAGGAGAGTCAACACTTCGAAGAGGACCAACATTGGATCTGTAAGGCGTACTCGTGGCCTTGGATCTTGTAGGAAGTGGAAGGGAAGCTCTGCGAGATGGTGGAGTAAATTTACTAGCTGGAGTAGAAGATGATGGAAGCTGAAATGATGAGCGGAAAATCAATAAATTGATAGAGGCAAAGGACCACACCACAAATTAAGGTATGCTGGAAATAAATGTGAAATCATCATGTTATAAAATTTGATATTTTCGTACAAACATATACTCACAAATGCATGCATGCATGCCTAGCCTAAATGTATCATATATGACATTATTTACATGCTTACAAGTAAACTTGAACCTAAATTTCCCTATCTTTAAAAAAAATACATCAAGATAAAGAAGCTGTTAGGTAGTGTGGAACTTAAACTTACCGAGTCACGCTTAGAACTAGTATAGGCTATCTTTGATGGTGTTGTCTGTCGCCGTGGGGTAGCCGATTCCTTACCTGCTCCCAGTCTTTGCATCTGATCAACAATTGAAAACTTGGTGTCTTTCAAATTGTTAGCATTGTGTTCTTCACGGACACAACCAATGGATAGTTCATAATGTTTTGAACAAGTAGAGAATCCTGGTGCTCTTTGAGTAGAACACAGAGAACCTGCTTCAGTTCCAGAAATACTAGGATTCAAGGCCCTATCGTTACTGAATGACAATCGTTTAGCTCTGCCTGAGATAGTGGAAACAGAATCTCGATCTACAAATCGGCTTCTCCTAGCATGGTTTGAGTCAGTCCATTGGAATGGGAAAGTACTTCTTCTGGGGTTATTTAGTTTCAGATGAACTTTAAGTATATAAGGTTGAAGATGCGGATGATTTAGCAGCTCTGCAGCCTGCCAAAGCAAAATTTGTTTAATAAATCTATCAAGATAAATTTAAGCGAGCAAAATTGGGTAAACAAATTATACAATGGTGGAAAAAGAACAACATATATACCATTTACAGACAATGATATGTGCATATAGACTATTTTTCATGCATTAGTCCACACCCAGATAAAATCAAAGAAATACTTGAGAGAAAACATACACTTGGCCTAAGCTCGGGGTTTTTCCGCAGCATGCTCTTCACCATGCCTCGACTGGAAGAAGTAAAATAAATAAGTTAATTAAGTTATACAAATCATGTCATTCAACTAAGATTGAGAATGCGAGTCAATAAGATATATCCAAATCTGCATGCAAGAGTACTTAAATATCTAATTGACAACAATTTTGAAATCCAATAAGCCATAGGTTAGGCAAAATCTAATGGCAGGCTTGACAAAATATGAATGCATTGAGGAGTCGTCACAAATTTGATCAGTATCGGCACACCCTAATAAAACGCGCACAGACATCAGTCAAGTGTTAAAGATGTAGGTACTAACATAACAGTTACATAAAACCATGAACATACAGATAAAAGAGTAACATGAAATTCTTAGGAAATAGAGGACTCACAAAGTACCGGAATACATTGTTGGTAGTGGGGCCACTAAAGACTTGTTTATTTTGTTAATTAGTGCTTGCATATCCTGCACAAATAGAAAATAGCTAAAGGGTCACTGATTTCATTTTGCAAAAACTTTCTGTCTCAACTGAGTAATTGTACCCCCATCGAAATCCCTTTCTTAAGAAAACAAGTTTTAGAAGGAAAATAATGTTTCATTAAAAAAGTGAACTCCGATTTTTAATATACGCAACCAAATTTGGACTGAATACATGCACATTTTTGCTTGTATTAAAAAACAGATGGAGTAACTTACGAGAGCTTTAAAAGCTGGTTTATGAGCGGCCATTTCATATACACAGCATCCTAACAAAAATTACGTTAAACCAATGTCAGTTGCAATTTACAGCATACTGTAAAACAAGGGAAAGGGAAAGGTTATGATTATGAAACCTAGCAGACCTTTTGAGTGCAAAATTAACCTATGTCTTACCCAGAGACCAGATATCTGACTTAGAGCCGTAGGGTATATCAGCAAGAAGCTCTGGGCACATATAACTTGGAGTCCCTACAATCTATGAGCAGGGAAAGAAAGAACACAGTGAGATATTAAGTAGAGGTGATCCAAATAATAGGTTAGCCATAAAACTTACCGAAGAAGCAAGATCGTCACTTGTCAACATTTTAGCAAGACCAAAGTCACCTGCATCCATAAACAAACAAGGCATAACTTTAGAGATGCTCCTAATACAAACACATTATTGAACTCAAGCGTAGAAATGCAGTGTGACACTGTAAGGATAGAATGTCGAAAGCCATTACCTAAACGTATATCTTGATCTTTTGTCAAGAATATATTTGAACACTGAAACCAATGTGGATAAAGCATCAATATACAGTGAGGTTATAATTTATCTTTTGTTAAGCTACATAACATCTTCAGTGATTGAATTAACAGAAATTGTTCACCTTGACATCACGGTGAAGAATATGATTTGCGTGCAAGTAATCAAGTGCCATCAAGAGTTGAACAAGCCACTTGCAAAGCCTCTGTATAAAAGTCAATATTGATCAATTAAGTAAGTACCAAAAAAGCGTGACCAACCTAAGAAGTAAAAGAAGTTCTGCAATCGTGACCAACCTCTTCAGAAAAATGAACACAGTTAGCCTTTTTAATAGCTTCAGCCCTTTACGACAAAGAAGTTTTAGAAGGACAACATAATCAGCATTTTAAAAGTTAAAAATGTCTTCAAATTTTGCAAATTCGTCAAAATACTCAAATTCGATGAGAAACAGGACTTACATATCTCCTCCTTCACAATAGCCAATGACGATGCATACAAAACAACCCTGGAAATAAAGGTACCAGCTCTCAAACTCAAGAATTACAAATAAATCAAGAAGTATAAAAAACCCATTTGATGTTTTACAAAAGCAGCTTGGCCGATATCTTCATTTGTATCATAAATAATAATAATAAACAAAACAGTACTAAAGAAGATAACGAATAACGAAATCATTTAATTTTACAAGTGCAAAACAAGTCATTTAAGTCAAGCAGACAAGAACACAACAGAACAACAAAGTCTTAAAGCAAATAAAATGATTTTGTTTTGTAAAAGGCTAACCTTTTCTACCCATGAATCTTTATACTCTACAATGAATGGATTACGAACTTTAGATATAAGTTCCATCTGCAAAAAAATTAAATAATAGTAAACAAAGCATCTTAGAATCCAGTATTCAATTTTAGAAAGACAAAATAAATTTCCAAGTTCCACATTTTAATTTTGCAAAAGCATTCCACATTTTACCTTATTTAGCAATAAATAGAAATTATAAAAAATTAACATAAAGTTCCAATGTCACATTTTGACTAAAAATAACCTAAGCTTAACATCATTAAATTAAATTAACCTCCTGGTGAGCAGATCTACGGATTCTGTCTGTCTGCCGGGCAAGACGGATCTTCTTCAGCACATACCTAAACACATTAATTAAAAAAAAAAAAAAGTTAATTAGCTAGCTTATACTAATCATAATGAAAAACAAACACATTACACACATTACTTAAACTCTTAAATAAACTTCAAAGAACACATAAAAAAAGAGTTAGAACATCACCTTTTGTTTTCATGCTTGTGTCTTACAAGCAAAGCAGAAGCAAAAGAACCCTTACCAATCTGTTCAAGTACTTCATACTGCTCCATTTTCTAACTCTAACTAATATAAAAAAACAAAACCTACTTCACTTCACTTCAGTTCAGTTCAACGTGTCATTGTTCCAAAAAACATGAGTGTAGTTTGTTACATGAGTTACAACAATGTTTGAGCTGAACACAAGAAACAAGTGAAGTAGTAGAGTAAAAAAAGTGAAAAATATTGATGATATCATAAGAAGTACGAGTGGAAGTAAATGAGGGGGTACAGCGTTGGGCACACCCCACCATTTCCGTGCTCTCTTTTATTTCTCTTTCTTCACAAGTCCTTTTCCAGAGTTACACTTTTGGACTTTGACCCTTCCGTCTATTCCTATTTCTGTCTCCTATTTCTATGATATGCGTCACTCTTTATTCGTCTTTGAAATATAGTACATCAAAATGGCTCCAAACACAAACCAAAACAAAATCCAAGGATTCCCACATCACCAAAGATTTTTACACTCTTATTTAGCTAGTTCACAAGTCAGGGAAATGGTGTACCTTGGACAATTATTTTTCCACCATTAGATTAGATTAATAATATGTCATGATCAAGGTTCAAACTCCGACATCTTTATTTATGTGTGAGAGTTTATAATGATTTTGTCATTTTATCTATCTATCAAAATAATAAAAAAAATTAGGTGAAATTTAGCCTATAGAAGTTGTAAATTTTCCCAACATGGTCAAGTTAGTATTTTAAAAGAAAATATTTGGTGGACACCCCTATAAATGTTGGTTCATTTAGGGATGAAAAGCATAATATTTTTCCGCCATGGAAAAGTTGATATTTTAGCCATTGATTTATTATTCATATATTCAACGTTTCATATTTGTTACTTGTTACCTTTTTGAATCTTTTTATTAAACAAAAAATGAGACCTCACTCGAATACAATGTCAAATGAGCAAGGGGCGCTACATCGCCGCCAAGATGCAATGACAACTAAGCAAGAGTTCCAACATCTTTGTGAATAAGTGTGGGTAAAGAAGTTAATTCATGAGAGTAAGATTCATTTTGGAACATGGAATATCGACACTCGTACATGAAAATCTATGAAAATAGTGAACACTATAACTAGGAGGAACATAAATTTTATGTGCCTACAAGAAACAAAGTGGGTGGGTTAGATGGCGAAAGAATTAGATGGTTGAAGATTTAAGCTTTTGTACACTAGTAAAGTTAAATCGAAAAATAGGGTGGACATTATCGTGGATAAGAAGATCGAATCATAACCCTAAATTTTATTTTGAGAGTGTTAGAATAACACTTTAAAGTAACATTTTGGGATGATTTAGAAGGTTTAATTCAAGATATACAATTAGGAGAGAAATATCTTTTTTGGAGGGGATTTTTTTATCAATTATATGGGTGATCTGAATGGGCATGTACAGAATGGTTCAAGTAGTTTTGAGGGCTTACATGTGGGTATGGCTTTGGATAGATAAATGCGAAGGGTAAATTTATCATAGACTTTTCATCTGTTTTTGATGTTACTATAGATACTACGTGTTTTAGGAAAAGAGATGAACATTTAATCACATACAAGAGGCGGAGCCAGGAAAAAAGTTTGGATGGGCCACTAAACTACTTAAATATATAAATAAAAAACTAAGTTGTAATAAGCATTAAGCACAAAATTGAAGCCATGAATTTTGACTAAAAAGCTTGGTTAGATACTTTAAAAAAAATGAATTACATGTTTTACCACTGCTATAAATTATGAAATTGTTTTTTGTTATAGTACAACTATTAATTGGAAGAATTTTCAGTTGATATGACAATGTAAGGGAGGTTTGAGACCCGTGCAAATTAAAATGACTATAAACCCCTGTTAACCAGCCAAGTATAACCATGACAAAATCACGTATACCACTTTTGGAACCGCTGAAAACTAAAATCGATGAAAAATTGTTAAAGATCTCGCAAAATGGACATACTATTTTTAATTTTTCCTGGTGGACCACTACACTGCTTTGCGGAGATTTGGATCTGTCAAAACCTAAAACCGTCGTAAAATTGTTTAAAATCTCGCAAAATTAACATATGGTTGTTAATTTTTTGCTTTTTTTTTGTGTGGACCATGACCCACCTTAACCCATGAAGGCCTCTGGCCACTGTATACAAGAGTGATGTAACATGTTTTCATATAGATTTCTTTCTAATTAAGAAGTTAGATAAAAAGATTTGTTTGGACTGTAAAGTTATACGTGAAAAAAGATTGACTACCCAACATAGGGTATTGGTTATAGATGTAAGAGTATGTGGAAGAGCAAAGAGAATAAGCCACAACATGGTTTCGAGGATCAAGTGATGGCATTTAAAGGGGGTAAAAACAAAGGTCGGCCCAAGAGGGTTGCCAGTAAAGCAAGGGACTTATGCTCCCAAATTTGTTGGGCCTCATAATTGGCCTTTGATCTCTTTTGTTTTAAATATATTTTTGTAAGTCAAATTTTTAAACATGTTTGCACATAGCTTCAATGATAGTTAAATAAAAAGTTGTAAACTTGTAGTATTTGAGTCTAACGGAAGGAGTTAGAGTCTTACAACATGGAGAATCAATGTTCGAACTATGACTAGAAGCGATATCCATTTTTAGTGTCTAAGATGCCTAAAAAAGAATTATACATTTAATGTTCTTAATTTTTATTTTTCTATGTGAACTCACTTAAAAGACATCAATTTAAAATTCGACGTAGCCTAAAAATGCATTGGGCCGGCCCTGACACAAATATTTTAGAGTGAGGTTTTGGGCAGCTACCAGTAGTACAAATAATATGTGTGACAAGAGGGCACGTGATATTATACGTTGGGAGAATCAAGAGGTTTTTGGCCAAGGGGTAAAGTTTATTAGCGGTGGAATGTAAGTGCTCAAAGCAAATCTAAAATCAAAAGTGAACATTTTAAAGATTGGTCAAGGTGTAAGAATGTCGAAACTTGAGAGAATTATAAGAGAGCTAAGAAAGAGACAAAGAATGCGGTGAACGAAACAAGAACGCAAGATTTTGATGGATTATGAAAATTCTTATACACCAACTAGGGAGAAAAATCTATATATAGACTTGCTAAAGTATGTGAAAGAAAGACAAAAGATTTTGATAAAGTAAAGTTTATTAAAGGTGAAGGGATCCCCTAATATGGTCCCTAATATTCAAGGTCCACCCATGGTCCCCTATTTTTTTACCTGGGATAACCAGTTGCAATTTTTTGTTTTTCTGTTTGCGGCATAAGCAGTAAATAACTCATATTTTTTGGGTACTTTTAACCTAACCCATTTCTGAAACTATGTGGGACCGTTTGCATACATATACAAGTTACTTCTCTCTATTCTCATCAAAACCATCCTCGAGGATTTTAAGCTAATGCATAAATAGCTATTTTCAAGTCAGAGTCGAGCAATTCAAAACTAATAGACAATAGATCAATCAACTTCTCTCTGTTTTTATTTTCTCTATTTTTTTAACAAAAACTAATCCTCGAAACAGAGAAGTAACTTGTTGCTCAAGTGCAACAACAACTTAGTATAATAGGAAGAAAAGAAAGAAAACAAGGATGCATGTTGAACTTCTACAACCACTGTGCGGTCTCCGTATTACCTGTGAGGTGGTTTATATGTGAAAATGTGATCTCCACTGTTCCCTCTTGTCGTGTTAGCGGTCTCTCTGCATATGTAGTATTTTTATTCCATGTATCTTTTTCTCTCTGCTCTAGCCTCTATTCTTTATCCTATTTAGATCTTTCCTCTTGCTAAAACCTGCGTCGATGTATCCTTTTTTGTTTCTTTCACATTTTCCCTTAAATTACACAATTTAATTAAACGACTGAACATAAGATTGCATTAACTGGACATGAAAAAGAGACTATCCGTGACATCAAAGACGGTGATAGAACAAGATAATTTTTTGGAAGGGCTTTACAATATTATGTATCATATCTTAATTTTATATTTTCTATTAAATATAAAATTCAATCGGCCACACATGTTTGTAGCTTTAGTAGTCATAACCGGCTATAACAAGTGAAATTTTGGCACGTAGGGGACATATGTCGTGTACTATGTCCAGGACACAAAAAATTTCGAATGCAATGTCCACGACAAGTGATAACAAATACTAACCACAATGAATAATAAATAACTTAAAGTAAAATGCAGGAAGGAAATAACACAGAGTATTTGTTAACCCAGTTCGATGCAACATCACCTACATCTGGGGGCATACAATCCATGAAGGAAATCCATTATAACAATATTAGTTTGAAGTCCTTTGTGAACGACCTCTGGTCCACTGCCTTCACACCTAATCACTACCCGTGATATTTCTATCTAAGACTCTCCTAGATATGAGATCCCATCTCACTTCCTCTCAATCACATTCCAATAAACAAAACCTTCTCTTTGCTTAAAAGCTTCAGAGAGATTCACAAGTACAACTCAACTAACAGTCTGACTCAAGCATTAAATGTTGGAACAAGATGTGTTTAACATTACCACCTTAAGTTTTGATGATAACAAAGTATTAAAATTTCAATTGGATATGCTAATATTTGTTCAAGTGTGCAGGACCATAGACTCAAATTTATAAGTCTTTAAACAAGATATTGGTTATGGAAGAACAATTGACAGCAAAAGAATTTTCAAAGGAACCTTTGTTGTAAGTCTGAGTCTGAAGACCATCAGAAGCTGACTGCCAGAGTCTGAAGTCACCCAGAGTCTGAAGTTCGTCAGAGTCTGAAGTGAAGAACCTGGAGTTAGTTATATTTATTATTTGAAGACACAAGTTTCTAAAAGGAATGGAAGTCTGGAGCAACGGCTATTTCAGAGCAATTAGAAGGCATTGGATGTTTATCCACTAAAGAAGGTTAGAGAAAGGACAATAGTACAATTGTACAACCACTACTCCATTATTATCTGCGCATAGTGCTGCTACAGTTGTGTCTCTGTTGGTTAATTCTCCATACAAGGAATATATTTCAAATTATTCCCTCCTAAGACATTAACCAAATCAAGCAACAGATCATTGGTGATGATCAAGCTTCAACAACGACTATTTTGATGTGTTGGCACCTCTCCAACGTATCTTTCATACCTCTATATAAAGAAATGAACACTTAAAGAATTGAGAGACTCTACAACATTTTTAACTATGCCAAAACTGTGCTGAAATTGTTGTGCATCAAACACTTAGAATTTCTTAACAACTTTCATACCTTAGAAATTATAGAGCCTTAAGAGTCTGATTTGATTTGTATCGTGAACATCATTGATTGTATATCAAGTGTTCAAACTCAAACTTATTTCTTTGTAATTTGTTTGTTTAGAAGTCTCTTGCTTTTATGCTTAAGCATATGAAATCTCTTGCTTGTGTGCTTGAGTATTTGAATTCTCTTGCTTGTGTGCTTGAACAATTGTAATCAGATTGGATTACAATGAAATCTCCTTGGAAGTGCAAGGGGGATCAGACTACTTCCGGATTGTGGAAGGAAACAATATAATTGTTTTATGTCTTTCTCTACTCTCTCTATCTTTACTTTATCCGTTGCATTAAACTCTGAATATTGCTTCAGACTCTGAACTCTATCAGACTCTATACTTAGTTTAAAAAGAAGAAAAAGAAAACACAATTTAACCTCCTTCTTGTGTTTTTCTACCTTCATTAACGTGATACAAGAGTGGCTCACAAATAACAAGGACAAACTAAAACTTTAAATGACACTTTCACAAATGCGGCTTCAATTGTCTTCATAGGTTTCGAGTCTTCATTTATATAGCATTATAATAACATGGGCTTAATGAACAATCGGGCTAAACAAAATAACTGATCCATAGAATCTTCAACAACATATTCTAAAAGCAAATATACAGTTTCCTTAAATGTTTTGAAATCCAACTTAAGAAACACACAAAGCATAAACCGACCTCTGTAGCTTCTAGAATCACGCGCTTCTTGGAGCACAATATTTGTGAATCATATCTTCAATCAAATCTTCATTGATCTCACATATAAAACAAATCTTCCAAGAATGCGAAACAAAGTATGTTATGATGTCGTACTAACATGTCAAGACATCTGGTCTAACATCCTGCTATAACATATTCTTTTAACAAAATGCGGCCAAAACAATATAAAAACCCAACAACAAGTAAGTTGTTGAGGTCAACCAATGGTCTTTTTAAATTAAGGTCCATATTAGGGGTACCCAAAGATGATTAGGGTAAAACTTTGCTTCTTGAGACAAATATAAAGGATAGATGGAAGAATTATTTCCACAAGTTACTTAATGAAGGATATGAGATTTCATCGAATACTGACATGCTAGATACAAGAGAGGAGGATAAGAACTATAACTACAATCGTCATATTCATGAACAAATGGCAAAAGAAGTGTTGAAAAGGATGAGTAATGGAAAGATAGTTGGACTAAACAACATACCTATTGAAGTGTGGAAACATATTGAAGATAGAGGCAATAGGTGGCTCACCAAACTTTTTTGCGAAATCATAAGGACAAAGAAAATGTCAAATGAGTGGAGAATAAACACTTGAATTTCAATTTATAAGCATAAGGGGTAAACAAAATTGCGCAAATTAAATAGGAATTAAACTTATGAGTCATACCGTGAAATTATGGGAAGTGGTGATTTAACTAAGACTAAGAAAATAGACTCTAGTTACTGATAAACAAGTCGGGTTTATGCTTGAAAGGTCGACTATAGAAGCAATCTACTTACTTACACGTACGATGAAGCAATATCAAACGGATAAAAAAGACATGCACTTGGTTTTCATCGATTTTGAGAAAACGTATGATAGAGTACCTAGAGAGATTTTGTGAAGAGACCATGAGAAGAAAGAAGTTAGGACTGCTTATATTCGAGATATTGAAGATATGTATGAGGGAGCATCAACTAGTGTTAGGATGGAGGATGAGGTCACCAAATATTTTCCCCCATAACAATACGATTACACTAAAGGTCAGCCTTAAACACATATTCTTTTACCTTAGTTTTGGATGTAGTTACGAAACATATCCAAGTGTTAGCACCAGGATGTATGCTTTTGCAGATATAGTTCTGATTGAAGAGTCGAGGGAGGAATTGAATGGAAGGTTGGAGACTAGGAGACAAGCCTTAAAAGTGAATAACTTCATATGGAATGTAATTTCAGGAAAAGACGTAGTAGTTCCTTAGAGTCAAAAGTTGGAGATCATATTATACCAAAAGTTACACAATTTAAATATTATGGGTCCATAGTACAAAGTGACGAAGAAATAGAAGCAGATGTAAATCATCGAATTCCATCTGGTTGGTTGAAATGGAGCATAGCCTTTGATGTTTTATGTGTTACGAAAGTACCACTCGAGTTGAAAGGAAAATTGTATTCGACAACGGTTAGACCAACGATGTTGTATGAAACAAAGTGTTGGACAGTGAAGAACCAAACATGAGAATAAAATAAACATAGCGAAGATGAGAATGTTGTATTGGTTGTGTGAGAATACTATATGAGATAAGATTAGAAATGACCATATTAAAGAGAATTGAGATAACAACTATAGTAGAAAGATGGTAGAAAATATGTGTGCAAAAGAAGATTGATTTCATAGTAACGACCGTGTATTAACTCCATTAACGTTGAAATTAAACGGATGTGAGTTGATTAAGGGATGCAAGAGTGTGGTTGATGATGTACACGCGTGTTTTATATATAGGAAAATAGTATGTATATTAACTAGTGTGTTAACCCGTGCAATGCACGGGTGCTAGGCTATTTTTTTTTTGTCTCTAAAAATATACTAATATTTTTTGATGAGTAAAAAAAGCAATGATGTCCTTAAGGAAAAATAATGTTTCAAATATTTATTTAAATTAAAATTTTCTCCTCATAGTTAATATAAGTTAGATACGATTTCATATAAAGAGATTAAATGGATAATCTTATTTAAATTAAATTTTTAGATCCTATATATATATATATATATATATATATATATATATATGCTATTTTATAGTTTGTACTTATATCAAGTTTTATTTGTGTAGAATTACAAAGACAATCAACGTTGCCGATGAAAAGCTTTCACAACACATTTGTTTCAAGTAAATTAAAATAGGTGTAATTAAAAAATGACGGTGTATCATGATCAAATATTAGTCTTGTATTTTTTATGTATTAATGACAAACATTTCTCTCGTGTTTTTTTTATTTATCAATAACAAATATTTATCTCATGTTTTTTACGTATCACCGACAAATATTTTATCCCATGATTTTTTTCTTTTTTCATATTTATTTGTGATAAATATGTGTCTCATTTTTTTTATCATTGAAAAACGCTTCCCCTCTATTACTATTTTTATATATATCAGTGACAAATATTTGTCTCGTATTTTCTTTATGTATCAATGACAAATATTTATCTCCGTGTTTTTCTAGTCCTTAATGAATACTATTTGTTTTGTGTTTTTGTAACAATAATGAATATTTGTGTTGTGATTTTTTAAATATTTTTCAATAACAATTTTTTTGTCATGTGCTTTATTGTAAAATATTTTTTCAAAAACAAAATTCTTTCATATTTTTTTATGTATGAAGAACAAATATTAGTCTTTTGCTTTTTTCTTTCATATTTATCAGTGACAAATGTATATGTCCCGTGTGTGTCTATGTATATAATATTTGTCATGTGTATTTTATATATCAGCGACAAATGTTTGTCATGATGTTTTATATATTTATCAATGATAAATACATCTTTCATAATTATTTTTATGTATCATACCTTAGTCAAATTCATGGTTTATAATAAATTATTAAATGTACTCATAGATTTATTTCAACTTCTTTTTTTCCAAAAAAAAAAAAATTCAATTCAACTCATCACTACTTATTTTTAATTTGAATTCTATATAAGTGGTGGAAGAAATTAAAATTCAACATCTATGCTATTTTTCTTCAAATAAAGTTGATTTATCAAAAATTAAATTATAAGTAACATATCCTAATTTGTTAATATGAATTAGGGAAATGTAATCAATGTCGTGTTTTTCATTTTTACTCATTATTATCATTTAATACGGTATTTTTTTTTTCAATGATCATTTTCATTATTGTGGATTGATGTCAATGTGGTAGTGTGTGAAATATGTGAATAATCAATATTATATAGTGTGACATGTACTTCTTATATTATTTATTCTCAAGTGTATGTATATGAGATTTGAGATTTCTTTGTTTGTACTTTTTTAATATTTTGTTCGTAAGACAATTTCAATTTTAGTTTTTTATTTTGACAAAAAAAAAATCATATGCAAAATGTAATCATTTAAGATTATGATTTTTTTAATTAGTGCAAAATATATCTTATAAATTAATAGATATTATATAATAATTAAAAAATATATTTATTTTTGCAGATTTAGTAAATTATAATTCTATTTTTTTAATTTTGAAGTTATGTCATTTTATAAAATTATTTATTTAGATTATTTTTCAAAATTTTGTTGCTGAAATTTTTTATTTGATTGTTCATTATACTTTGTTACTTTAATATGTCATAAATGATATCATTAAAAAAAATTATTGTTTTAAATAGTGGATTGGACTATGATTTGTATATTCAACCTTGCATTGCCACATGTAACTTTTCTTTTGTATTTGATTTTGATATGCCATGTGTATTGTTCATTTTAAACATTCTCAAATGTATGTATAAAAATCGGTCAAGTCATCTACAAAATGGCTATGGAGAATACACTTGAATCGATAACTAAATATACCATAAACATTTTCGTGTTACTATTCCGTGAAAATATAGATTTTATAAGTATATATCGACAAAGATTAATGAAGTAAACAAACTCATTATTTTCTAGATCCATAGAAATAATCTTCGTCATAACACCCTAAAAAATATATTCATCTTCAACCTCAACTTTAGCCAGCATTTTGATTATATCTTGAAAATTTATACAAACTTGTGTAGTTAAATATTGACCTTAAAAATATTTTATATCATATTATTATGTTTTATAAAATTTATTAAACTTATACGATTTTAGTCTTATCTGTAAAGTTGAGACAAAATTTATGTGATGTTGTCATGACATCTTGTATTTCATTGATACTGACTCAAAAATTATACATGATAAAAATAGCATCTTCTTTCAAAGAAAATTCTAATTTGTTAAAAAGTTTGCTACCAAGCATTGCATGTATCTTGTGACCCTGCATGTGAAATAATTTTAAAAAATAGTCATATAACATATTAATCTTTTATAAATTACGAAATCTTAATAGTATCAAAATCTAAAATCTAAAAAATTCACATAATTATCCATTAAAATTAAATGGATTATCGTTAGTTTTTCAGAGTTATTCGAATCAGTAGATGATCATAGTCTAAAGATTCTCGCAAAAAAGCACCATTTACTCTTATTATTGTTAATGTTAATAAAAGAGTCATGGTTGAAAGTCATTTAGAAATTTTAAAAGAATGAAATTTGATAAGAATGATTGAGTGGAAATGAATGGTAAAGCATTATTAAGCACAATTTGCAAGCATATTTTCGTTGACCATAAAAATTACTCTCTCTGTTCTAAATTGTATGACGTATTGGACATTTCACACGTATTAAGAAAT
This sequence comes from Medicago lupulina, assembly GCA_958299785.1. Lineage (NCBI taxonomy): Eukaryota > Viridiplantae > Streptophyta > Magnoliopsida > Fabales > Fabaceae > Medicago > Medicago lupulina. Next base: position 20,039,510 of record OY283141.1, on the reverse strand, counting down.
GCAATTAATATTGTCTGGAAAAGAGATATTACAAGTTGTTTTACAAAATTGTCCTTAATAAATAATATGAGAAAAATAAATGAAAGAATTGAAATAAGAGAGAGTAATAAATAGTTAAGGTTATAATAGGAATTTTCATTATGTATAGATGTTGAATTTTCATAAAAATTACTAACCTTGCTTTATTACTATGTATAGATGTTGAATTTTCATTCATTTTAAATGAAAAATAAAAATGTTAATTTTTTTTTTAAAACTTTTCATGTTTGAGATCAATTCTTCTTACTCAGGTGCTTTGTGATTTGTTATTTAGCGAATTTTTATGTTTTGAAAAAAAAAAAGGAATTTGTGATGAAATAGTTTGGTTGAAAGACTACATGCAATTCAATCCAATCTTGTATTGAAACTTTGGACGGGATTACATAGTATAAAGAAAATATCAAACTATTAATCATTTGCAATGTTCAGAAGAAAAAAACACAGCTTCTACAGGTTTTAAATTTCAATAATGAAGAACAATTCTATTTAAAAAAAACACATGCAAAGATGATTCAGAATTGAATAAAAAAAATACATCTAGCATTAGATGTTGTCAAGCTATTAATCAGTTTCATAAACGTAAAAAAGCCAATCGAAAATCTAAATTCAAAAAACTTGGAATGGAATGAAAAAAGAGAGAGAGAAAGAGAGGTACATGCAGAGATGAGTGATGATAGCGATGAGTGATGATAGCGATGAGTGATGATGTTGATGCTCGCTGGCTTGTTAGTTATATTTGGATTGAGTGAGAGGATATAGGGATCACTCTATCTTAACTTTGTTATGGGATTGAATGGGTCCAACAAAAGAGACTGACAATCCCATAATAATAATAGAAAGAAACGTGTTTTGTTATCACGTTATTATTATTATTTTTTTAGTTAAAAACTCCCTCCGGTCACTATTATAAGCAAATTTTTACTTTTTAGATTTATTCAATAAATGATGTATGTGGTCTATAATATAGACTACATACATCATTTTTTAAATGAACCTTAAAAGTCAAAATTTGCTTATAAAAGTGACCGGAGGGAGTATGTTTTTAGTTTGTAAAAAGTACGAGTTTTAAGCTTAGTCCTTATAAAATTTTAATGATAATTTTAGTCCTAAAAAATATTGTAGTTTGTTATAATAGTCTTTATTTGGAAAAATTTTTACAAAAAAAATAAATACCTTTAGTCTTCTAACATAGTCCCTATAAAATGTAAATATAGATTAAAATTGAATAAATTTTTTGTAGGAATTAAACTTGAAAGTTTGTGTTGGGACAAAAACATATTTAATTATTTATTTTTTTGCAAATATTATTCTTTCTTCTTAAACACTTAAATGAATTTTGGATTTTATCTTTTTGCACATTCATATATACAATAACAAACTATATTTATTTTTTTAATTGCAACAAACTATATTTATTTTTTGAATGACACCAATTATATAACAGATATAATACAAACTCTTATCCTTTTGAATAACACCGTAAATATAACAATTTTAGAAACAAATATGGTTAAATGTATAATTAGAAGTGAAAAAAACATCACAAAATTGTGTATTCCCTCAATGTATAATAAGTATAAAATAGATATATGTTTGTGACTATTATTTTATTTTTTATATGCAAGGAGAGTGGACAGGCATCAAGGGGCAACATCGACATCCCAACTAGGTTGACACCTTGAGAAACCTCCATCCTATACCGCCAAACTCTAAAAATTTATTAAAAAAAGGGGCAAAAGTACAAAGGAGGGGGGGACTAGGCCAAAACTCTCGAAGAGAAAACAGAAAGCATGAAAAGAAAGAAGACAACAGAAAAATAACCCAAAATCAGGCTATGAAAATCTGTAGTTGGGTAAACCACTTCTATCCCTAAAGAAATCAGCATACCACTCATTAGGGAGAGAAGACAACCAACCGAACCATTAACTGAATGACCCATGTTAGCTAGTTTGTTCGCACAACAATTACCTTCTCGGAAAATATGAGATAAACAACCTGTACTCCAAGACTCTAATATTCCGATAGAGGAAATTCATTGGGCAGGCAGATTGTTATCACCCCGAGCCCGTTGTGAATTTAAGTTTTTGTTTCTACTTCCTTGTTAGGACCGTTGTGAAGTCTTCGGTAGCTGATCTTTCATCATACTCTCGAACTCTCGCCCATAAATCTAGGCCGTGTTGTATATTTTTGCTAGGATGTACTCCTTGTTTTTGTAAAACGACAACCTCTTGCTCCTCTGGAATTGTTGTGGGCATGCTAGCTGCAAGAGGGTGTTCTATCCCAACCGGTAACAATGAAGGGGGGCGTGAGCCAGTGTGTACATCAGATTGGTCGACAACATTATCTATTTGAACCTGAACCGATTCTACAGAAACATCATGCACCTTAATGTGCTCAACAGGGGATGAATGTGATACACTCACGTGGGAACCCTTGGGACTCTGCACCAGCTCCCGCGGGCTCGAATGGTTGTGTTCCACATCATCAGAAAGTGTAACAGTTACATCATCCATCGTGGGGTTCTCCAACACCTCCTGCGATGTCAGAGGCAACTTCTCTACTCTCTTAGAGTGCACGTCAACGTGCGCCACAGAGGAAACAATCTATATCATTGGCATAGAACGTGGCAACTCCTCAGGAGAAATTCTGTCAAACACATTATGTAAAGGGAAGCTGAATGAATTTGATGACAAATGTGGAACAGACACAGTGACGTCTATCTGAGAAGTAGCCACTGCTGAAGGAACAATAGAAACCAGATCCATTTGTGTAGTAGAAGTCGGGATGTCCAAAGTAATGGAAGCCAATGATGTAGTAGAAACCAGTATTCTCTGAGTGGTGGTAACCATTGAAGCAACCAGAACCCACGTCCAGGTGCTACCATTGGCCGAAGTGGAGGCACCCACATCAATGTTCTGCCGAGTCGATTTAGGTGGGGCTTCCTCAACATTAACAATTTGTTTCCCTCGATCATTCTTGTCCTTTGGTGGTTGTCGATGTAGCCAATGACAAGTGGAGACATCGTGCCCAATAGCGAAATAGTGATGACAAAACAATGGTCTCCGCTCATATTGGACCTCCACTTTGAAAGCAAAGCCATCTCTCTCAACAAGAATTTCATCAAAAGTTCTCTTTGGAAGATCAATGTCAACTAAAATTCTTGCGTAATGGCCAAAGGTACGGTTACGTGTTGGTCCATCAATGTGAATCGGTGTACCTACCGCACTTGCTATTTCCTTCAAAATTCTCTCCCGCCAATATTCCTACGGTAACTCCACCAATCGAATCCATAGTGAAGCATGGGTCTGTTTCTGAGCAAGATATTTGAAGTCTTTGGTCCATTGTGATAATCGTAACAATCCCGGCTTAAGGTTGACTATGCCTGCTGCCCATATTTTTCTAAGGTCATCCGCCGAGTCAAAGTGAAAGTCATAATAACCTTTGCCTATAGGCACCATTTTCCAGCCCGCCGATGTTTTCCATAGCTGTCCAATTTTGGTACTTAGATCACGTGCGGAATATGGCTTATCTCCTTTGTTAAGAGTTAAACGAGCCCTTAACGCATTCTTGCAATCCTCTAGTCCCCTACGGTACTCTTCCTGACATATTTTGATGCTCAAAGCATCCCCCTTAATACATGGTGTAGGGAACGATCTGTCGTCAGCAACTTTCTATCCCGCTAGGGCTGCTGCAAATGTCATAGTTGGTAAAGCATTCTGCTACACATTTGTTGAAGAAGATGGTTGCTGCATAGTTGCAGTGACTGTAGGGACGGGTACGGTGTTAGACACACACGGCCAGGAGCACGTGTATGCCATCAGTGGCCTGGCTGCAATGCATCAAACCGATTCTAAAAACGGGATACGCGTGGATCAACCTTTGTAATGCAACAGGGCATTGGCGCGACTGCGCGATCTCCAATTGAAGAAACAGTGTCGGTGTATTACAAGGAACAAGTAGCTAGGCACCTATACAATCGCGAAATAACAGGAACACAACAGAGAGAAAAAATATGAAAACCAGGAAGCACGTGAACCAGTCTTTGCAATACCCTTCGCAACACCAATTGAACAAATGGTTTGGATGGAAAAAGTAACACAGTGAAACACATTTGGTGTCGGCCAATTCAATGGAATATGATATCAAAGGACAATTCAATGAATTACCTCCACCGTGAATGGTATGATATAGTATCCACCAAATCCAATTGAAAGCATGAAAAACTTAATCCAATTGAAGAACGTACACTTAGAAGCAAATGGATTGTTGATTGGATTGTGACTGTTAAATTATATGTTTATATTTTTCAATGACATCGACAACATAACATAAATTCTTATATTTCTATACTATATATAAAAGAAACTACCAATTTCAGCACACTTTTGGGTTGAAATTTTCTTTCCAAAAATATCGTTAATTTTAAATACAAGTAACATATGTAACAAATAGATAAGAATAAATTTAAATATTAAAAAAATGTAACAAACATGATATGAATATATATATATCTGTGTGTGTGTGTCTGTTTTTTTTTCTTTATCATTTAAAAAGTGTAACAAACTATACGAGTATATTTATACTTACTTTTTTATTATCTCAAATATACTCTTAAACAACTTTTTCTATAATAAAGATTGTCATTGGTGTCATTAAAAAGAGAATTTAGATTATATTTTTTTGTTATATTGTTGGTGTCATTGAAATAGATAATCACGGTTAGTTTAGTTTGTTATAACTTAAAAGTAACAAACATTTATATTTTTATTTTTAATCAAAACCAAAATTTTATAAAAAAAACGTTAGCGCAATAAAAAGAGCGGAAAAGCGAGCACTAGTTTCTATAACAACAACAACAATTTAGCATTATTATCGGCAAATTTGTTTAAGGTATAATATAAATCTCATATTATCTTTATATCTTCTATTTTTTTTACTATATATAAAGATAACAATCCCTTTTGGCGGGTTTTTTCTATTTCCAAATTTAGCCTCAACTTTCAATACAAATAACGCATATAATAAATAAATAAAAATAAATTCAATATTAAAATAAAAGCGTAACAAATACGATTTGAGTGTGTGTATATATATATATATATATATATATATATATATATATGTATGTATATATATATGTTTAGTTTTTTCTTTATCCTTTAAACAGTGTAATAAACTAGATGAGTATATCTATACTTACTTTTTCGTTACCTCAATTATACGCTTAAACAATTTTTTCTATAATAAAGATTGTTGTTGATATCATTAAAAAAATAAGTATTTAAATTATATTTGTTTGTTATTTTGTTGGTGTCATTGAAATAAATAATAATGGTCAAATTGATGATAATAGATAAGAGAAAGCCAAAGCTTATAGATAAGAAAATGAGAAATTACCTTCTATTATCTTGTTGAACATGCAATCCCATTTTAGAAAATAATATTCACCATTAGAAGACCCCAAAATGGAAGAAGAAGACCCCAAAAATGGAAGAAAAAGAGTAATAGTAGTAAGAGAAAAACCTTCAATCATGAATATAGAAAATCTTCCATTTTGCAATCTGCCAACATTTAGATAAGAGATAACCAAAAAATTAATAAAATTAAGTATCAGTAATATTTAAAGAAGAAAGTAACAAAAACGAAAGGAAGAAAGAAGGTGGAGGACTGACGAAACTTTTCGGGGGTAATTGAAGTTTTGTTAGTGTCAGGGGGTAATTGACGAAACTTACAATTTCATGAGAGAAATTGCCTATTTACTCGATTGTGTGGTGAGTTAAAAGAGCATAACATTAAATTTTACCATAAACTTGTTTTTAAAATAGAAAAACTAAATCATACATAATATAACAACATTTCAACCTCAATTTTAATTTAAACTAAATTACTAAGGGCCCGTTTGTTACGGATTAAAATAAAAGTGATTTTGACATAAAATAATTTAGAGATTATATTTTAGAGATTTTATGAAAAATCAGAATCTATTTTACGTTTGTTTACTGTAATAAAAATCACTTTTTTTAAACAAATAATCTAATTTGTTTGGATACAACTATATAAAAGGGATTTTTTGTTACAAAATTTGTTCAATTTTTTAAACAAGATTTTCTCTCTCCTCTAAAAAAAATCTATTTTTTGAGAAGCATATCTGGTTTTAGATTTTTTTTAGATTCTTATTTTTTTTAAAAGTTGTAACAAACGAATACAAAACTGTTAAAAGTGATTATTTTTTTAAAATAAGTAATTTTTTTTTCTTAAAAAAGCTACAACAAACGAGCTCTAAATCCCTACACAAAAGACAATACTTCACTAAAAAACGGTTTAATTAACTAAAGAAATGATTCGCTAAATCACTCAACCAAAACACCCTACTACACTTGCTAGGATAGAGTATTTAGAGGGTATGAAAAGACTTATTTTTCTTTTCTTAAATATCTAACAAAATATAAATTTAGTCATCCAAAACCGTTGATCAATAAATAATCAATTTTATATAAATTTACATTTTTTTCTTGAGGAAATCTAAATTTCTAGATTTTTTTTCTTTCGTTTATTACGTATATGAATGTTGATTGCTATGGGGAGTGAAAAAGCAAGAGACGGCCGATAAATATTGCTCATATTGGATGCCAACATTTCCAACTCTAAAATATGTAAGGACGTAATTAAGTTTTTTTTTTTTTAAGAGGGATGGAAAGCTAACATTATTTTTCTTACACATGAGATTCAATGTCTCTTGGATTTACATACCCATTAAGATTGTTCATTTATATTATTTTAACTTATGTCCATACTAGCATGTAAATCTATTAGAATATCAAGCATGTATAATCTAGTACATTCTATAAAAAAAAAAAAAAAATGTTCATACGTTGTAAATGGATATGCTGAGATGCTCTACCAGTTGCTGAAGGATCCCATTTACTCAAGTTCATTTCACAGCAAACATTTTAACTTCATGAATATGAATATAGTTGAAGCTGGAGGGATCCCCAATACTCAAAGCAGGTACAATGCTTCAAACATAAATATTCTAATCACATGTTTTTTATTTTGTTATTAGTTGGAATTTATGAATTTAAATTTTGTGAAACCACAATGACAATTATGGGGTTTGGGTGCTAGACTGAATTCAAATGGAGCATCATTTTAATCAGACACACTATATGGACCAAAAGTTATACATAATGTTGTGACATATTTGTTTGTTACTATTATATACCATTTCTGATTGAAATTTCCTTTTGAATGCGTAGCTTAAAAAGAATGAATTGAGGAAAAAAATGCCGCAAGATTAATGCTTGAATATCATAACGGGCGAAGGATAAAAGTTGAATCCAACACAAAGGCTTTCATCCATAACATTCATGGTGTCCAACCCATAAATTTGGATGATTTGAAAATGTTGTGTATAGTCCTAAATAGTTTTTGATAACTCAATTTGGTTTTTGGTTCTATTTTATATCACTAGTGTTCTTGTTTTTTTTTTTTTTTCATAATGCATACTATAAACAATTCATAATATATTCTGTGGCAATTGTATATCCACAAGTTATATTTCTTCACTTCTATGTTTCCAAAGACTTTTTATCTCAAAATCCTTGAATGGTATGATGCACATCCCATTTCCACTGTTTCTTATAAATAACCGAAGGGAGTATTCAATAAACTCCTCCAATGAGTTTAACATTTCTTCATTTAATTTGTTTTACTCTATTAAGTAAGAATTCATTTTAAATAAACTAAAATAAAGTGATACCAAACACTCAAGTGATTACGTCTTACAAGAATTATATTAAGAAGTAAGAACCATTGCTATTATATGTAATTAGTTATAAAAAACGATAAAATAAATTAGCACCATAGAATTTGAGTTTAAAAACTGAAAATATATAATCAAAAAGGAAAAAAATAGTATCACATGTTTAAAGGATACAATCCACTACTTTGATTACAATAGTGCGGTGTTTATTTCTTCAAAAATAAAAAAAAAATAGTACGGTATATATTTGATTTGGGTTGAAAGTTGATCAAGTATAGATTCGATTAATAACGTTGACGTCACCAACATCCAGAGACGTCAGTATTTCAAAGACTTGAATATAGTCTTATACATTTGTATTGATTTTGTCAATTTTTTTTTTATTGATATGTTTTATTAATTTGAGAGAATGTCGTTTATTTTTGTCAAAAAAATTATATTGTTAGGCTAAATTGGTAGAAACAATTGTTACAAATACGAGGGACATATTAAACCGATTTAACAACCAATGTTAACAAATAATTGTAAATAATCTATAAATAACCAAACTAAAGTGTTCACTTTATGAACGAAACCACTTCCTTTTTAAACCGGGTTTGTTTTCAATCAATTTAAAAAGGATATTTTTAGTGATATATTTCTAAAAAGTAAAAAGTACATTTTTAATTAAATTGGTTAAGGCACCGGCGATTTTATTTTCTTTCTTTCTTTCAAGAATATAATGCTGAAACTCACATATATTAAACACTAATGAGATTAAAATTATGAGTTCAAACATGTGTCATAACTTATCAAATTTCACTATAAAGTTTTTGTCGGATGCGTTATACTCACATGACTATTTTTTTCTTCAAAACCTTCAATTCATTTTGTATGTCCTTCGTCCTTGCATAAAATTGAAACAACAAATTAAGCAGTCAAGAATTGCACAAAATCATACACTAATATAAACAAATTACCATTTTCATGACTATTATTGTCTATGAAAATAATAGTGAGACTTAGACAAACAACAAATAAAGCATATATGCAGATGTAAAGAAAGAAACTGATCATGACTCATTCTTATGCCACACTGCAAACATATAAGAGAAGGAGGGAGGATGACAAAGATGGTGTGGGTGAGGAAAGACTACAATTAGGGTTTGATTGAAATATATTTTGTACAAATGGTGCACAATATTACTATTATTATTAACTAAAAATTTAAACAAAAAGTAATGCCATAAATATTAATTTCTTTTGAAAAAGACACCAGACATTAATCTATTGGTTCAAAATTGCATATTTTTATTGGTGTTTTCTGGACCACTATATGGTAGTAGGCAGTAGCTCAAATCACATATAAACATCACTTTAATTAATGAAGAGAAAGCGATTGGTTTCGATTTGTGTTGCCAAGGAATACTTATAGTACACTCCCTAATCTTCCAGCATCAAATTAATTAAATGGCTAGTTGGACCACGGTGTTGTCACACCTTGAACTAGATATCATGTGATACTTCCACACTCAAACACAAAAGATATCATGTGATACAAACCTTATAGAAAATGGGAAAATATACAGCATGATGATTAGTTGGGCCAGTAATTGCATGGTAAGAGATCGCCGAATATAGCAGTTGATGTTCAGAAAATCCGAATGGGACGTTTCTTATGCTATGGTTGGACGGACCACTATTCAACTTTGAGCTTATTTATAATGTGACAAATGACAATAAACTACAAATATATAGTATATAATATTGAGTTTAATTTAGTTGGTGTAAATCTTTTCACACTATCAATAAATCACAAACTTTGATAGACTCACATTTTAAACGTCGAGAAGTGACGAGTCTGGAGTTCAAACTCCAATCTGTGCATATCACTGTCCATGCAGCTATCACTTGAGCCGTGATTACAAGACATCAATAAATCACAATTAATCATGCGTGACTTTAGAAATGTATTTACGATTAAAGTTTAATTAGTATTTTTTGTCAATGTAAAATTATTTTACAATGACATTATATTGTTAATGAATATGACAATTTCATATTTATTTAATTATACTTTTTCCTTTTTTGTGACCGTGTCTAAGATTGTGACCATAACCTTGTGACCAATAAAACTGACTTCATTCTAATGTTTAAATCAATAATACCTATACCAATATACTTTTTTTTTTAGGCCTTTTTTCTTGTAAAAACTAATTTCTTCTGAGAGGTCTAAAACAAGAGTTAGCCTGCTTCATGCTTGGATTGTTCCGGCATTATCATTTAAATCCAGCTCTTATGCTCCTATTCCAAATCACAAAGTCATCTTTCCACTAAGAATATATAAGTGAAGGACGGTTTAGACTTTAAAATGAAAGGCTGGAAGAATTAGTAAAGAAATTGAAAAAATTGTGTAGGGACTTCTATAAAGCCATTGGACAAAATACATTCCATGTTCCAATCACCAAAAAGAAAAACAACAAAGAGAATGAGGAGATATGGATAGAAAGAATCAACAAATCATCGTGCATGAAAGCAACAACACTATCACTAATAGAATAATTGACATTATGACAAGAAATTAGAGACGAAAAAATAAAATTGGTCGTCAAAGTTTTGATTTTATACTTAGTGGCCAAATTAGAGACACATTTATATATTTTTTGTCTATAAATTTCCTTTGTTATTTCAATTATTGCTAGTAGTGTATATATTAATATATTCCCTTTTCATATTTATCAACTTATGGCAAATAAATTTAGTTATCTTTGTTAGATCCGATTTGCTTCTTTATAAACTAATATTGAAGATATTTGTGTGTTGAATATAATATAGTAATCGATCAATTAACTTAATCACATTAGATATATATGATCTTAAGATCATAACCTTTTGTAGTCAGTTGCAGAAGAAAAATTAATAGAATTAGCTGCTTCCATTATGGAATCTACTTCGGTTGAAGATGACGACAATATAATAAGTCTGAATAGTTTAGTTCAGATAAATATATTACCACGCAATCTTTCCATCTATTACCTCGCATTATTTCTTCCTTTGCTCTTCCAGAAAGAAAAAAATATAAAATAAAAATTAGCAGTTGGCATAAATCTTTTTTATGGTGTAAATCAGTTATCTCCGCGCGCAACTGCGAAGACTAATTCCTCAAGTCTTCTGAGACTTAAATTAAAGAGAAACTCTCCTTAAAAGTTTTAACAATGTTACACGTTCAATGCTGGATTCGAACCAAGACCTTAATTAAGTTAGGAGAAACTTGCACTACAACATACCGGACATCTAGTAACACTTAAAAATTGTTACTAAATCAAGAAAAATGTTGCTGATTAAATAGTTAGTGTGATGTTGACCCAAAAATATATAAACTAAAATTCGTGTTACATAGGTCACATTTTTTAACAAGTGTTACAAAAACTCGCTAAATAGTAACGTTTTTGGTCGTATTACTATGGGAATGTTACTAATTGTCACTATTGTAGTAGTGTTGTGTCATTTCATCTAAACGTTCTAATATATATTTTTAATTTTTCTAAAAAAGTGTTAATGTTATATATACTAGCGAAAAGACAGGCACTCCGTAGAGTGCCTGTCTTTCCGCTCTTTTTACTGCGCCAACGTTTGAAAATTATGAACAGTATTTTTTTATGAAATTTTGGTTTTGATTAAAAATAAAAATACAAATGTTTGTTTTTTTTAATGACACGAACAATAATCTTTATTATAAAAAAAATGTTTAAGAGTATAATTGAAATATTGAAAAAGTAAGTATAAATATACCCATCTAGTTTGTTATAATTTTTAAATAATAAAGGAAAAAAAAAGATAAACATATATTCATATCGTGTTTGTTACATTTGTTTTAATATTTAAATTTATTCTTATCTATTTATTAACTTGTATTTAAAATTAAGGGTATTTTGGAAAAAAAATTACAACCCAAAAGTGTGCTGAAATTGATAGTTTATAGATACGATTGTCTCAAAAAAAAATTAATTTCATCATTATCATAACTTTACGATGCTATTCTTCAAAAATTAAATTAAAATTAACTGAGATAAATTTTTCCATATAATAAGAAAACCCACCTTTAAAATTTCCTATCCCTTTTTATGTGGTTCTGTATCAAGAATATTGGCATTAATGAAACACTCAATTTCTCGTCTTTATAAGTATATATGTGGGTGAAAATCGAACATATGCATATAGTGGGTTTTAGCGTTGCACAGTGCATATATCCCAACTGCAAAAGAACGTGGGTACCATATATATCATTCATTCATAACATCTCTATGTCATCGTGCAACAATATAGATTACCATGTTCTTGTTGTATCTGCCCATATTTGTGTTCCTAAATTATTCTAGTACTCTAACAATAGTACCCAAAGTTGTGGGTGCTCTTAAATTATTCTAGTACTCTAAGAATAGTACAGTATATTGGAAAGTCGCTATTTATGTTGATTCCTTGAATCATGTTACACAGGAAGTCAATCAATAATGCAGATGAAGACTACTCAAGTTGCACTTATGTATACTTTTTATGCGCCTCATTAATTTTGTTTCCAGTTACTATGGACATATAACTCATTTGAGAAAGAGAAAATCTGGATGATAGAAATATATGTGAGTAGTTAGGCTGAGCTGAAATCCTCTTTACCTTTTAAAAGAAATCGATATATTCGATACTACGACTTTGGTGTATAAAAACCTAATTAATGTCATCGATTTTGTAAACATGTGTGCGGAGTGTTAGCGCAACTTATCAATGCTTATTGATTAAGCAATGATCAAAACCAGTTTTAATTTTGGGGTTTTCTTTGATTTGTGATTTGTGTGAATTTTAGAGAGTGAGTAAGAAGAAAGAGAGATAATGATTGAGGAAATATATGAGAAGTATATTGATTGCTATGAAAATTATACAAAGAATGAGCTTATATACAAGTAATTGTTTTGTTACTTGAAGCACAAGTAAGTAACAACTATAGCTCTGATGAAGTATGTGTTGTACTAGAATTGAATGCATTTCTAGGTTGCTTGCCTATCAAGCAAGTATCACAAACTGTAGTAGACATCTCAATTTTAGGTACACCAAGTATCATATCTTTATCAACCAATTGATTAAGACCTCTAAAATTAAGATGACTAAATCTATAAAACCATAGCCAGCTATCTTCACCTTTAACTATAGCAGATAAGCAATTCAATTCTATAGATTTCATGTTGGTTTGAAATGTTCTATTCTTTGCAAGGAGAGTTTTCAGTACTAACCTTTGATGTTTATCAAACAATTTGAAGACATTGTCTTTCATGGTAACTGAATAACCTTTCTGAATGAATTGACCAACACTAAGTAGATTGCACTGCATTCCAGGGACATACAGAACTTCTTCAATTATTGCCATTTTTCCATTCTTTCCTTCAATAGCAATATTCCCCATTCCTTCTGCAACTAAGACTCCATGATCTGCCAGTTTCACCTTTGTGTTTCTTCCAGGATCCACTTCTCTTAACCATGTCTTGGTTCCAGTCATATGATTAGAGCAACAAGTATCTAAAAACCAACTTTCTGAATTGCAGCTTTCATTACTGGTTGTTGTCACCATCATGTATAATGACTCAGAGTCTGAACCATCTCGTGCAATCTTAGCTTATTCCTCATCATTCTTGACTTACTTTCCCTTACCAGTCCAACATTCAGATGCAAAGTGTCCAAATTTGTCACATTTAAAACACTGAATCTTATTCTTATCAAAACCTTTCTTCTTGTTTTGATTAGAGTTACCTTCCTTTGAAGATTCATCTTTTTCAGATCCTTTGTTCTTGACTTTAGACCAGTTTCCTCCCTTAGGGTTATTCTTCCCTTTCTTGAAGTTCTTCCTATCATTTTCATCCTTCTTGACAGTTTGAACTTGCAGAGCTTGTTGAATTGACCTTTCACTGCTTCTTTTTGAAACCATCAATTCATGAGCTTCAGTTGAACTTTGCAGTTCCTCAATTTTCAAGGTTTTCACATCTTTTGATTCCTGAATTGCTACCACAATGAAATCAAACCTTGAAGATAGAGTTCTCATAATCTTTTCAACAATTTGTTGATCAGTCATGGCTTCACCACAAACCTTCATCTAATTCACAAGATTGATGAGTTTGGAGATGTACTCAACAATTTTCTGCTCTTCCTCCATCTGCATAAGCTCAAATTTCCTCCTCAGTGATTGAAGCTTAATCAGTTTCACCTTATCATCACCTTCATGGTACTTTGAAAGTATATCCCATGCTTCCTTGGAACTAACAGTTTTTGAGATTCTTTCAAAGTTTCCTTCATCAAGACTCTGTTGAATCAAGAATAAAGCCTTACAATCTTTCTTCTTCAGTTCCTTATGTGCATTCCTTTGCATCTCTGTGGCATTCGCAGCTAAATCATCAACACCATTATGCACAATTTCAAGAAAATCTTGTGCACCAAACAGATTCTTCATCACTGCACTCCATCTTTCCCAATTACGTACTTCAAGAATTGGAAGATGAGTGTTGAAACTGCTGCTACCATTCATGGTGTTTCCTTCAGCGTTTCTTCCTTCAGATTGCGTGATTGAAGATCTTAATTACCCCTTATAATGAAACCAAAAGCTCTGGATACCAATTTGTTAGCGCAACTTATCAATGCTTATTGATTAAGCAATGATCAAAACCAGTTTCAGTTTTGGGGTTTTCTTTGATTTGTGATTTGTGTGAATTTTAGAGAGTTAGTAAGAAGAAAAAGAGATAATGATTGAGGAAATATATGAGAAGTATATTGATTGCTATGAAAATTATACAAAGAATGAGCTTATATACAAGTAATTGTTTTGTTACTTGAAGCACAAGTAAGTAACAATTATAGCTTTTATTTCCTTAAGACTTCTAACTAACTTGTAACAACCTTCAAAACAAACTAAAACTAACCATGTGATTATCACTAAGTAAACTTGAATTAACACTAAAACTAACACGGAGGACTTATTCGAGGTTTCGATGGAGAATGAATATGTGGTTTCTCAAAACTTATTGGAGCTTGCCGTGCTTACATAGCATAGTTTTGAGGAGTTTTGGAAGGTTTAACAATGACTCGATCATGGTTTTAGATGAATTGAGCTTCACGTGAATCGACATATGTGATGGTTAACTCTTTTGAAAAAAATATGAAGGGGAGTCTTGGAGGATGGAGACTTTTGCAACATATTGCTAGATTGCTTGTGATGGATTTGGACGCGGTCACTCATACCGTACATGAGGCAAACAAGTGTGCTGATGCATTGAAAAATATGGGATGCGATGGAGGATGTTTCTTGATTATTTATGAGCATTGTTCGACTCATTAAACATTTGTTGTTAGTTGATATTGTAGTATGTCCACGTCTAGATTGATTATGTTGTAACTTTGTTTTGTTCTTTAGGCTTAGACTGCTATATATAAAATAAAAACTATAGTAATAAACTTGAGATCGTTGATGTGGAGTATGCGGAGAGGAGATTGTCGATACAATTATTAATTTGGTATATATGTTCACTCAAGTTGAGTATATTTCTCTTATGAAAGGATTAAATGTCATTTGGTTATTTTATTTCTTTTGAATAATAAATGTTAGTAATTAATTGTTAGATTAATATTTACGAAATCGTTCGGATTTAAATTCATGACTTTTAATTTCTTATCCCTTACTTCAAATTAATTGAACTATCCAACTCATAAGGTCACTTAGTTAAATTATACTATTGATACGAAATAAACAATACGCAAAATTGTGTTATAGTCTTTGTGCTAGTCAAAGTGTATATGCATTTGGACAATCATCAAGTATACCATGTGTGGATCAGACACTTCATTAGAGATGTGGAAAAATCTAAAATTAAAAAAATGAAAGATATTTTAAAACTCAAACCGATGAATATGTTTACAAAGTCACTTCCAAGATCAAAGTTCAATAGCTGTTTGATCTTGATCAATTTCTTCAAAGCATAATTTTTTAAGTGAGAGAGTAACCCATTGGTGATTGTTTTGACCATTTTCTCTAATTTGGAGTTAAGGTGGGCATTTAAATTTCTCTAATATCTTAATACCATCCGTAGGATTCCTATCATCAGAAATTTGTTCTAAATGAATTCTTAGCTAAAGCAATTAGTTGCATATTCGAAATTTTACGTACACAAAATCAATTATAATATAATATATTCAAACAATATGTTGTGTTTGGTTTTAGTTGTGCAAATAATTTTGTTGCTTCCAAATTGGTTTTGGACCAACAAAAACCTAGTGTATATTGGTTCATAGGTAACTACGTACTTGATGGAAGTGTAGATGGTCCTGTTTTGTATGCACCATATGGCATGAATAATGAACATCGTAATAATACGGGCTGGTCGGTGCACGAGTAATCACTCCCATTCAGCTAGAGTGACCCCATTACCCACATTTCGTGGTGCTCGTTGTGTTCACTCTTCCTCCATAAGGCTGTTCTTCTACTACTACCACTTTTTCAAAAATTACACGTCAACAAAGCTTTTCATTCAACAAAAGGAAAACAAGCAAACAAAGAACCAACAAAACTTTCCATTTCGGGAAGTATTGCTAAGAAGAAAAAACAAGACTTCTATTGGTTGAACTTCAGTACAGGCACTTGATCACTATGAATGCAATTTGAGTTTGTTATAATCAAAATTTTATAAATTTGGACGGTAAGGTGGAGTATTCCACTTATAAACATATTTTCAAATCATATCTCATTTAACATGTGAGACCATTAATAAACATCTTCTTACTCATGACAAGATATTAATCTGATTCAAATAGTTCAGTATCAACAACACGATAACACGTGACTCAATGAATCTTGGATGAATTTCGATAGCATCTTTGAACTTGGATTGACCTTACTTAATCCATACAAAATTTACTTGTCACCTATAAAATATTTTCATACCATAGTAGATCAAATGCAAGACTTTTTAACACATGCCCTCATGTCTAATACTAAATATCTAGAGCGTTACTTGAGTGAACATCTTACCAAACCATTACAAATTTCGTCAAAAATTGCTCAAACATGCAAACACATTTTCATGTCATAACTCATCTAATGTGAGACTTTTAACTCTCTAGAAACACGATTAAAATCGAAACAACTAACAATGAAGTCTCATGCATATTTAGAAGAAATCATACGTATATCAAAATACATCATTCGGTCATTTAATTTTGTTGGATTTCAAGTGCGAGTGGTTAAACCCACATCGACTATGGATGTATGAAATGTTCAATATTTAAAATGGGTGACCCATGTACATGATCTATGGACTCATTGTTGCTCCTGACTTCCCCGAACTCCCCATTAGGAAGCAAGTGTTATCATAGCCTTGGTTCGGCTTGGTGGGAGAGTGGAAGTTGGATCCTGTGTTGGGTCATGTTATAGGAGGTGACTCATACACCTAATACTTTAAGGTTTTGGATGGAGATGTGGTGTCTTCCTCTCTTTTGGTCTTGAAGCATTGACCAGTTGTTTCTCCCGTGACCCTAAAACTCTATAACAAATGATATCAGAGCCTTAATTTAGCTTGCTAGGGAGTGGAAGCTAGATCTTGTTATAGGAGGTGAGAACTCATACACATGATGTTTGAAAGTTTTAATTGTAGAATGACACTGGTATGTGAGTGGAAAGAATAAATGGTAACCATAAGATTAAAAGTAAGTGCTGAGATTGAAACATAATTCAATTATGTCATGTGTCAATTCTCTCGCTCTACTCCTTTTACGTGTTTAAGTTTTCTTCGGCTTTAACATCTTCTTCCCTCACCTTCCACGACCAATTCCGGCTAAACCCGCAACCACCAGAGGATCCTTAAGAAGTAGAAGATGGTGATACGATTTTGCTGTTATATATCACCACAATCTTCCGCAACCAACGAAAATCTTCGCCTTACAAATTCAATAGCAGAAGAAGCACAAAAATTGATTGCAGACCAATGTATTTGGAAAAATATGTCCCCTTATCTAGAGTCAAATCAACATGTAATCCCGGTCAAAAACTTGGCTCTTTTAGCATGTGTCCATTGAGAGTTTTTTTTTTTTTTGATGTGAAATGAAAGCACGTGTATATTCTTTTCGGAATATTTTTTAGGGTTTCAATTTAAAAATTACTATATTTTAAAAAGTCAAATATTACAACTTACAATACATTGAATATATAAATTTTCATAAAATTTATCATATTTGAAGAGTCTTATCGGAACACTTGTTAACATTTTTCATATTCCAATTACAGCAACTTATCTGTTTTTTTATACTAGTCATTACTAGGTTTATCTTCACCTTTTTCACCGTCCATAGTGTGGACCTCCGATTCCTTGCTCACTAAAAAGGTCGTTACTCTATTCATTTAGAACACAAGTTAAGAATTAAAAAAAAAACAATTAAAACATATATTTTGTATTGAAAAAAAAAAATCAGTTTTTAACCTTTCAATTTTTTTCTTTGAAAGATGGCTTTTAAAATATTGAACGAACAATTTGTGAAATTATATTTTTATATTTGAGTTCTTAACTTGTGCCTCAAGGATTTGTCAAAAAAATACATTGCCCCAAAGATACAAATTAGTATTCAAAAAACTAATGGTGTAAGTTTTATATATATATAAAAAATGGTGTCAATGTACATCATTCAAGCAAAACGAAGTGATTAAAATCAAATAGTCAACGAGTTCGATCAAATGATAAAATTATATGAAAAAACTTGAGTTTAATTTATAAATAGAACAATTTTTTATTATATCTTATTTATTTTATGTCGAACTTCATATTATTAGTGCTCATTCTCTGGAAAGTGAAGATTAAGAAAATAAATACACTATCACTTATCAAAGCCAAAAAATATCCAAGCATTATCACTCAAGTCTTGTCAATCTAAACGCACAAATCTCTGATGATGCATACTCATGCATTCGATCCATCTGGTGCAGGTTGGTCAAAACAAAAACTTCCTTGCAGTCTAGTGACTTTCCGTGAATGATTTGTAAGAAGAGGTCAAATTTGACCTTTCCGATTAAGATGGAAAGATGATACTAATCTATATTGAGCTTGAAGCTCTATCTTATATTGGTTTAATTCAATTTGATGAATTGGAAATTTGAGTGTGTTAATTAAATTAGTTTGGGTTTTTAAGTGTTTTGTTCAATTTGAATTGAGTAAAAAAATGTCTAACTTAAGTCAAACAAATAAAAAATCAAACTCAATGATGAATTAATATTTGGATTCATGAGTTGGTTTGGTATCGTTAGTTTTCAACCTTGAAATGTGTTTCTCATAAAGTTTTACATCATCTAATTTTCTCCGATATTAATTTAAGTGGTTTAGTTTAACTTCTTAAAAAAATATTTAGATTTATGATATTTTGTATGTTTGTGCATTTTTAGACTGTGCATAAACAACAAAATATTACTACCTCCGTCCCTAATTGTAGGACCCTTTTAGAAAAATAACGGGAATTAAGAAAATTAAAAATGATAATAAATTTGTTTGCAATTATTATTGTTTTTACAAATTTGTCATTTAAGAGAGAGTTAGTGTATGTTTTCAATGTAATATTTAATGTTGATTGAAGAAAAAGATATAAAATAAATAGGGGTATGTTGGTAATGAATTAATTAATGTACTTGAAAATAACAAAAGAGTCTTATAAAAAGGGACAAATTTTTTTCTCAAAAGGGTCCTATAATTAGAGAGGTAGTAGTTTTTAATATAATTTTGGTTAGATCAATTTAGTTCAAGTTTAGGAAAATTTAATCATATTTGAAAATTTTAAACCTTCCTCTTAAAATTTAGTTCAGGTTTTTAATATAATTTGGTTTTTAATCATATTTGAAAATTTAAACTTAATAATATCAATAAATCTTAAATTTTGACGGCTCCAAAGTCCGTAAGGATTCAAGTTTCTACATATACCAATTTATAAGGGTTCAAACTATTGCATATTCCAATCACGACGTCCAAAGTTTTGAAGGTTTAGTATTAGGATATTATTATCTCCAAAATGTTTAAAATAAAACAATCTTTTTTTAAAAGATCAAAATGTTTAACACAACCTTGTGTAACCCCCTTTGTTTATGTTGGGGTAGTGATCAAATCTTCAACCTTCTTATAGTTCCACTCCTTAACTGTTTCATCTCAATGTTGAAGTGATCCCTATATTTTCTTTTGTTGTTGTTATATAGTTTGTTAATGACAAATTACTGACAAGAGTTAGAGACTCATGTAAATGTATAAATAAATATGTTTTTTTTACAGCAAAAATGTATAAATAAATAAATATAACCGGTGGGGTATACAAGTGTATTGATATTTATTAGATTCAGACAGAAAAGTATAATTGAGTACCAATTTGCTCTGTTGTTTATCATTCTTCTTCTCTACCCTAATGATAATAGAGTGAGATCATCGTGAGTGAGTGCTTTTTCCAACACTAAGTAATATAATTAAGATAAGAAAACATCAATTTTGGTGTTCATGTAGCTTCAACGTCGAATCTCTGTCAAGTAAATCTTTGAGGATAGTTAGGTGGGATTGACTAGGGATAATTTTAATTCCAATAGCAACAAATTGCAAACACTTTTTATTTCATTATTTTTCTATTGCCTTTTCGAACAATACATACGTAGACATACTACCTCCGTCCCAGATTAACTGAGTCATTTGCTCATTTCACACATATTAAGACAAATGTATAAATAAAGGAGAGAGAAAAGTGGTTTTAAGTGTTCTTGTTAAGTATTGATGCATTAATATTGGGAATGATGAAAGTAATATTAATTAGAGTTATAAAAGGAAAAAAGTAATTAATATTGTATTGGAAAGTGAAATGGCTCAGTTATTTTAGGACACTTTTTTTTAAAAAATGGCTCAGTTATTATGAGATGGAGGAAGTATCTTTTAACACAAGCTTTTCACATTCTACCTTTTCTTGAATGAAGTACAAATATAATACTTCCTCTATTTCATATAATATCTTTGGCTGTAACCAAAACAAAAAAATAATTGCTAGCTAAAAGCTTTCGGATTTTACACAAAATTTAATAGGGAACTTCTTTGGTACGCAAATTAAGGTGTACCGGTGCTCTTACTTTAAAAAATTTTAAATGTACTATTATTTTTATAGAATAAAGAGTTATTTGTTGATATTTATATTTTAGAAAATGTCATTTTATTAGAAAAACATCATTTTATTGTCTAGAAAAATCATACTAATTTTTTTATATTTTATTGTAAAAAAATAATTAAAATTTTCTATTATGAGTACTAAAAATTTAGAAAAATTAAATTTTATTTCGTCGACGTTTTTGGTAAATAAGATTTAATTATTATATTTATAGGTGATAGAAAACAATTTTTCTCTTCAAAAAATAACACATTTAACTATTAATTTATTGATTTGGTGTACCAATACAATCAAATTTGTAGGTGTACCATAGAATTTGCCAATTTAATAATATATTGTACTATAAATTCTTACTATTTTTCAATGCAAAGAACATAAATACTCTTGGGATATATGATTGAAAAGCAAAAGTCAATTTCTTATCTTAAATTAGTAAAATACTCATTGTTTGAAAAGAAAAATAAAATGTTAAACTACAAAAGATTTATAATGAGGAGTGTATGGTTGTGACATATGCAAATAATACATGAATTCATTGAATTCACACAAACTCCCCTAATTTATTTATTTTTCGAAGAAGAATCTTGGACATAAAATTGACAAATCCACCTAACCCTGTCGTCAAACACATATAGTATTAAATTTCCCATTCCACGTCACTTAATTGGGGGTAAATGGTTCAATGATTGCAAGGACTCAAGAGTAAAACCATAATATTCCAAATTTATTCACCAAACAAAAAAGAAATTCAAATTCAAAACAAGATGCGTGAGCTTCATTGATTTTGCTTCCACCATGTTCGGCACATAAATTAAAACTTTATGTGATTCATAATATTGTTATACAAAGAAGAAAATTAAAATAGCACGAGGTGGCAGGTCCAAAATTCCCAATACTATTCAAAGAATACAAATGTGGGATGTTTGGGGTATCCTCCCCCACTACCCGTTACATGACTTCTAGTGGACCCTCACACGCACTCAATATTTCAACTCAAACACAAAAATGAAAAAAAATAAACAATAATAATAATAATACCCAAATGCTCATAAAAACCATTATATAAAGCCATGTTATCAAGAATAACTTAAGTGTCTCAACTCTCAACACCACCCTCATCATTTTCACTAGTAGCTTCTCTTGTTCTTTTATCCCTATCTCCTCATTCTCAATTCTCATCACTTCAACCGTTTTTTTATTGTTAATTAGTCAACATTGTTCAAAAAAATACCTTGCTTATGGAACTTGTAGCACATATATAAATTAATATATCATATAATAGAAATAGTATAGCATATTTTTATAACTATTTAAATAGTGCATATATATAGTTGAGACGATTATGGGAAACGTAGACTATGATGATTACCCATGTTCAGGCATGAACGTTGATGAGAGTGTGCATGGTGTGGCAATTCCACCTCCTCAACCATTTTTGAAGTCTATGAAGTATTCAATGAAAGAGACTTTCTTTCCAGATGATCCATTGAGGAGGTTTAAGAATCAACCAGCTTCTAAAAAGTTGGTGCTTGGTCTTCAGTACTTTTTTCCCATATTTGAATGGGCACCAAGCTACACTTTTCAGTTCTTGAAATCTGATCTCATAGCTGGCATCACCATTGCTAGCTTGGCTATTCCTCAAGGCATTAGTTATGCCAAACTTGCCAACCTCCCTCCAATTCTTGGACTATGTGAGTTCTACTAGTATTAATTTGTTACTTAATCATCACATAAATATATACTATTTTTTTGGTTTTACCTAATGAAATATGATTTATTACTAAAATTAGTAACAAGGTGTTTTCAAAATCAAACTGCACATTGAACCGGTGTATCATCTGAATGAATCGTAGTTCACTTGCTTGAAGTAGAATGAAATTGTATATATGATCAACTAAATTATAAAGAGTATTCATCCCATTTACGATTCATTAACTATATAGTTAGACTATTTGATTCGATTTCTCAAGCATTAAAACTAAAATCCATAAAAAAAAAAATTGTTGCTAAAAAGTTTATTGAGAGAATCAAAGACTGGTTTATATTTTGTTTTGGGACATTGATATGGACCTCAAAAAAAGTCTACCAATTAGCAAAATGATATATTTTATAATAAGAGAATGAGATTCAATAAATTTATTAAAAATTACTAAAAATGGTAATTGTAAACTTTGAACATTTTTTTAATTAAGCACCATTTTCTTCCATATACTTTTCTTGATAATTAACTTTTTTATTAACTCAACACTGTTTTTGTCATGTTTTAATGATGTGCATATTTTGCAGATTCAAGCTTTATACCACCTTTGATATATGCAATGATGGGTAGTTCAAGGGATTTGGCAGTTGGAACTGTGGCAGTTGGATCTCTTCTGATGGGTTCCATGTTGGCCAATGAGGTTAATCCTACCCAAAATCCAAAGCTTTTTCTCCACCTTGCTTTCACTGCTACATTCTTTGCTGGACTTTTGCAAGCTTCATTGGGTCTCTTTAGGTAATAAAAATTCTAATCAATAACTAATAACTACTCTAAAGATATATCCTTCAAAAAAAAAAAACTACTCTAAAGATAGTTAAAAAAGTAGCATGTTGTCATAAAGTAAACTACTATTTAAATGATATGTTAGTATGTTACTGGATATGGAAAAATAAATAAAATAATATATATGGGGAAAAGGTAAGAATATATATATCCTAAGCAGGATAATATCTTCCCCTCCTTTTTTGTTTGTTTTGTCTTGTGAAAAGATCTTGCAACTTTGCACCATGCAATGAGATTCGTCCATTTCGCATCCCATATTATTATTACAATGAAGAATTGAATTATACTGAATAAAGGTATATACTTGGTTTAATCTTGAACAAAAAAAATTATTTACTTGGTTTAATGATTTACTACAAATATGAAATTTATCAATCGAGCAGTAAAGACAAAATTCTTATTAACTAAATCATCAATTTCATAAAAAAATAAAACATTACTTGTTCTTAATGCATGGTAATATAATATAACGCATGGTGGGGTGCAGGTTAGGGTTTATCGTGGATTTCCTGTCACATGCAGCCATAGTAGGGTTCATGGGAGGAGCAGCCACGGTGGTTTGTCTACAGCAGCTGAAATCAATTCTAGGACTTGAACATTTCACCCATGCTGCTGATATCGTATCAGTCATGCGCTCCGTTTTTACCCAAACTCATCAGGTAAAAAACTAAAAACGAAATTGATTATATTTATATGGATCAAAAACTTGTTCAAACCTATTTTATATATTTTGGCAGTGGTCGGGGTTCGAACCCCAAACCTATTTTTATTTTATATAAACAAACATATTTTATTTTAATAATTACAATAATGCTATGTAACTTATCTAACTTAGTTTTTGACTCCAATAAAAAGTTTGTTTCTTTATTTATTTATTTATTTGATTTGATTATTGCAGTGGAGGTGGGAAAGCGCTGTGTTGGGATTTTGCTTCATTTTCTTTCTCCTTGTTACAAGATACTTCGTAAGTACTACCTAACACAAATTCATTTGCATAAACTATATAAATATTTATTATTAACTTATTAATAATGCATGATCTAGATTTCTTTAGTTGCTATGATAATCTTTTTCTCACCAAATGATATTTTCACACCAAGAGCCATGACTATGATTGTGAAAGGATTAGATCCCAAATCTGTCACTTATTTTTCCTTGCATTAATTATTATGCTAGACTAGATGTTTATGGAAATTATGGGAATTAAAAATTAGCTTTGATTAAGATAAATTTCTTCCCTACCCTAGCTGCTACTCTTGATAAGATAGATTAAAGTCAACAAATTTCTCAGCGGTAATTGACGTTTAAAAATACAGCAGCCATGACAAAAGTAGCTAGGTAGTATCATATCAAAATCATACTATTACTATATAATAAAATAAATAAATTACTATTTATATATGCTATTATTTGTTACCAAGATTAATTTAACTTAAAATTAGAATTGACTGCAACGGTGGTTTGTGACGTTAATTAATTGATGAATGCAGAGCAAAAAACAACCCAGGTTCTTTTGGGTGTCAGCAATGACGCCGTTGGTGTCCGTTATACTGGGAAGTCTGCTGGTTTATTTCACTCACGCCGAGCACCACGGCGTTCAAGTGGTGAGCATTTCTCCGATTAGATTAATTTTATGTGTCGATCATTTGTATATGCTTAATCGATCTCCTTCCAATAACCTGCATTTTTTTTTAATAAATAACCTATGCATTTTGTTATCATTTTTAATTGGATGATCCACTAATTCAACTGACGGAGAATTATAAATGAATCATTTTTATTTTTATTTTTATTTTTACTGGAGGTGCAATTTATTTACACGCACATTCAATCAAATTTACATCATGATATCACTTTTATTTTTTATTTTTGTTCCTATAAATATTTATCTCCAAACAATAATCATATAAATGTTAAAAAGTTGTATCGTTAGTATATATACAAATTAAATTCTTACAGGTAAATATTGATACTCTAAATTTTACATATGTATAAAATCACGTAATGTAGATATTTACGAGGATATTTTATGAACCAAATAAAAACTACATTATGATGCGATTTGATTGAAAGCATGAGTCCATTTTTATTTTATTTTTTTATATTCCTTCAAGATGATCTAATCATGATTTTATCACATATATATTGTATTAAATAAAATAAAATTGATTTGCATAGTCTATATTTTGTCACAACGCACTCAGACAGAAAAGAGCCAAACACTGTTGAGTGCTATTGGGTCCAACCGATACCACCCATATTCAATGAGTATTCTCATCTGGTAGGACCTGCAAATGAATCATTTTTCTAAAACCCACCATGAGTACATGTATGGTTCACACTTTTTTTAATTTCAGAAATTGCAGTTTGATTTTTTAAATTAATGAAATAGAAAATCTCTCATGGTATACAACCAAGTTAATAAAAGTTAATCACTATATTAATTTTTTAAAGGGTAGGGATGTGATTGGACTAATAATTATTTTTTGGCACATGTTTCAGATAGGGGAATTGAAGAAAGGACTAAATCCACCATCACTCACAGATTTGGTATTTGTGTCACCATATATGACCACAGCTATAAAAACTGGCCTTATTGTTGGCATTATAGCTCTTGCGGTAACTACCTCTCAACTCAAACTCCTTTATTTCCTTTATTGCCTAATAATACACTTTTAGACATGGCAAAACTATAACGTGACTTAACATGTGTGCACAACACAATAAAGACACACCCTAACTCTAACATGTCACATCCCTAACCAAAGAAGAATAAAATGAAACTAGACAAGGCATTGAGGCAATAACTTTATTATTGTGGATTTATATGTTTTTGTCAAATGCTATCATATGGTCCTTCTCATTTGACAATTATTTCGATATAAGTCAAATTGTGTCCTCAAGAGACAAAGTTACTTGAATGCACACCAGATCACATGACCTTTACCAATAGTTCTATTCTAGAGCATTATCTTTGTAACTATTCCTATATAATTTTATATATACAAAACCATACCTCTTTATTTACATTTAAAAGAATAAATTGAAATTATTATATGCTTGTTTTCAAGCTTGTTCCCTTGCCAAGGTTTATATGAGGTCATAATCATATTGAATTGCATAATTTGTTAGTAGTCATTAAAAACAAAACAATAGGTAGTGGACAAACATGTACATCATGCCATGGCTGTTACTACAAGATTTAAGTAGAAAGAGTTGACCTTATACTACTCTTTTTTAAATTAAAAACAAAATGGGCTAATGAAAATTATTATTAATTAAAATGACATTAATGATTATTTTAGAACCGGTTCCAAGAGAAATAATTAATAGTCATTTTACAACCGGCTTCAAGAGAATTTGAATTTCATCTCTTGATATTACAAAGTCAAACTCTTATCATTTAGCTGACACCTTATAATACACTTATCACATTTAAAAATCTTCTAGTTTTCAAATCTATGAAATGGCACATGCAATGCCTTTGTTCCAATTAAATGTCATATGTAATAGACAAAGTCCTAGATATGCTAATTTAGTTAATGTAAATTTCAATAGGATCTTGAATATTGATGATGTTTTTCAGGAAGGAATAGCTGTGGGAAGAAGCTTTGCAATGTATAAAAATTATCATATTGATGGCAACAAAGAGATGATAGCTATTGGAACCATGAACATAGTTGGTTCTTTCACCTCATGCTACCTCACAACAGGTAAACATCATCACCAAATGTTAACATCATTATTACTTTTGCAGATCAATTGCTGACATGTTTTTGGTGTAAAAATGATAACTCTTTCAGGGCCATTTTCGCGTTCGGCAGTGAACTACAATGCTGGATGCAAGACAGCAGCATCCAACATTGTGATGTCAATTGCAGTCATGTTGACACTGTTATTCTTGACACCTTTGTTCTATTACACTCCTCTGGTGGTACTAGCAGCCATTATTGTATCTGCAATGCTTGGACTTATAGATTATGAAGCAGCCATCCATCTGTGGAAGATTGACAAATTCGATTTTTTCGTCTGCATTAGCGCATATATGGGTGTTGTCTTTGGCAGTGTTGAAATTGGCTTAGTCATAGCGGTATGTATCAATAATCTCTTTGTTCTCCCACTTCTCAGTCTGATATACAAGTTTATGAAACTAATGTGTTTTCTTATGCATGTTTAGGTTGCAATATCAGTGCTTCGGATACTGCTATTTGTTGCAAGGCCAAGGACATCTGTTTTGGGAAACATTCCAAATTCTGTTATATACAGAAACATTGAACATTATCCGAATGCAAACCGTGTTGCTGGAATTCTAATTCTAAAGATTGATGCACCGATTTATTTTGCCAATGCTAGCTATTTAAGAGAAAGGTAAGATACCTGAAAATTTGAATTTTTTTTCTCTAGCATATGAAATTTTATGGCCTGGAATAATTTGACAAACAAGAAAACTGTTATTGTTCATAGGATCTCAAGGTGGATCGATGAAGAGGAAGATAGAATTAAAGATACAGGGGAGACAAGTTTGAATTATGTTATACTGGATATGAGTGGTGAGTAATGAGCCTTTGAGATATGGCAATTAATCAAAACATGGTTATTAGAATTTTCAGTCTAACTTGCAGTGTAATTTTATTGGCAGCTGTTGGAAATATCGACACAAGTGGGATAAGTATGCTTGAAGAGACTAAAAAGATGGCTGAAAGAAGAGAGCAGCAAGTAATTATTTCTCTAATGTCATTTGCTAATCATGAACCAAATTTTTTTATAGCTTATTCATTGTAGCATTTTTGTTAACCTTGAAATCTTTTCATTCCTATGATTACAGCTTGTTTTGGTCAATCCTGGAAGTGAGGTGATGAAGAAACTAAACAAATCCAGTTTCCAAAAGGATGTAGGAGGAAATTGGATCTATCTGACAGTGGAAGATGCTGTTAGAGCATGTAACTTTGCATGCAAAACAAATCCCAAAAGAGATGAATCAGAGGGTTGGAACAATGTCTGAGCTATATATCAATGCATGATTAAAGAGCTCATGAGCTTAGTTTTTTCTTCTAAGTTATGTATTATTACTATTACAATATGTGGCATGAGAGTTTGTGAATCATGCCACTAAATATTTAGAGCCATAGGAAAATGAAAGATGTATGAGTCTTCAACTTTCTCAGCTTGCATCCTAATTCCTAAGTTGGAAGAAATTTCCTACATAAGTTGTTGAGTTCTTATGCAACAATATGCTTGTTAATCTATTCAAATGCAAAGCATTTACCATGAGAATTATAAATGGCGTTTGAAAAGGTTCTGGAACTGGAGAAAATTAAAGGTTATTGATCATAAGTTTTCAAGTTTAAATCATGACAGTGCAAAAAAAAAAAAAAAAAAAAAACTTGACACTATTAAGTTACATATATATCTTTTAAGTGCTATCAAAATATTACACAATAATCAACATTACATGGATCCGACTGGAACTTGACTCGGATCTCTTAAGCAAGGTCTCGGGTTTGAGCCTCGTGGATGAAAAAAATGTGGTTGAGAGGGGAGACCTCACTAAAGGTGGGAGTTCAAGTTCGCCTGTGGAGATTAGTCATATGCGAAGTTGGTGGATACTTCACACCAAGAACATGCTTACCACAAAAATATCTCGCATAATAAATCACCAATCATGAAAAAAATCCAAGATGAAGAGTGTTAGGTGAGAAAAAAATCGTAGTCTGATATGATACAAGTGACCAATCAGAGGAAAATAACATTTTGCATCTCCTACTGTATATATATTCACACATGCATTAAACCAGAAATTAAGGAAGGGATTATTCAAAATTTTATATGAAAAAAGATAAGGAAAAGAAATGGAAAAGTTCCATCCTAGCCTCTTCTTGCAAATACAGTTCCATCCTAGCCTCTTCTTGCAAATACATGAGGCACAAACATGTACAGAAGGATCGAAATATGACTTGTATCGTCTTAAAGCATTTATAGAAAGGAAAATATACAAACAAAAAAACTAATGTCTCATGGAATTGAAACTATTGTAGAAATCAATCACCCTTGGTGGGTGGCCTTACACATGCACAAAAAGGTGTTTTTTTCTTCTTTTGGGTGTTGGTTTTTGTCCCACCATAGAGATAGTCCCGCAAACGTACTCTCCGACTTTGATCAGCCGTTCTTGTTTTCTCTTTGCTTTCTTTTCCATCATTCAGTTTCAAAAGCAGAAACTGAAGTCTTTGAACCTCCAACTGAAGTTGTCCTATTTTTTCTGATCCTCTCTGCGCTTGTTCCGAAACTCTCCTCCTGCTGACACTTCCAATCTCATCTGACTCTGATGAAGCTCTCCCAGCTGAAGACAGTGCACCCTCTTCTACATTCTTCACCAGCTTGCGGTTGGCATCGAACAACTTCATTACAGTCTCCTGAGACGCTTCAAGCTGCTCTTTAACGGTATCATACTCGCCACTTTTTCCCTTTGTACTCTTCTCAATAGTTTCCACTTTCTTCATCAAATCTTGTATGGTTATTTGAAGGTTCGTTAACTTCTGTGCATCAGAATCAAGTCTTTCCAAAACCCTACTCTTGTTGCCTTCTTCGCGTGGCTGTGACATTCTTCTTGAGATCTCTAACTTGTCCACCCCCAACTCCTTTTCCACCAAGGAATCTCCTGAAGGATGTTTGTTGTATGTTTCCTTGGATGTTCTTCTTTGATGATGATCCACTGCCGGTTCTGCCACCATCTTCTGTGTCTTATCAGATGTTTCCCACAACTCAAGCATATGATCATCAGACTCAAGAGTTCCTCCTCTGCTTACTCCATATGATGAACATTCAGATATTTGATCAAGCATGATGTCTTTTGGAAGTACTTCAATCTCAGTTACAGGATTATCTGGCCTTAAACTCCCCATTTTCTGTTCAATCTCCTTTGCTTCTTGAATCTCTCTCATTTCATCATTGGGTTTGGAACTTGCGTTAAACTTCTTAACTGCCATTGAAATTTCATTGATCCTCCTCTGCAGGTCTTGGAAGTCGAGGAGAGGATCTGGTGCCGTAACAGACTGATCTTCATCTATTTGTTGACCATTTTCATTGTATTGGTGATTCACCAAATTTTTAACCTGGAAATGGTGATTATAGGACAAATAAAATCAAATTATATGCATAAAGAAAGGAAATAATAGTTGGTTACAAGTAGAAAAGGAGGAAATTAATTTCACTTGTCACAAAATCATCAATAAATGACCTGGCATTACATTAAAAGAAAAAGTCACAACCAAATACTGAAACAATATGTTAATACCTCTGGTTTTTCATAGTCATGATGTTTTGCATTTCCAAGAGTCTGCATCTCCAGAGATGTAACACAATCATTCAAAGCACTGATAGCTGGGACATAAGCCGCTAATTGATCACACATTTTCCCATTTTCACCTTCCAACTTGCTAACTAATTCTTTCAGCTGTTCTCTTTCCATGTCTTTCGAGTAGTTTATGCTCTGAAGATGCTCACATGTATCAGCTAGCTCACAGGCCTTCCCTTGAAGTAGTGTTTCATTGACAGCAGAAACCTGCAGTTCAGCAAAGAGTACTGCAGCCTGAGTTTCCCATTGTTCAATCTCATTTATTCCTTCATGTACTTCATAACTTAGCTTCTTTTCCCTTAGCTTAGTTTCTTCAAGTTCTTGGTGTAGGCACTTCATTTCAGACTCCAATTTCTTGCTCACTTCACTTAAACATCCAAGCTCTTCATTTTGACGGTCCTTGTCTGAGGACAACTGGAAAATTTGATTAGCTTGTTCTTCAAGTTTCCCATTGGCAACATCATATCTAATCTTCAGATCTTCCGCCGTTCTTTGCAATTCTGTTTTCTTGGCGTGTAAAGCATGAAACGTCTTGGCTGCTTCCGAAAGCACCTTTTCCTTTTGACACAACATTTCCCTTTCATTCCTAATCTGACAAGTCAATTGATCATTGACAGATTCAACTAAATTCAATTCAACATTTGACTTTACAAATAACTCTTTAAGATGAGAATTTTCCATTTCTTCATTTTCTAATTTGTGTGCCATTATCTTCAATCTCTCCTCAAGGTTATTATTTTCTGAACCGAGCTTATCAAGTTCTTGACCAAGCTGTTTAAGTTCCTGGAGTTTTTCAGAGATAATATTCTGGTAAATGGCAGAAAAATTAGATTGAACGAATGTCTCGTGGGACATGACACAAAGTTCTTCTTCCAAGTTACCCTTCTCCTCGCTCAGATCTTTAAATCTTCCCATCAAGGATTTTTTCTCTTCAAGTATCGTGCAACTTTTTTCCTGTAAGTTGCTGTGGATCTTTTCAAAGTTTGATAGCTCTCCGCGTAGATTAACTATTTCAGTTGTCATACCTTCCATTCTCTCTTCTCCTTTGCTTATGGCCAACTTCAACTCCTGATTCTTTTCCAATGCCTTTTGGAACTCAATTTGCAATGCCATGAACTGCTTAGACTGTATCCTGGACTCCTCATCAAGTGCTCCTTTTTCTATCACAAGATTTTCTACAGTCAGTTTCAACTGATCAAGAAATGTAATCAGAACTGAATTCTCAACGGCCAAGTGGTGGC
This sequence comes from Medicago lupulina, assembly GCA_958299785.1. Classification (NCBI taxonomy): domain Eukaryota; kingdom Viridiplantae; phylum Streptophyta; class Magnoliopsida; order Fabales; family Fabaceae; genus Medicago; species Medicago lupulina. The sequence goes on along the minus strand of OY283141.1, from coordinate 20,007,402 downwards.
TTTCGTTGAAAATCGTGTCAAACGACTTCTTTCTCTCCTTAAGTTTTCCATGTATATGGTTCAGGAGAGTTCGGTCTTCGTCCAGCATATCTTCAAAGAAATTCTCGCCGTTAATGTCAAGAGTCTTCAACACCTGATGCAGCCCAACCCTTAGTATTTTAATTTTCTCAGACAAAGAATCCACATCATCTTGCTTTTGAATATTTTCAGACTCCAATTTAGAAATAATTTTGTCAGACATTTTGGACGCCTCCAATAGTCTCTGGCACTCAACTAGGAGGGAGAAGTTCCTTTTCTCCAAATCTTGGATACACTTCTGCAAGATGAAAATTTCAATCTGAGTGTTTAGAGATCTATCCAGTTCCTCCTCGTATTCTTGTTTCCGGCACTTTGCATCTTCTTTCAAAATATCAATTTGTAATTCCTTGTTGGCCACTTCATCTTCATTCAACTTCAAAACTCTGCAATGCTCTTCCCTTTGGGAATATAGAGAAACCAATAGCTCTTCTACCTTTTTAAGTGATGACTCCCTTTCTCCTTTTAGTTCCAAATGCATTTCTTCCAATTCACTGTGTTGTTTTTCAAGATCTTTCAGAATTTGCCGAGTGGTGTTCAACTCTGAAACTAAGGCTTCTTTCTCTGAAAAGATACTGGACTTCTCATGGTCGAGTAACTGGCACGCTTCTTCTAAGATCTTTGACTTTCCTCTTAGTACATCAAGTTCAGTATTGACATCAAATAGTGAATTTTCCAGAAGGTTGTTATTTTCCGAGAGCTTCTCAAGCTTTTCAGTTGTAGCTTGTAATTGAGAAAACAAGGTGGCCTTCTCAGCAGCAAGAGTTGATTTCTCCACAAGCAGAGACTGGCATGTTCCTTCCAACACATTTACTTTTCCTCTGACACTATCCAACTCAGCATTCAAGTCTGAAATGGAATTCTCTAAAACAGAATTCTTCTCCAAAAGCTTCTCCATGGTTTCCAATTTTACCAAAAGAGCCAGTTTCTCATCTTTTTCAGCCTCACATGTCTCCTTCAGCTTTGAGTTCTCGTCTTGCAATTGTTTCACCGATGAGCCAAAGCACTGTGGATCTAAATCAGCTGACCTGACCTCGTCAATCATAGCTTCATGTTTTTTATTCATATCATTAAGCTCCTCTTTAAGGCAGTAAATTTCTTGCTGAAGAGCATTTCTTTCATTAAGTCGCAGCTCAACCTCCTGTTCAAGTTTCTCTATTGTCTCTTTCAAATTCAATATCTCATCCTGCAAAGTTTGTATAGACAAAGATGAAGAAATCTTGAGATCATTTAGAATTTTGTTTTCCTCATTGACTCTGTGCACTTCATCCTCTAGAGACTGCTTACGTGATTCAACATTCCCTAGTATTTCCACTTTACTGTGAAAGTCAGCAGCAAGAGCTCTAAGGTCTTCCTGAGATTGAGAATGCAAATGCTGAAGAGTTTGGAAAGCAGTTTCAGCCTCAATGAATCGCAATCTCTCATCTTGTAAGGAACTCCAAAGTTTACCCAATTCTTTCTGCTTCTCGTTAAGTTCTTCACTTTGAGATCCCATCTTGTGTGCCAAAGACTGTAATTCAGACTGTAGATTGTGATTCGATGTTTCCAAAAGAAGACACTTCTGTTCAGAACTATGTAACTTTTCAACCTCATCGTCTATTTTAGAATTTAACCTACGCACCTCCTCTTCAGCACAAGAGAGTTTATGTTCCAAACTGGAAATTATCTCCAAGCATTGCTGATATCGGAGAGCAGCATCTTCCTTCTCTTCATTAAGTTTAGTAACTTCCAACTTCAAAGCTTCAATTTCATTTTCAGCTAAATTAGCTTGCTCATTAATCCTTCTAACATTCTCCTCGGATTCTTTTAATCTCTCCTCCAGTTTTGATAATGTCTCCAAGCACTGTTTATATTGAACAAGGGCAGCTTCCTTTTCAGCTTCTACTCGAACAAGGTCCTGCTTCAAGGACTCAACTTCAGTTTCAGCTCTAGTAGCACGCTCGTTAAACTCTCCTGCATCCTTCTGAGCAAAAGAAATGTTTTTCTCCAGATTGGTTATTTTCTCCAAGCATTCCTGGTACTGAACAAGAGTAGCTTCCCTTTCCGCCTGTAATTTGATTACCGCTTCCTTCAAGTCTTGAACTTCAGCTTCTGCTTTGCTTGCTCGTTCATCGACTCTTTGAGACTTCTCTTGTGCAGAAGACACTTCTAATTCAAGATTAGACAATTTCTCCAAACTCTGCTGATACTGAAGCAAACCAGCTTCCTTTTCATCTTCCAATTTGGCAAGGGCTTTCTTTAAGGCCAAAATTTCTGCTTCGGCTTTTGTCACACGTTCAGACTCAGACAAGACATGAGCCTTCGCGCCACGGTCTCCATTGTTTAGCTCGCTACTCTCGTCCTGCGTCTCTAAAAAATTGAGCCCCCTTCGAGCATGTCCTTCAAACTTTGCATGTTCTCGAGGGATGAGGAGATCATTGAGCTGTCTTAAACCTGTCTTGTTCGAAGCAGAATTAGGTTCTTCACTGTCTGCTCCATTTCTTTTGGTAAAATGAGCATCTTTTTCTGATTCATCTGAGTCCAGAAATGTACGTGAAGGGTGGCGTGTTTCTGGAGTACGTGGCTCAGTTTCCATGGAAGTAACCATTGGTAAATCGTCTGTAATCATCACAGGAATTTGATTAGGAAATGCTTCAGCCATGGTCCGATGAGCATGGCGGATCACTCCAGTTGCATGATCATATCTCTCAGCCAATGCACGGTATGCCCTATAAAACTCTTCAACCATTTTCATAAGCTCTGGACGCTTTTTATAGTACATTTCCGCTCTCCTGGCAAAGGAATCTGCATCTTCTTCAATGAGCTTAATCATCTGCTTCACCTTGACATCCATATCTGTGCATCACGAGATATCATTGAGATAAGTTCAGGGGATGGATTATCATAAAAAACAAATATGGTCATATCTTTTTCGGTAATTAAGCCAATAACTCATAATACAAACTAGAAGTGCATGTAGAATGTCCCTTATGGAAACAACTGAAATTTTCTAAAACCAAATAAATCATGTCATCACACGCTTCAACATCCATAGCTATAAAAGGGAAAGAATTTTGAACAAGATACAAAATAACTAAGATGATTCAGAAATATACGTAAAAAAACACTGGTAGTTTTGAAAAAAGTACTTCTATAAAAATCCATAAAACAGTGTAATAAAGTCTCAACCAGAAGAACATTCTAAAGTGAAACTGAAACAGATTTAAATCATATTACATCATTGTGCCAGCCAGACATTGATGAAATATGCATTTATTGTCCATTCCAATACTCTAAATTTTTTTAGCGAAAAAACAATACTTCCACAGAATAACTTTTAAGGCATCATAGCAATCTCAGTAGTTACTAAACTCATCAACAAAAGAAATTATGCTCAACTAAACTTCCTTTGTAGTTTAATGTAAAAACATTAATTTCCCCTATATTTTTTTTTATGCAATGGAATTAATTTCTCATATACTACGGATAAGAAAACAACAATAAATGATGCAACTCAACCTCAAACCATGAATGTGTCAAGTCAAAGCCAGAAAGATAGGAAGCATTACCTGTAAGATTTTCTTGAAGCCATTTTGAGTTCTTGGGACTTATGTGGCTATCCCACCACCAAGAATACATTCTCCTAGAATCTGCATGAGACCGAGTCGCCATCACCGCTTTCTGTTCTATTGTTGTAAGTACTTTATTAATCCTTGAAAGACATGAAGAGGCAAAACCTTCATATGCTTTTGACTACAAAGTCAACCAAGTCATCACAGTTTCTGCTTCTGATGTATTCATTAGAACAAACAAAACAAAAGGATTACAAATTGTTCTGTTTCAGATAAATCAAATTCATGAATATTTTTTCTTCTTTTTATTTTCTCGTTTCGATCTGAAGAATCACAAAAAACATACCTGATTGGTTGAACTTGGATTTTCTTTCTCTAATTCCAAAACTGAATGAACAAATTTCTGATATGCCTGAATGTATACAACAAACTACCTGATCATCCAATAAATACAATAGAAAATGATAAAATCAATATTATCAGAATTTTGTAAATCAATAAATAAACCATCATACTTCTATAAATCAACAATAAGTCAATAACAGCTTAGTTTTCAAGCATGAGAAGAATACAATAATCAGTTCTCAAATTGTAACAATAATTAACATGATGAGTTGATAATATATCTATATCACATGATAAGATAGCAACCATATAACTGAAAAAACTACATGATCAATCAAATCAAATTGATTAAACTTAAAAACTAAAAAATTAAAATAAAAAAACTTGAGATCAAAGTTAAGTAGAAAGATAACTGAATTAAACTGAATTGAACAAAAGAAAACATAATTGAGATAGATATGATGTTACTCACCAAAATGAAAGTAAAAAATCAAAATTTTATGGCGGCTATGAACAAAGTTCAGCTCCTTTTATTTTGTTTCATTTTATTTTAATAATTTTTTATGATCATGATGATGAAATTTTGTGTCATCCCATGTTAGTTAGATCTCCGTGAGTTGTGCAAAAACACAGTACACAATGTTGTTTGTCTGTGTGTAACTCACTTTCTCTGTGTTGTGTGATGTTTTTTTGTTTTTTGTTTTTACTTTGGCTTTTGATTTTGGTTAGCTGGGTTGGTGGCACTTTGTCCCCTCACCAGCGAAGAGACAAATGGCTGCAAAATAGTGGGTGGTGTATTGGTGGTAAATTAAACTGAAGAATTATGATAATATATACTTATTAAACCTTCTTTAATTATCAATTTAATTAGTTCTATTTGTCCTTGGTATTAAAGATTAGATAAAGGTTACAAGTCAAATTCAAAGGCATTTAAAACGCTTGAATTTTCAGTTTAGGAAAAATTATTTGTATTAGTTGGACTTGGACTCTTCTCATTTTAGGTGAATGTATCAGGTGTGTTTTGTTTTGTGTTGGTTAGGCTCTTTCTTTATTTCATTTTTCATATGTTTCATCACTTAAATAATTGTATATGTTTCATATGTATCTGGTCTAATTTATTTAACCACAAACATCAATCTTTTGTTTATCTAAATTTCTCTTATAAATAAGATCGGAGTATATTTAAAGTATTTTCAATTATGAAGTGTAATATTTTTTTAATCAAAATTTAAATATTGATTTGTCACAACGTAGAAGGTTGATCTCTTCTGCTAGGTAACCCCACACATGGTTAATTAGACTACTTTTTATTATTTCATCTAAGTTTAAGTGTTGTATTTGGGTGTTTTGAAGGAAGTGATTTCTTGAATTGATTTTAATGATAGCATTAATATATTATTTACTAAAACATTTCATTAATTGTAGTTGGTACAATACATTAGTTAAATAGAGTAAAATTTAGTACATAAAAAGTATATTAATAGGAAAAAAGTTAATATATGTCGTATTTTAAAGTGATAATTATTTTAAGATAAAGAAAAAATGCAAAATGAACCTTACTACGAGACCATGTAAGATATTTTAGGAATATTTTTCTTTAAATATGTGCATTGTAAATATAAATATTTATTGAAGATAGCCTTCAACTTGTGTATCCTTATATAATAAAAGCTCTATCCATAAGTAAAAGACATGTACAATATCATATAACATGTGCTTACTAGATTAAATCCAAAATATTCTTATAACAACATTTTCCTATCAACAACAACAAAATATATATATATATATATATATATATATATATATATATATATATATCTTATTTAAGTACTTTATCGGATAAAATAATTTATTTTCTTCATTTAATTAATTAATACATAATTTTCTTCTATTTCAATCCACTTGGGTTGGCCTAGTGGTATTGACTTGAGATATGGGAGTGTGCTCCTCCTCGAGATCTCAGTTTTGATTCTCGATTCTCTCTAATGTTAATTTAAATGGACAAACAGCTTATTCAAAAAAAAAAAATCTTCTATTTCACATCTGTCATTTATTGAGTCAAAAAAACATTTTTTTGTCAAAAGAAATAATCTATGATTTATTGTCTAATATTATATTATGTAAGAACTTTCAACCTTAGACTAACTTTTCTCTAAAAAAAAAAACCTAGACTAACTTTATTTATCAAAAAAATTTAGACTAATTTACGTGTCACTTATCTTTTAAGTTTCTACTTTCTTGACCAATTTTAATTTCATTATATATTTATGTATAGTTTATAATTATAATTCAAATCAAGTGAAATTATAACACTCAATTATTGATGTATGAATTACCATTAAAAAGGACACTTTTTCTTTTTGTAGTACTATCTGTGTCTTTATATATAAGACTCTTTTGTTAAAATCATGGGAATTAGGAAAGTGAATATTTGTATTAAAGTTGTCTGTAATCATTATTGTTTTTACAATTTTATCCTTAAGAGAGAGTTAATTTATGTTTTCCATGTACAATTTATTGTTAATTGAAGAAAAAAATGTATAATAACTAGGGGCATATATGTAAAGAAATAATTAATATAGTTGGAAATAGCAAAATGGTCTTATAAAAAAGGACAAAAAAAATTCTCAAAAGAGTTTTATAATTAGGGATGGAGGTAGTATATTTTTTTATAAATACTAATGTTTCTTCAAAAAATTAAAGAATAGACTCAATTAATTGATGTATTAACTCAATAGTCAAAACTATACTACTCAATAAATTAAGGCAAATGTTAACGTGTGCCCTCAAAGGCACATGTTAAGGAACTTATTATAGAAATATACGTATTAAAAGTCGTGTAGTCAACTTTTAAAAGTTAAATTATCATGTTTTCTAATACAAAATTACTTATTTTTAGTTCCTTAACATGTGTCTTTAGAGCATAAGTTAGTTTGACGCATAAATTAAAGAATAGCCGCAATTACCAGATTTGGCCGGTGCTTGATCGTTGATTATTAGGGATGGTGTTGGATACGTACTCATTACCATTACTATTAGTGAAAAGAAAATTGGAGTAGTCCCTGTAGAATTTTATCCATGTAAAGCAAAGTTAAAAATCGTAATTAACTATTAGTATATTTTTAATGTAAAATTTATATTTTTAAGATCTTAACATGTGCATTAAAAACTCAAAATTAGCAAGATGCAAAAAGTTTTTGGACAATAGATTATTAAAAAAAATGACGGAAAATTATTAAAAAAATTCATGATTGAAAATCATGTGAGGAAAATCGATGACACTTGTTTGGGGAATTAAATACTGGTAGGAATGGGACTTTGCTAGAGGGATGACGAGACAGTGACTTGGTGTCCTTGGCTCATTATAGTTAGTTACTATTATTGGTCACTGTTGGTGTCGTGACTAAAATCAAATGCTGTGGCCGGTGATCCATTTTTATGTGTGACTCGTACTAACGAAACAGTAGTGGACTAGTGGTATTATTGGTCACATGATCAAATATCTTGTGCTTTCAATCAACATGTAAGATTGTTTATCATTAATTATTTTTATTAAAATGTCTAAAAACTATACATTTGAGCTTGTGATCTTACAAGAATTACTCCTTAAATGAATTAAACTTTATTGGCTTATTCTAGAAGTCCTAACTCAACTGGGAAATGTCGAAATTGCAAGGTTGAACGTCGTGACCCGGGTTCGAATCCGGGACTTCGCAGTTGTATGCGAGTTTATTTTCAGTAGATTATCACTTCATCTAAGACCAAAAAAAAAACTTTATTGCCTCAGGCCCTCCATAATGGACTAACAATCGACGGTTACTGAGCCATATGTAACCGCTTTCCAACGGCTCCTCTCCCTTGATTTCACGAGGTTTTGCGCTCAACTATAAAAGGGACCTTTTATTGTCCTATCGAATCTGATTCATTCTAACTCAAACCTTTCACTTTTGATCTTACTAACTTGAGCGTTAGTGTTTGCAAGTACCTCCAACTTGCAATCAACACTGTAAAGATCGTCAGACGTTGTTCTTATGATCAACAAAGAACAATGTTACCATCTGTGGGAATTTAGTTTCCCCATCTTTTTCTTTCAATGATAAAAACTTTCCAAAAATCCAAAAATATACCATTAGAAAGGCTAACGATTAGCAAAATTTCCCCAAAAGCATGGTTTGCCACATCAATTCTGATGAAGGAAAGGACTGCTTTGCCATCTCTTATTAAAACTCATAAACTGAAAATAGCACCACCTTTGTTGGAAGTCTCACCACCACCATTTGTAATAAGAACGAAGTATATCATGAACAATCTTGTATAAGCAGTCCAGAAACATAATCGTATTATCGAAGACCAGAATCAGTGTCTTCGACAAGTGGAAAATCATCGATCAACGGCGCGACCAAGAGTCGCTGCCCAGAGCTAACGTTTGGTCTGATCAAACTGCCGCCAAAACGAAACTCCTTCACCACAATCACAAAGTTGAGAGATCTAGGTCCCCACAACTCTCTCATGCGGTACAACCTCAAAGGTCCCCGTGAACACGCTATCAATAATCGGGGCATCAATATTGTTCCTCCATGTCTAATCGTCCTGATGACGCAAATAAATGACCCCTAAGAACCATTCACCTATAGGATCTAAAATTGTCGAATCCCCATCGGACAGAAAAACCTCCCTTGATGGACTCATACGATGGAACTATTGATCCATATGAGCACATCAAAAACATTGAAGTAATCCTCAACAACATGAATGTTTAAGACTCTTTGAAATGCAGGTTATTGGCCACCACTTTGAGGAAGGGCCGAATGACATGATATAAAATCCTTTCAAAGAATATAACAACTCTTCAAAATACCCGAATAATTATGAAGACAATCACCTCCCATATGACAACTTTGCGGTGATAACCTAAGAGTGTTGTCGTCTTAGAAACCATATTTCAAGGTAAAAATGAGCAACTTCGAGATTACATTGAACAATTCAATAAGGAGGTCGTCCAAGATCGAGGAACCGACGAGAGGATGAAAATGCACCTGTTGACGAGGGGCCTTCATCATGGAAGCGACTTTGCAAAAGAAATTGACGTCGATGGTTTGAGGAACTTGAATAATTTCCTAAATAAAGTATTGAAAAGGTATGAAGAAAGTTAAGGACCCATTGGCCGTTTTAGCGAGTAGACTCCTCGTCCTAGTATAGGTAATTTAACCTTGTAAAATGCACTGCTGTAGAATTCAAAGAAGTAGGGATCAAATTGCCAAAACCCATATCAGATAAAGCACGAGTGGACAAAAGTAAGTATTACATGTTTCACGAGTGCCTTATACAAAACATTGACGATTTCATGCATCTCAAAAAGGCAATCAAAAGTCCTCATATAAGGAGGAAAACTGAGGTAATACATAAAGTGAGACTCCACTATGGAAAGGAATAACCGGTTTTATTTGCCACGGTCAAGAAAGGTGACTAACATTACCATGATCACGACTAAAGAAAATAACGGAGAAAGCGTGGATAAAGGTTTGCAAGTGGGCATGGCAATAACAAGACCTAGAGATTTTAACAATTTTCCTGCAAACATTAAGGTGGCGAACAACCCATTCATGAGCACATGGGAATTCACGCAACATCATGTACTCTGTTTTGTTTCGCAAGATCTATCTCAGACAAACAAAAATCTTATACCGTATGTGGGATCAAACCTACAAGGTTTCAACAGATCCATCAATCGCTCATGGTATATGTGTAATTGCTCGTCACTGTTGGAGAAAGCAAGACGATGAGAATCATAAAGGTACAGTTTATTTTAGTAGACTATAAGTCCCTTCATAACTACATTATAGGAATACCCACTTTGGTAGAATTATGAGTTGTCTCTTTGACAGTCCATCTAAAGATGAAATACCACATTAAAGATGAAATAGTAGCAACCTTCCATCTCGGCATCGAAGATGCGAGACGATTCTTCATTGCAACTAACAATTAAAGTGTGGTCTCTCTATTGAAGACACCACCAAAGGAAGATAAAAAGGCAAAGTAAAAGAAGAAGAAAATGGCCTATGAGGTAAGCATGGTGGAACTTGACTTTCACTTTAGTGTATTTGACCTTGATGATAAGAAGAAGGATCCCATAGAGAAATAGATTATTCAACCGTTCCCGAATGATGATTTTTAGCTTATGATAACTACCAAAATTGTAGGTTATCTAATTGCACTTATCCCCCATAATCTATGAAAAATTGAGTGATTGCATGGCCTAAACCATCTAATCAGTGGCTATTTAGGATTTTATGGTTTTAATTAGTTTTTAGTGTTATTTAATCATTTTGAACTAGTAATGCTTATTTTGAACGTTTGATGGAAAAGGGTGAGGAATTAAACTGGAGATCTAGGAAGCTACAATGTGGAGCTGAAGATGCATCACTAAAGATATAGGAAGATGTAGCACACCAAATTGTCAGTCGGGTCATACAATAATACGAAATCATGGGACCCATCTTATCATTGCTTAAAGAGTAAGTTATATGAGTTGGCGCCAATGATTGCAGTACAAGGAATAAAGAATATTTATGATGCTGAAAGGATAAGATAAGGACAACTCATAAGAGAAATGACCAAATGGAACAACTTGTAGTGATTGATCTGGTACTATAAAAGGACAACCACATGTTACTACCAAGGGGCATGAATTTTACATTTCGATTGAGCGTCCAAGTTCCAGCTAGGGTTAGCTGCCACTGGAGTTATCACTCCATCTCATCTTCTCCATAGATGAGCATGGGTGCTAGTTCTTAATGATTTAGAGTTAGGATTACTTAGGTGATGCTTCAAGCTCACCTATTTCCTTGTTGGAGTGTAATCTTTCAGTAACGTTATATTAGCTATGAAGTTAGTTTTTCATGTTTTCATTTATGCTTCATTTCATATTCATCTTTGCAGTTAAGCTCATCATGAGTTAAACTCATTCTTTTGGTTTAGGCATAATTATGTTATGATATTCTTCTCTTAAGATTTATAAAGTTATAACTTCATGCTTCTTTCAAACTAACTGTTTTAACTCAAAATCTTTGAAAGTAAAACTTGATCACTTTTATTTTTAATGTTATAGTTCACTGAAACCGAGAGGGTATTAGAATGGAAAATGTTTGTTTGATATGAGTTATATCCCTAAGTACCGAGAGGTGACGGAAACAAGACATACTGCTTGAACTTAAACCATATCTTATAAGAGCATATAGATGTGTCAGATCTATCTAGGAGTCTTGTCAAAGGCCACAACTTAGCCTCTCCCAAGATGGAGAGCTGGTGATGACCAACCTAGTAATGTTGTATGTTAAGTACAGTGAGTGTACCCCGATAAATGTGTCTTCCCCATGCATAACACGATAACTGTGTCGAGAGACCCCAAAGACCACCAAGTTGCCAGGAAGCCACAATAGGTTATAGCTTTATATATCATAGTGAAACTCTGTCATAACTAATTCACTGTTTAAACCACACTTTTTACCTTTGAGAACTTCTAAGTCTTTTTTAACTGTTTTCCCAATCATTTATCTTTATTTTATTGATGTGACAAATAATATTTATTTTATTTTCCTGCAAACAAGCTATTTACCGAAAAGCTCTAGGAAGCTATAGAGCCACAATCCATGTGTGTGATCGATATCTTTTTATACTATAACTTGAATATTGTATACTTTCACTTAGTCATTCCACCCATAAATACTCATAGTATTTTGGAGACACTACTTATTCCTTTGGGGGGAAGACACTATTAATCCTCTTTGTCAATGGTTCCACAATATTCTATATCTAATCGTGAAAGATCTTTGATAACCTAGATTAAATCGGCCGAAGAAGGTTTAATCTTATCATCAATGGTGATTACAACGGTTGATACACAAACTTGACCACAGACTAGAATGGACATTTATAAGTGCGAGAAAAAAGAAAAATTGAGAAAAATATAAGGGTTAATAGTGTTTTACCCCCTGTAATATAGGTCATTGCCGATTTTCACCCCTGTAAAATATTTTTTTTGAATTTCATCCTTGTAATTTGAAGATTTTTTGGTTTTAGACCTTCATGGAAAATTTCACCCCTTGTAATTTGAGAAAATTTAGGTTTATCATCTTGTAATTTGAGAAAATTTTGGTTTACCCCCTGTTAATTTGAGCAAATTTAGGTTTACTCTCTGTCATATCTTCGGTTTTGTACAGTCAAAATTCATGAAGGTTCAAAACCAAAAATCTTTAAATTACAAGGACGAAATCCAAAAAAAAATATTTTACAGAAGATAAAACCAAAAATGAACTATATTATAATAGGGTAAAACACTATTAACCCAAAATATAATGAAAATGTTTGATTATGTTTCATAAAACTCAATAAGATTGATCTCTAACCAAACAAGATACGACAATGTCGTACGCCCTAGAAGCCACCAGATTGAAGCATGAATGAGTAAAAAGTAAATAGTGTGATGGATAGATTTATCTTTGTTGTTCACGTTTTATTAACCTCTCTAGTATATATAATGTGTGATACATTTATAAAAATAAAATCTCAAAATCGGTGTCATTTTCAATGGATAATAAAAAAAAATTAATTATTTGTTGATGATATTCAAGTGTACTCTCTAATTTGTACTATCAATTTGAAGTTAATATGTTTTTATGATAATAATGAATACATCAATATTTCAATACTTTCCCTAAAAAAAAAAATCAATACTTCAATACTTGATATAATTAATTTGATAAAAAAACAAAAAAAAAAACATTTATGGTCGTTTCTTAATTTATAAATGTTACTCATTGTAGTACAAAGGAGTACCATGCAAGCCAGGTCCATTGAGGTGAAAGTAAAAACAAAACGTCATACTCATCGTATCATCATAACAATTGAGATAATGGTGGCAATGAGAAAAGATTAGAAACCCATTAATCTTTTGGAACTTCTATTAAAGTGACTCTAGTTTGCATTCTACTCCATCTACTATATAATAAACATGACACCATTCTCTTTGTTTTTTCAATCAACATATTTTATCAAACCGTGGTACATGCATCGGATATACTATATGTTAATTTATTATCATTGAAATCACATACACCGGGTGGTGTATTCAACATTTTTCTTAACTTATTAGAAGGTTTTTCAAACAAGTATTTCACTACCATACATAAAGAATGGTTTTCCTTAGGGTCCCCCTTATATGAGTCCGAGGAAGATAGATACAAACTTGAATGACTAATTGTTTGTTTCATTATTATTAGAGATAGGGATGGAGGGACTGTAAAGTCATCATGTTATGCCAAATTTTCAAGACAGATTATAGTGAACATGTTGTCCATAGTGCAATGGAAGGAAGATATGATGTCTCCATCTCAATTCCCAAACGTGGAAGATAACAAAAGCAGAAAGCTCATCGAATCCTTTATTCTTATCACGTTGTGATGTTCAAACATGATTATTTGCTAAGGACATTATAGTGGACCATACATTTCCAACAACTGTTTTATGTTCCTTGAAGGGTACCACTCCATGTGCACGCCTTCATATCCTTTCCCTCTCTAATCCGTCACATATGTAATTTCTTCTTGTTGCAACAGTTCCTTTATACGCCACGTTTTTAAGGGGAGTTTTTTTTTTAGGTAGTATATACACCGTAAAAGTTAGTTGATTAAATCAAATGACCGAGTTCAAATGGTTAATCCACCTAAATATAAATAGAAAATAAAAAACTGTGGAAAAGAAAAATGATCTCTAATCAATCAACTTCACTTTTACGAAAGATACACAATTTAAGCGAGTCTACGGTTAAGACACTTCAAAACAATGCATAATTCAATATGTGCTAGAGTGTACAGATAATTCATGTCACGTTACATATTTTTTCTTTGCAAAACTTAATTAGCATGATTCATAATTACTAATCCGTAATGACTATAGAATTTAGTTATTACGGATAAATTATTTAATTAGACCATCAGCTTACAAATAACTTTTATTATGTCTTTAAAGTTACTAATTTAAGAACTCAATTGCAAATTATTTAAAAATTTATACTCGAATTCTTCACCAAACTTGGTAGTTCCTCACCAAATTTATGCCGAGGTAACCTCAATTGACGTACCAAAGTTCTATAGTTAGCATGATTTTTTTTTAAATAAAAGTAAAAATAAATAATAAAGTCATTTCATTGGTCCGGTGGTTGATTTGTGATCTTGGAGTTTGTTCATCTCAAGGTTTTAGGTTCGTTCCTTTTTATGTCAATTTTGATGGACAAGTCCATACAGAGATTTTCTTTGACTTTAAATGGGGCCCACAAGTGGGCGGTGAAATTGGTTTAATCAGATTAGTCGATTTTTGGATCGGATAACAAGTTTTTAAAAAAAAATGCCAACATTTTCTTTAAAACTAACGGTCAAAATGCTACTTTAGTATAAATTCGAACAAAAAAAGGTGGGAACTACAAAATTATACAAGGAAAACTTGGTGTGGATCCAATAAGGATTCACCATACAAGGATATTTGACCTAAGTGTAAATTTCTTGAATTAAGATAGAAAATGAAGGAAAATGATTGAAAAATTTAAGAAAATTGACCAAACTAGGAATAAAAAGAAAACGTACAAAATGGAATTAGATAAGAAGTGAGAAAAACGATCGCCACATTCAAGATGAACAATAGATCAAATAGCAGATCTGCCACAAGAATAAGATGCTCTTGATAAAGATCTAGTTTTGGCATCCAAGAACCTAGGAGAGCAATTCTAACTCTCCCTTCAACCAAAGATTGAAAATATCAATTTTTGTATTAACCTCCTTCAAAATGACAACAAAGTTGTTATTTACACTTTGACCATCACATATAAGGCCCAATAAAAAACTAGAAAAACAAGGAGCATCATACAACTCCAAAATAAAAATCATCTAAATGTTTAAACTAAACACAATTACAATCAAAATTCATTAAAGAGAAGGTAAGGTAGTATGGATTATTATTGAGAACAATCTTGGTGTCCAAAAATAAAGTGATATGATCTTTAAGATTTTCCCTTAATTTTTTCACCCTAACCCTTATCATGGGGCCACCAACTTCTTTGTTATCAACTTGTTGACTCTTATAACTCTTCCTTGATCCTCATTAAAACTTTAATAGGTCAAAATAACTTAAAAAAATTGAGTGAAAAATCGCAAAATGGTGACATTTGAATAAGAAATGCATATAAGCCTTTTATCTAATGAGTGAATCGATAAATTGATTGATATATTCATTTTGAAGAGTAAAATAAATGTCATCTGCAACTCATACCACCTGCTTAATCTACAAAGCAGCGAGTAATAATACAAGAATACGATGCCTTCCATTGAATTGTACTGCTGTAGTAGCTGCTTCAATAAATGGACCTTCTCAAATAAAGCCCAATAGTTTCCCACCTGTTTCAAGTAGGCATTACACCCCCTAAAATAACAAGAGAAGGATTAGCTCTGACTGTATGCTTATTAAGCAAAAGACCAAAGAGCACAGGAAATGATTATCCAATCCAATCCAATACTTTAAATAATGAAAAGAAAATAATAAAGCTAATCTTTCATACTTTTAAATAACCACTCATCACTTTTATCATAAAAGGAATTGATTCACCTACAAAATATTTAACTTTCGTAGTTATTGTGAGAGCCTCTTTAATAGATAATCTATAAGTATCATTGTTATCATTCATTTTACCTTAACATCTGCTATGTCCCTTGTATAAACTCATAAAAACCAACCCGCATAAATTTTGGAAAAAAAAATACACACTAAACACAATAATAGTTTTTTTTTTTGAAGGACACAATATATAGTTATTCACCAAGATTTTGGTCTAGGAAAAATCAATTAAATTCAAAACATAAATAAATGTTTAATCGGTAGAACTATGTGCATGTGATTTTTTTTAAAATATCCTTGAAACACGTTTGGATATTAAGTGTGAAATTGGTTAAAAACGAGTATGATGAATTATCAAACAAATTCAGATTTTATTAGATGAAATTTGTTGTAAAGGAATAATATCAAACCCCTCTAATAAACTCCACTTCTCACTGTTATAGCTTTTCTTATTTTCATATCTATTTTAGAGTGTGTTTTGATAAATGAATATTTTGAGGTAATGCAATTTTTTTTTAAGAGAATTTAAATCTTTTTAGGTGAATTTTAATTATTTTGATGATTGAATTGAATAACTTTTAAAATGTTGAAAATTTATAAAGTAACTTGTTCAAGTTAAATTTACAGAATTTCAAATAAAATTCAATATTATGAATTTTAAATTTTTCCTTCTTAAATTTTTTCAAATTTTGTTAGTTGGTTCTCAGATTTTTCAAAATTTCATATTGATCCCTATAACATTCAAAAATGAAAACAATTCATTTAAATTGCTCAAAATTCTAAATTACAATATCCAAACACTCTTATATTCTTTTACCAATATTTTTTTTCCTGGGTGAAATTCTCACAATACCTCTAAGTTCAGTTTTTTTCTTTACATGTTCCTTTTCCTCTTTCCTCCATTTTTGCATTTCTCACTCGTATGATTTGGCAATATCGTCCTTATCCATGTCCATGTAAGATTACATAATAAAATATTACATTACAAGTTTACAACTCATGACACTTATCATCAACACGACATTGAGTTGAGTTGCGTCAATGATGAAAACACTTAGTCATAAAATAAATCAAAATTTATATTCACTTATCTTACTCCTTCATTCAACGACTATGAAATAAATCAACAAAACATGGCTTCTTTCCTCTTACTATTCCGTCGAAATGCTACTACCAAGATCAAAACCAACCGTCACGTGTGTGCACGTGAGTTCTCATCGGAACCAAAGAAAAAAGAACGAATAGAAAAAATTCTGATAGCAAACAGAGGCGAAATAGCATGCAGAATCACCAGAACCGCAAAACGACTCGGAATTCGCACCGTCGCGGTTTACAGCGACGCCGACAGAAACTCCCTCCACGTCGCATCTTCCGATGAAGCCATTCGTATCGGTCCACCGCCAGCTCGTCTCAGTTACCTCAATTCTTCTTCCATTCTTGATGCTGCTTTGCGTTCCGGTGCTCAGGTAGGTACTGATTGTTGAGATTTTCAACTTCGATCAAGTTTGTTTGTTAATTGTAATAATTGATTGATTAGGCTATTCATCCTGGATATGGATTTTTGTCGGAGAGTGCTGATTTTGCTCAGCTTTGTGAAGATAACGGGATTGCTTTCATTGGACCTCCGGCATCTGCCATTCGAGATATGGGTGACAAGAGGTATTGTTGATTCATTATCATACACTTGCAAGTGAAATGCAATGTGTTGTTAGTTACATATATCTATGTAGCATCGACATTTCAGATTAGAGATGTAATTAGTTGTTAGTTAGTTAGTTAGTGTAACTTTGGACAATAAATGATTTTGTAAAATTGATTTTAGTTAAAAGTGACTAGTCTATGAAGTGATTTATATTTGCATACATATCCGGGCGGATCCAAAAACTTCCTTTGACGGGGCTAGAAAATATTGTGTATATTTTGACTTAAAAAGAAAGTCACCCTAACAAGTCTATTAACAGTACTCACTTAAGCAAAAGTGAGTCAAATAAAGTTGATGTATTTGCACCAAATTTTGAACTAAATACATCAGTTTTGTTTTACTCACTTTTGCTTATACTTTGTAACAAAGGAAAAATTGTGTTAGAAATTAAGGCTGACATTGTCAATGTAACAAATGCACCATTTTCAATATAAAAGTTACTTTTTTAATTCCTTAATTAAACAATGCATAAGATCACTTGTTAGCAATTTTCAAAAAATTACTACGAACTTTTACAAAAATACATGACTATTACGACAAAACAAACTCAAAAGACATAAATTAGTTGATTAAAGTAAAAAATCGAACCTCTAAGTATTAGTTGAGGGTGATAAGTATAAGTTGGTGGACCTAGTAAGTTTTATGGGGGCTTAAAATATATATAATAGTAGTACTATTAAAGGAAAATCTTATTCTCTTAAGGGGGCTTGAGCCCCCAATGTCTTACAAGTCGATCCGCCAAATGATACATATAAGCTATATATCCTAGATTCAAGTTGGAATCAATTCTGGAGGTGAAATCGATTCTACTGAAAGATATCTAAACAAGTGTCATTTTCATTAAAGAGAAAGAGAAAAAAATGTATTGTTTGAGTACAAAGAATAATACAAAGCATACGATAATTGATTCAAAATTGATAAATATTTATTTGACATTCAAAATAGCTGCACAATTTTTTGTTAACAAATAAACTTTTTAGAAAAGAAATGAAAGAAACATTAATAAATTTAGTTTTTCAATTGTTGCTTGACAAATGAAAATGTTCAACATCATCTCTCTTTTTTTTCCTAGATTCAAGTTGGAATCAATTCTGGAGGTGAAATCAATTCTACTGAAAGATATCTAAACAAGTGTCAAAATCGATTATAGCACCTTCAAAAGTGGAACCAAATATAGTAGTTTGTTATTAGTTAGTTAATCACTTGAT